>CAJNDT010003768.1:432963-597963 GCA_905221615.1 Symbiodinium sp. CCMP2592
TCCACCTCCTCAGCACGAAGCTTCCGAAAACATGCCGGCCTGTAAGAAAAGGCAAGACCCCAAGCATGAAATGCCAAGCGACATCTCTCTGTCCCATGCGCATTGCGTCACATGCTGCGCGCTGTCGAACCGAGAGTCGCTTCCACGCGTGTCAAACTGGCCAGGCGCATCTACGATGACTGTGCCGCTGGAAAGGCGATGTGCCCGTAGGTTTTGCCTTGGGGGCAAGAAAGCTTCGAACTGGCAGAAACTGATCACCAATTCTGGGCTCTCGAGACAAGTCAACGCCCCAGGAGTTTGCGACGACAGGTCACGTATGTAAGAAACATGATGCAGCATCTGCCAATGTGTCAACTATCGATGCGCTGCCCGGAGATGCACTGATGCAAACAGCATGTCCAAACAATCTTGGCAAGCAGTGTACGCGACAAGAGTATTTGACTAGTGACTAATCACTTGCAACTTCAACTGCTCCGAGTGAAAAGCCACGCTGCGTCTCTGATGTCTCTTCGTGACCGATGGTAAAACCATCCAGTGCCTTCTCGGCTTCCTCGCTTCGTGACGGCTGTCTCTATGTGTGCAGAGGGTGGGGTGCCAAACGCAAAGGTTCGAAAGGGGCAAAGAAATGCAATGAATCGAAGGGTTAAGATTCCTGACGTGCGACAAGAATCATAAACCTTCTTTCCTGCAGCGCCGTGAGATGCTGCAACAAGCCGAAGTCCTTCACAAGGCGGCGAGCTTTCGACGGGTCAAGGGCAAACTCAATCTGATGTGAACCCCGAGATGGACATGACGGACAAACTATAACGCAGCCCTTCGGCGTGTCGAGCACGGGCCTTTCATGTCCCTTCGTTTGTCTCTAGGTCAGGTCGTATCTGTCAATGAAGTGCCAGTAGACTTATAGTTGCCCGGCGCAGAGGTGTAAAGCCACATGCTTGCCCATGGCGCGGGTGCAACCCTCGGCATCTTCCCGGATTGCGCGTAGCCAGTCATCCGACAAGTATGAAGTTAGGTTTGCGGCAAGGCAGGGCAAAGTCTGATTTGATCTGCAAAAACGCACTGCACCGTATCTTCGGCAATCCATTCCGATCCTACTGATAGCGAGTGGGGGTTCGGTCGAACCTCGGACGGTAATGTCGTATCATTCCCGAAGCTTTCGTTCCAAACCCTGCGCACGGGAAGTTTCGAGCTCCCCGCTGGCAAGCTTAGCCACACGCACCCTGAAAAACAAACAAACACACCCGCCTTGGAAAGAATTTGCCCAGTACCTCGGTCCTGACATGCTGTACACCAAGGAGGTCTTTCCCGAGCCAGTGCTTCCGAGCAGAAGCACAACATCCTCCCCACAGGACGTCTTCCTTGCGGCTTAACCATGTTGATCGCCTCTTACGAATTCCTATAATCCAGATGTTTATCCAAACACTGGCAGTAGAGTGTGGGGCACACAGCTTACGCTATCGTTAGATGCAGTAGGACAAGGAGAAATCTTGGGGGCTTCTATGATTCTATGATGTGTGATACAACTTAAACACGACAACGAAGATGTAGAGATATGGTGTGTTTCTTATGTATGTGTGCCTATAAGTGTGTGTGTGTGTGTGGGCTTGTGTGCATATTTATATGTCTATACACACGCATGTATATACTAAAATATGTGTATGTATATATATATATATATATATATATATATATATATATACATATACATGCACATATATATATATATATATATATATGTGTGTATATTTATATATATATATATATATATATATATACACACACTTATGTAAAAGAAACAAACAAAGAACATGAACATCGCGATATACATGAACAAATATGTGCAGATTTATGTGTATAAATATTTCTTACATGCTACATTTAATTTTAGAGAGAGAGAGAGAGAGAGAGAGAGAGAGAGAGAGAGAGAGAGAGAGAGAGAGAGAGAGAGAGAGAGAGAGCGAGAGGGAGGGAGAGAGAGAGAGAGAGAGAGAGAGAGAGCACTGCCTATATGCATTGAATATACATGTCACATTCTTGGGCTTGTGCACTTTGGAGATCAGGGATCTGACATGCCGTTGCAGGCTTTAAGCTTTTTGTTGAGAGGCTTTGGAGAAATGCACGCACAAATAAGGCCACGCAGTCCCGATACGTATAGTTTGTGTTGAGTTGCACTGGATCAGAGCGTGGGCAAACACTCTGATTGCTGCTCTATTCAGGCATCCGAAAAGCGAGGGTCTTCAGTGGAAGCATCTTGCAGTCTGCCATGCTCTGAAAATTCTGAAAACTGCTTATGAAGCTAGCCACAGATGCAATAGGGGAAATCAGTGGGGAATCCGTGTGGTGAACTCGATCTCCATCTGACCTCCACGGACTTAGGGGCCCTAACCCGAAGTTCCGTACTCAATGCCGAAGAACAAGGCTGGCTCCGAATCGTGCATGAACTTTGCCAAGGCTTGCAGGTCCTCAGGTCGCGGGTCATGTACGGTTTCGTCGCTCACGCTCGGACAGTCCAGGCGAGGCATGTGGTGCGAGGTCTGATGAGTGAAACAATCGGAAGGGGGGAGTGGAGGGCCCAAAGAACACATCCCCCATGTTTATCCCTCCCACTTAGCGGTTTCAGGTTGTGTATCCAGAATGCAAGCTTGCAGGGTTTGTAGGACATAGAAGTTCAGGCTTGGAGGTTCAAATGAATGAAACGGATTGTGTCTGGAGTCTGTGATTTCGGGTAAGGTTTAGGACTTGGGCCTCACGGTGTTAAGGGTTCTTTGGAGAAGAAGTGTCGCTACAAGCTCCACAGTGACCGATTTTTGCCCTGAGCTTGATATAGATGCCAAAACGAAAATGTTAGCATGCATCGCCTCCGTACAGAGACTCCTTTCTATCGCTCCTCTGGACCCTGGGACCGTGACCCTCCAAACCGAAACACCACAAAATCTGCACCGTTGGTCCGTGCGTTGCAAATGGGCTTGCTCAATGACAGAAAGTACCACCCTCAGGCGTGTTGCCAGGAATCTGCATGAAAGCCTGCACCTTAGACCTCAATGATCCTCTTGCTGGCCAAGTTCCAGGCTCGGGGCCTTCTTCGGTTCGGGCGCATCGAGCCTGCACACTCGTTGCAATCCAACTCAGCCCTGTAGCCTGTAGTTGAGAATTCGCACTATCTCGATCATCAACCATTTGAGGCAACAAAACAACGTACACACACATGCAAGTTTGCGAAAATGGACAAATCGTGTACATGCCTTTATTGAAAATTCATTTGTGTCTGCCCACATTGGACGTTCATCTGAAGAGTGTGTACACGCATGCCAAGATAACTACTTGCAGGAATTACATGGGAAGGTCACAGCCACATGCATGACATGCATACCCGCATGCATGCATGCACTGCATTCATTCATGCATACATACATACATACGATCTACCCAGCCATCCACCCAACCACCTGCATGCGTACACGCACAGAGTGGCCTGCATACGTATATGCGTGCACACGTACACACATGCACTTCATTCATACATGCAAACACTCGTCGTGCATACACACATGCAGACGTAGATACATACATGCATGCAGGCATACATGTATACACACACGAATAAGCAGTGCATACATACAAAACGACATGCACAACGACCTATATCATCATACATCCATGTATCCGTTCATGCATGCAAACATACACGAAGACATGCATGCATACACACATGCAACTCAACACGCATACTTACATACAAACATACATTCATGAATGCACTTGCCGAAATTATGCATTCATTCGTCCTTGCATGCCTGCATACACCCATGCACGGACGTGCGCGGGGTTTCATGCGTGCATGCGTTCTCGCCAAAAGCTGACGCACACATACATCCACCATCATCCAGCCACACATACGCACTTACATGCCCGCATGCGTACACACGACGGACAGACATACCTGCAAAAACCACTTTCCATCATAACCGCTGGACGAGTGATGTGCAAGTTACGACAGAAGCAAGGAACATCAATGTACGCTGCGGGCAGGGCCACATACCTGCGTCTAAGGACTCTCGGAGGGGGCACCTCAAAGCCGGATCGACCAGCTTGTATCACTAACACCTCTGGGACTGCGAACCCAACCTGAGGGCCTGTCGTGCTGCCAGGTTGCTCCTCAAGCTCACCGAACAGGGCCGAGCTGTCATCATGGTCCTCGTCGCTCGCGTCTGGCGGCCTCAGGCAGTATGCATCTTTCTGGCTGTAGTTCGGGGGTCCGGCTTGCCCTCCAGAACATGTCTGGTTTGGCACTCGGTCCCTGATGGTCCCTGCGTATGCAGGTTCAGGGGTTAGCAGGCCTCCGTCGAGCTGAAGTGTAAAAGGAAGCAGCTGTGTTGAAGTCGGCAGAACCAGTTGTAAGTGCTGGTCGGGCCACAAGAGAATGCACTTCCGATAAACTCCAGCCACTGCTGCTCGACTCCCAACTGAAGACCCGACAACAAGTGCTCGTCGGAGGCCCAGGCACTTGCGACAGGCTGATGTGTCGTGTTTGGGACTAGGCGGCATGCCGAAGCTCCGGTAGTTTAGTCTAGCCGCCCGGAGTCCCTCGTGCTGGAAGTCGGTGGCGATCCCTGCGAGCATTGATCTGAACTAGGTTTGGATTTGGGCCGTTATGTAACATAAGCACGGCCTTGAATACGCCTGGGAGGTGATGAAAGCAAGCGTGCCAAGTCTTTTAGTGTTGTAAATAGTAAAGTCAGAACATTGAAGCAGCATCCCGAGACTACTTGATCTTGGTTTCGTGATGCAGCTCAGGCTTGGTACACTGCTGGACACTGACTGCACGCAGGCCGGCGGCGCCAATAACAACTACTACAGTACGTGTCCAGCCCAGTATCCCGCACTCGCCCCAACAAAACACGCCACTGCGGCTCCTCTTCCTTCGGCTGTCGTGGCGGCGTAGCCTCGTCGGTCAGATCCCTTGATGCCTCAACCTTGCCCGAAGACCTAAGCCCCGAAATGTCACAGGATGTTCCAGGATGGGGACCATGCAAGGCCCACTCTACGACCACCATGTGATACCACGCAACGCTGAACGGCCTAGGCAAGGAAGAGCGGCATTTTAAGCCTGACCATCAAAAGCCCAGCCACGGATGAGTTTACTGTGTACTTACACACACACACACACACATGCACACCTGTAGCGCTATAGGGTATACGATAAAGCCTGAACCCAAGCCCTCCTAAGCGTCCGAACCTTTCGAACAGTACGTGAGACACTCACTTGCCCTTGGACTCCGACTTCAAGCTAACCTACAGTCCAAACGCCAAGTCTCAGACACCCAAGGGGAAACCCAGTATAGAATCATCACCAAGTACCCCAAGCATGTAGCGACCTCGGCCGGGTAGGCAGAAAGAGGGGAGTGCCCGCCTTCAAAGGGCTGCTGGCGGCAGCCGGACGTGGAGACCCCATTTCCTTGAGTGAGGGCTCCGTCGCGCAACCTACATGGTTTCTCATTGTTCCATTCAGCGACTTTTTGTTGACAGGATTCGGACTCTCTTCAGGATTCAGGAGTCTAGACTGACTTTGTGCCTTCTACAGCATTTGCGCTCTCACGACTCGGACAACCCAAATGAGGTCTCAAGCACCGCTGGAGTCACTCCGCAGGAATGGCGAATAGCTTGGGGACTTCGAGTGCTGAGAGTCCAGCTTAACGACCGCAGCATGGGATGCTGTTAGACTACGGATGACTGCGGGACTACGGGCCATGGTGCCACAGTGTGCGCTGCTCAAGTCGCTAAACATGAAACATATGATCCGCGAGGCACAGCTCTCTGGTCGTTGGGCCCCGTTGCAAGCGCTCTTGGAACAGCCGAGTTGCCACGTCCTGTTGCCCAGCCTGCACCGTTTCAGACTCTGGAGGAGACCCCTTATCCTGTGCCGGTAGGCTAACAGTGACAAACTATTGACGGCTTCCGTGTTGCACTACGCTACACCTGTATGGCCGACACCTGAAGCTATTAGGTTGAGGTGGCTGGGTGACCGAACAACCTATACAACCGCTTGATGTGCGACTCATGAAGTGCAGTCCTCCGGCTGTGGTGGCAAAATTTGCCAGCCTTCCTCCATGGCGGACATCACTGGAGGAAACCTACTTCTTAAGCTCTAGACTTGAATCACAGCCTCTCACACTGTGAAAATGCGCCCGCCGAGCCACAAAGGGCTGCAGCCAAAACCAAGCGTTGGCATCCCAGCTTGAGGTTTGTTGGGGGCGAACAGACTCAGAAGATGGCAACGTTTCGGATGTTGAGACCAAGGCTGGAATGCCGAAGCTATATATGCGTACTGCACAGATTGGGCGACTCCGACTCTACCATGTCGGACTGCACATCTGGTGCTAGCCGCGCTGCAGTCAGAAAGTGGCCTGCATTCGTCTTGATTTCGGGAGGGGCGGGAGGGTGGGGGATGATATTCTTTGAACACGAACTATCTTAGTGGCACATTGCTGCTGTTCGTACAAGCCCTGTTTTCCGGGCCCATGCAGCTTCCTCGCGGATCAAAGACATCGAGCTGTTGCCATAACCTTACTCAAAGAAAGCAGGGGCTTCGTCATGATAAATCGGCAAGCTGTCACGACAGCCCTGCAGAGAATTAACGACCGCTGCAGGCAGTCTGCTGAGACCCGCACTGATGCTGATCACGGAAGCCGCACTTGGAGTTGCCACCGCTGTAGCATAAGATTGTGGATCATATCCACCTCGGCTGCCCCACTGCTTTGGATCTTCTAGCTGTTCTAGCTGTCTGCAGCGATTGCCAAGGTAATGGAATGCCTCCACCATCAAGTAGCCAGCCCTACGAACACACTTTGGCTTTCGGCCAAAACATACAGTCGTGACGTGGAGCAGCTGCGAAAGCACGAAGGCTCATCAACAAACATGAGTCTGGCAGAACTCGGGCCAAGGATCAACGACGCCCAAACAGCTCTTTCAATGTTCAAGTTCTCGAAGGAGTCATGAAGATCGAACTCGCAGCAACCATGTCAGGAGCTCAGGATGCCACTTCCGAGCCCAACTCAGGCATCGAACTCCGGAAGCGAAGCTTTCGGTGACCTGCAGCTGCAGGTTGCAGTCTATAGCCTTCTGCTCCCAAGCCAACAATGCACAACTTCTGTATCTCTACGTCTCAAGGACTCGGCCTCGTTAGCCACGCTGCAAAAAACTCAAAAAACCTCAGAAAACCGGAAGAAGAAAACCACTATGTTCATCATGGGAGGCTGCACAATCATTCGAACACACTGAACCTTCAAGAAATGTAAATCACGCGAAAGGCATACCTAGCTACTGAAATCCATCAGACGAATTTCTACAAGCCTAAACGTGTTTGAACAAATCGTGAGAACAAAAGAGCACATGAATACATACATGTACAACTACACATGCACCATGTAACTATAGATCTACACTGTATATACATCTACACACACACACACACACACATATATATATATATATATATATATATATGTGTGTGTGTGTGTGTGTTATATTACATAACATATACACACACAGATAGATGCAAAGATTTCAGAGACATTATACCCTTCCAGGGCCCTGACATTTACAGAGTACACTTATATCATCCATCCATCCATCCATCCCTCCCGATCCCTTCCCCACTCTCGAGCCACCTACACTCAAGATTCCACAGATTTTTAAATGTCGGCATTTTGCTCACTCCCTTTAGGAAGAACGAATGGCTTAAACAATAGCTTCCTTTCCGGCATGTGTTTTTCAGGAAGGTGCCCATAATTTTCTCGAAAGATCCTAAATCCAAAACAAGTCAACCCGGAGCCACATGACACACACTGGGACCCCCAACGGGCGGCGAGGGAGGTTGAAGCGTACTCCCCCACTCTGCTGCCTGGCCAAGCCGGGGGGTCAGTATTTCCGTGATTTCGTAGTGAGCCCAAACAAAGCACCGGCGCTTAGTGGCAATAGTTTGCAGGTCCAACCAGTTTTGCGAATTTCTGTGCACTGCCAGGCACCGAAAAAGTTAGGCTGGTTAGGTATTGTCGAAGTAGGACTCCAGGCCTCGACATATAGCGACAGCGAATGATGCACGGCTCCGCGGTAAACAGCAAAACACACATGAACCACAGTGTCCCTCACTTGCATCGCCGAGCCCTGAAGGCCCCAAAGCAGCAGTCTCAGCAAGTCTGGAGCTCTGACAGTAGAAACATTCAGCCACTTGGAACGCCCGGAGCCCATCTGGACTTTTCCTGTGATCCAAGCTGCATGGAGGTGCCAGCACTGGCTCTGTTTTCTGGCGGCGCCTTCGCCTTCCAACGATGGAGTCATACAGGCCTGCCTTCAGTTCATAAACAGTACGTGGCACCGTGTCTGGGGAGCATGTGCGCTCCGGGTATTGATTGCAGGGCACTTGCGGGCACTTGGTACTGGGTAGCAACCACTGGAGCAGACCCTCATCGTACCCGGGCTCAAACTCAATGTCAACATACTGAGAGCCTTGGGGGTTTGAATACTACCTCGATCTAGGATGATCCAGGCAGGTGAGGTCTCTGGGTTCGCAGTCGGTTAGCCGTAACAATTCTGACTCTATAGGCATTGCAACCTATTTTCTTCCGACAGGCTCGAGGGTAGCATGCCAAACCAAAACTTGGGATTAGGCTGCAAGCCGCTATCTGCCATGCAGAGATGTGTTCGGCGTCACGACATCTAGTAGTCTTTTACGGACCGGCCTTGACGGAGTTCTCCTCCGCCTCTTCCCGGGACACCTCGCATGTCGAAGGCATTTCTAACGCCTCTTGGCTCAAGGCGACTCGACCTGTCCCCACTGCGCTGCACACCCTGGTATGCCAAACTCCAGCTGGGCAGTATGAAAGACAGAGAACTGGCTTGACTCTGTTTAAGCTTCAGCTGCGCATATCGCGAGGGTGCGTCAACACATGGCAGCTAATAGGCTAATGCTTTGGCCGCCCACCAGGACCTGCTCTGCTCGTCACAACATCCCTAACATTGCGTAGGTGGGAATTGTATTTTCCATTACTAAAGTCTGTTTGTACGGAGGGACTGCAAAAAGGGCAGCACATGAAGCTCCACGACTGATCTGTTCAACACTATTACGGGGCTGCAAGACGATCAGCTGATTCGTAACCACTGGCTCGAGGCCTCAATGACCAGATGAGCCTTAACGGCTTGCACCTGACCCGTGGGAAACAGATCGACCCATCCACCCACCGGGCTGCTTAGTCGTGAGCCGGTCCCATCGGCATGTTTCAGCTGAAAGTTCTGACTCCGAAAACATACTCGCTTGGCATGCTGGCATAGAAATGGGAAGCAATAGGGGGTCGGCGAAAGGGGGCAACGGAGGATGAGACGCACCCTCGCACTCCTGAGGCCTCGACAGTAGCAGAAGGAGCACAGACACGCAGTCGCTGAACCAGAACTTTCGGACCATCCCAGCGGAAGTTGCAGCCGTCAATATCCCATTTGACGGAGGGAGCCGTGCCGAAGAAGTCTCCAGCCAGGTCCTGCAGGACTGCATCGTTTTTTTTTGCCAGGGCATGGCTCGAAATTACTGCGCCCCTGGTGGACCCAGACCCCAGTGTCCGGAGGCGAGCTCAGATCCACAGCCTACTGATATGCATCTTCCCCAAGAATCCACATGCAGGACAATCTTGCCGGCCCTAGATAACTTGAAATATAACGAAAAGGAAAAGCCTCTCCGCGGGCCTCCTCTGACAACACTTCGACGCGAGGAAGATCTCCAGCCTCTCGCGGAGATGGAGAGTTCATGCCGCAGCCATGGCCAAGAGACGGGCCAGGTGCGCCTGGACGAGTGACACTTCGAAAGGGCTAATTAAAATTATGCCTTTGATAAGTCTAGCAGTTGCAGAGAAACTGCGGTGAATGATACAGATCTGCGTGGGGCGGAGCAAGAACAGCTGAGGGTCTTGCGAGTCGGAAGGGAATCACTTGTGAAACCTCCAGCTAGAGGCTTGAACGCGATGGTGAAGAACCAGTGGTCCCACTGCTGCAGAATTGAAGTCTTCCATGGCACTAAGCCCAGCAGTACCTTGCTGCAATTCGCGCAGCTCCACAAAAACAAGGTAAGCTTAACATTGTCCCTGAAGCACGAACAACTTCCTTCCATGCAGCTAATCGCCCACTCATTGTGGTCGATGCCCTTCACGGGTGCAGCTGGCTTGTAGAAGACAGCCAGTTCGTTCTCATCCGTTCTTTGGATACACCAGCAAGCACCTTCTCGATGTTCCAGCGGTAGCGTGCCAACGACTTCGTCAAATTTGACTCTGCTTTGCTCCTCAAGCTGCTGGCACCACACTTCTTCCAAGGAATCTGGCCAAGAGAAGTTTGTGCCATCTAAGCCAATCGCACTACGACTTCGCGGCGAGAAAAAGAAGCCCAGGTCAGCCATACAACTTCGTGACTCAAAGTCGCACCGTTCGGGAGTAATGCCGAGCAGGAAGCTCTCTCGGTTGGTCCACTTTCCGCGCACTTTCAGTGCTAGGCGCGTTCCACCGTTACGAAACTGTACCCAAGATCGTTCAAAACGACATTGCGGGAAGAGGACGTCTCTGCCAGAGACTTCAACACCCCGGCTAATCTCGAGGGTTGGAAGGTCAGTGTTCAGCACTGGTCTCCGATGCCACTCCAAATAGTCTACGAGGTTGTCGATCTCCAGCTCGCGAAGGAAATTTTCAGCATCCATATCCCGGCTGCGAAGTGCGAAACACTTCCTGCACCAAGTCACAAGCGCGAAACAACAACATTACTACACCGACAGGACGGAAACGAACACACATTGTATCATGAAAAGCTGGGAAGCCACAAACAAGGAAACCACTAAGTCATTAGGATATGCATTTCTGCGAGAACCATCGGCATCCCAAAAAGGATCATCCGGACGAGCATGAGCCTCCAAGCCTGGGAGGGCCTGGCATCAACAAACCATCGAAACATCATCCTCAAATTCACCATGCCAGCGCCAGCCAAGCTCTCCATCCGCGATCCTATCCTTTTCGAATATACAACAAGATAATATTGAAAAATGTTCGCAGACTTTCCGATCACACCACACTCACCACACCACAAGACTTCACGCAAGCAAAAACACACACACACACACACACACACAATCCCGCTGTATCCCGCCCGTCCCCACTCTCACCCATGCACAAGCAAGCACACTTAAGAAAACAAACGCACGCACACAGCGGCCAGCCACAAGTTCGAAGCGCATAAACCCACCAAAACAACCTGTCCACGCAAACTACGGAGGCAACAGAGTGTGGTGTCGCTGTCGGATCAGCGAGGCCTGCAGCAACGGACGTGCAGTGCTTCGGCCTCTGGCAGCTGGTACAGGAAGCCCAGCCCTGGATGCTCACCCCACAACTTCCAGCCGCGCGTGTGGAAGGCAGCGAGGCCGTCTCCCAGCAGCCGCAAGCAAGGAAGACACGGCTGGCAGGGGCTTGATGGTGGCCGGCCAATAAAACTGATAGATTTCGGTTTCTCTGCAGTCGGCCAGCCAATAGAACCAGAGCCACTGCGCCTGCTTTTCCAAGAATCCCCACCCAATCTTGGGGGTCAAGTGTTTGGACTTAAGTCTATACGTTGACATCGAAGCAAGATTCATAAATTTCAGTTCAAGTGTACTGGGGCCATTGGCACGGAAGTGGGGCCTCGGCTTGAAGAAGACTGCCGCCGAGTATGCTCGCTGTGGCACGACTTCGCCCCAGGGCCATTGCCTTGAAATCTGCCATCAAGAACACGTGTTCTGGAAGTGACTGTAAAAACTTTAGATCGAAACAGATTCACGATCAGTTTAATGCCTCACTCATGCTGTACAAAGCCGCTCGTTGGCATTGTATCACAGTCGAATGCACCTGTTACCGAGATTTCCCGACCGCTTCAAGCTAGTTTTGCCTTGCACACACGTCTTGAAGAACACAGAAGGTGGGAGCTCCCCGCCAGCTCATGTCGTAGCCGTGGTCGGCATGATCGGGATCGTCGTCGTCATGACTGTTATGATCATCGCTTTGCCCATCAGACTTATCATCGTCATGCCCACAATGCGGCAATCCTGACCGACATTAGCCACTCACGTTGCAATTGTGAAACATCATGAGAAAAATGTTTTTTTCTCACTAGTGCCTTCCTGTGTAAGCTAATACTCATAGACAACTCCCATCACAGTACACATGACAAATATTCTTCTTGTTCTTGAAGATCCCCATCACAATCGGCATCAGCAGGATCAATAAGATCACTAGCACGAGTATCAATCGCTGCCCCTTCTTCGTGCTGACTAGCAGTATCTGGGCAGCGGCGGCACGCTACGATGACACCGCGTGGTATAAAGTAGGCAATGCACGTTGATCATGCTCTATCTTCACCTCGTGATGTCACCAGCATGCTGCTAGTGGGTTGGCTGTAGCATATCTGACACAACCGAAAAACATTTCATGGCTGATATCTATATTCGCCAACGCCGAGGGCATACAGGGCATGGCCAGCGGTCGTAGCAAACTGCTCTGCGTTCGAGATACACGCATCCCAAAGACTCCAGCTCGCTGTCAGGCATCGCCATGAACAGTTCAAGGCTTCCTCGCCTGTAGGTCATGCCCCACCTGGTGCCTGGCAGAAGTGATGCTTTCTTCCTGTCCTTGGGCTGCAAAGAAAACCCTGGGTACAGCCGGATTCCCACACTGTACACATGGATAAACAAGGGGAGCATCCGCGACTGACCCGGTCAGCTTGCCCATCCACGAAGGCAGCACGAACTCCGCCTTCTGCCCTCCGAGCATCCCACAAATGTTGCCCGACTTGGGGCTAAACCTCAAGTCTCTAGCTTTGCAAGGGCAGCCAGTGTTTCAATGTTGGTATTTTAGGCCCCTCTGTGCGGCCGAACCATCTGCATCCGTATGTGTAGTATACATGTAGACGATCAGGTCCAGCGATGGATGCTTCGACCTTCTCGCTCATCGATCCTAGTAACATCATCTATCAATTCATCTAAATCTAGCAGTCTACGAATGTCGTATTGCACGCACCTGCAAACACGTGATCGAATTATTCTAAGCACTGCCTCCTCCAAACAAAGATCCGGTGTGACCATGGGGCGCCAGTGGCCTACAGCGCACCCATGATGTATATGGACCTACATGGACTTCAGTAACATGCGGAGGAGAGGCCAGAAGCCAATCTCGCCGGCGATCAAGCCCTGCGCCCGAGTAAAGTCGGCAGCACCAGACGGGACCAGGCCCAGCGAAAAGGAATCATGCTTGCTCCATCTTCCGTCAACTTGCACCTGCTTGCGAGCATGATCTATACGAAGTCTATAAGCCTTCGAATGCTGTCGGAATAACTCCTGAAATCATGGTAGAAACTGCCCGGTTCGGTGCGGGATGTGGTCCCTCTCGGGAGGCTGCTATGTGCTGTGTCATCCCACAGGGAACTGTGCCACTCAGCAAAGGCGCTGTCGTCGAACATAGCAGGGTGCAGTTATACACTCAAAATGGATACAACTGCCCCTGTCAACCGCAAGCTGAGGCCGCCGCCGAAATGCTGAAGGATCCGTCGGCCGAATCCGGTTTCAACTCGAAGCCCACAAGTCCGACGAGATGCCGGGGGTGCATGACGAGGCCCCCCTGGATGGAAGAACCATCCATGTTCGTGGGGCTGGCTGCGGGGGTTCAATTTCATTATCTTGTGGCTGTTACTTTGGTTTGGCGCCCGGTGCCCTCCTGGATGCGCAGCATTGGGTGGACTTCTTTGAACTGCCTTGGAGCGCATGTTCGGCTGACATAATTACACTTCGAAAGTTTAACCAGGACGGGGGTTTCGTTGGGCTTTCACGCAGTGCCTTTCAACTACCATTGCCCGCAGAAGCCCAACGAACCTTCCTCGTGAACAGGCAGGCACTCTTCGCTTGGAACTCACAGCGGCATACTCACACGACAGAACAGGAGGAGTCGCTGAACCCCTTCCAAGTTCTGAAGCTCCATGAAGCTGCATAACTTCAACCCCCGCTGCCATGAGCCGAGAACACCGCTCAAAACGTCGAGCTCCCAAGTTTCCCAAATTATTCTTACGCCTCAGGCGCCTTCCGCTAACATGCCAAGATGCCAGACGGTTGGGACCTGGCTGACTTCAAAGGCTCTGAGAAGTGAAAAGACCTCCGACTCGAGCTCGAAAGTGCTGTGCTGCCATTCCTTTTGCTTTGAGGATCGAGGCTAGGAGGAGGCTGCAGGGTTCCAGGCTTGGGCGTGTAGACTAGCTTGGAAAACAACCCCGGTTTCCTTCTGGGAGCTGTAGATTTGCGACTTGGACATGGCTTACTAATTTCTGAACAAGATCTTCGCCACGCACCGCCGCATGCGTCATTGCTTCAATGCACGCAGCATCGCAGGGTAGCCCTGTCAGACAAAGGCTTGGACATAAACAAACCCGCGGCTTTCATGCTCCCCACACAGTCGGTACCTTCACCAACATCTCTTTTCTTTCAGGTCGCTCTCAGCGGACCTGCAAAACCCAAGGAGCCGTGGCACACACAAACGTTTGCCTTGCATGGAACATCATGGAACCGTTCGCATCGCGACATTCCGCCATGCTCTTTCCGATGCCAGCCGAAGTCTGCACCGGACACGGAAAGAATTATCAACTAGACAAATGACCTGCCAAACAACGCGCTATCTTTTTGAGAAGGTTGCATGTCGAACATGTTGTGGACTCAACTCTCCTGCAGAACCCCAAAACCAAATTCTACGGCTCGTTAACAGGATGCCGAGCGTCTCGAGCTTCGTGCGAGAGCCGGTCGGCCGCCTTGTTCCTTCCGCGATTGCGCCACCTTGTGTGTAGCTATGTACTCTGCGACAAGGACCCCGTGATGTACTGTATGCAAGCTAGCATAATATGCACGTTTGTGTAGCACTGTTTCATGAATGAGGGTCGCGGGACATTGCTTCTGGGAACTTGACGCTTCGCAACCTTTGCTGTTCTTCAGTTGCAGGTTTCGACAGACCTCCAGCCCAGAACTGTTCTACTGAGTCACGGCTTTGGCAAGCGACGTGCCGTTATCTATTGAATCTGTGCCACAGCCATTCGGGCTTGAGCAATTACCGCATTGCGGGCGGCTTTAGGAGTTGCTAGTTTTTCGCGGAACTTAAAGAATTAAGGACCACTGGTCACTAGTCTTCGTCTTGTCAAGCGATGTGGTGGGTTGCAGGGTTGGGAAACATGGCAAAGCTACTTCACAAGATCGACCGTGACGTTCTTCCTCTCCAGCTGCCGTATTGCCTGCCAGAAAGACCCACCACCCCGTTGCTGTTTCAGGCTTCACCTGTGTGAGAGGGACTAAAAGCTTAGGTGGGCTGCCTGAGAGAAACCGTGACTTGCGAGGCTCCAACAAACCGTCAAGTACTTAAGAGACTCGTTGAGAAGCCTACCTCCGGCCTCACTGCCTTGCACCACTATCACGAACCCCGACATGATACCAACCTGCCTCGTCCACCAGTTGTGCCAAAGCATCCTCATCCACAACTTGCAGCTTCGATTGGCAAACACACGCTTGTGATCGAAGGTGTTAGGATGTTTGGGGTGAGGAAAGCTCCAAGTTAGGGTGCTGTTCCAGAGACACTGCGCAGTCCGTCTGCGGGCTCTAGGACTAAATCGGCTGCAGTTTGTGCCGTAGGTCAATGGGGTTCAAGGCTTGGTCAGGAAGCTTCACGAGCTGATTTCAACAATTCCTCCAGGGCTCCAGCTTTGCTTCGACATCGGGATGCTCACTGCGCAAGCTCTGCGCCACAGGACCTCCGCCGTGGCGGTCGACTACAAGCTTGCAATCGCCTGCGGCCAGCGGGCCAGAATGAGCTTTGAAGGGATGCAGCACGGAACGGACAATTCTGATGCCCAACAGATTCGAAGAGCAACTAGCACGGCTTGTTGACACACTCGACCCAACCCTCCGAAACCTTGATTCATGCTCATCGTTTGAGTAGCAGATATGGCCTCCTTAAACCCGAAAACTTGGAGTCCCTCATGAAAGGCGGCGGATTCCCCCAATCCAAGTCCACCCCAAGAAAGCTCTCAGCAATGCCTTCGATGAAAATCACCACCGGGGCCGGCTGCAAGGTGGGCAAACTCTGCTTGACACCACGCAGACCAATCAGCAGGCCAGCATACTCCATGAGCTCTGGACAGGATTTCGGATGGTACCTTCATGGGATCACAGGATGAAGTAAACACACGTCGGCTGTTGCGTTTCTGCACAGTATCCTTCCAATATCATCACGCCCTACAAAGATCAAGAATCTCGGGCTTCCCCTACTGTACGGTGCTTGACTGCAGTTCATAACTAGATTCCGCGGACCAGCCAAACACAAGTCATAACGGCGAAAGACTGATGTAGCAAGCCTCTGTCGTATCCATGCATCAGCAAACGGTCATGCACAGAACGAAACGAAACTTAAAACAAAGCATATGCTTGAAATTATCTACAGGATTCTGCAGGCGCACGCAGGCTTGCTAGTCATGAGAAACTTCCCCGTTCCACAAGTCAACCAAAAGCCCGAGGTGCAGCATCCACGTCTTCCCAGTCCGCCGATCCGGATGGCCTGTGCCTGCCCGAAGCCGACGGAGGATGGCTCCTGTTGGCTGCAGGACTCTGCAGGGCTCAGGCATATTCGGAATTCTAGGGTCTGAACGGACTTACTGGCCTAGTTTCCTAATGCTTCTACCAGTATCGTGGAAGAGGCACAGAGTCAGGAAACGTGAGTGTTACGTAAGTCTGTTCGGAGCATGCGGCAGCACTCGAGTGGGTGTGTGTGTGTGTGTCAGAATGGGACCGCTGGTATTTCAAGACACTTAGGCACTAGCCAATGTGGTGGCTGTGTTGCTGCAACACAGAGTCAGAGGAGCAGTAAAGGAGAGCGGCGGAGATCTATGCTAGGCGCTTGCCACCCTCACCACAAGGCTTCAGCATCGCACACGTGAACAGGCATCTTGAAGTTGCTTCACCCGAAAGCGTCCGCAACAACAAACTTTAGAAGGCAAACCCGCAAGCTGCACGATGCCTGCGCCACCAGGTCCATGATGTCCCCCATCCACGCCGCCGTCGAAGCACAAGCGGTAGGCTCGACCTGCTTTCAGGCGGCTCGAAGTGCAGATGGACGGCAGGCTTCACATATCGCGAAAGTTGGGGCATCTCGTTGTGCAAGCGTTCCAGTTAAACTCATGCAATGATCGAGCAGATCCGAACTCGAGAAAGGTATTCGAGAACCAACAAACTGAAAAAACACAAGCACAGACAAATGCATGCACACTGCACACATGGTTGTGCGCAGATCACATGTGAAACTTCCAGCCTCGATTCTGGCGTAGATGTGTGTTCAAATGCATGTAAGTGTATGGCTGTAGGTATGTAAGTATGTATACACTTCTGCATGCATGTACACATGCATACACGCGTGTCTGTTCGGTGTTGGTCTACGTCTGATCATTATGACTATAGTGCAGCGATGCAAACGTGCAAACGGTACATCTCCAACATAGGTAAGGTAAACGCGAACAGACTAACTGACTAACACACACTACTCCGCCTTATCCACCTGTTTAGCTGTAAATCCTGTGAATCCAACCTTGCGATCGTTTCCAATTGGAGCCCCTGTTGCTGTGGACCCTTCTCCTCTTCTTGTCGATCGCTATCATCACACATTTCCTACATTTAGATGGAAAGCCGCTCAATCAACCGATTTTTTTGCCACCCGCCCAGCTGAAACTAGTCGCACCGCAGGGAACTCGTCAGGACTCGAAGACTTGAAGAGAGGGGCCCCAGGGAAAATACGTGTGCCACTTCGAAAGGCCCAAGAGCAATCAACCCAATTGAAAAGCTTGAATGTCACACCGCTTCACCAGAGATTGAAGATTGAAGATCGTCTGACATTACGCAGAGTCAGCGCCGCAAAACCCAGCCGGCTTGAAACAGCTTGGGCTTCAAGCCAGTCCAGCGAAGATTGAAGATCCCCCGGAAAGTTTTGACAGGTCTGCAGTTTGCGATGGATTGGGTTGAAACTCAAACCGGTTCAAACCACTCGCCATGCAATCGAACGCAAAACTTTGTCTGAAATCTTCAATATTTGGGCGAGCCCCCTTGAAACTCAAGCCGATTCAGCAGCTATACAATGACCCCTCGGAAACATGAAACCATGTATCTTATCGTGCAATCCCTGTGGAAATCTGTCAGTCACTGAGTGAAATTATCCTGAATGCCTGGTGTGGTTTCGGAAATGTATAGACGCTTCAACACAAGCTACAGAAAAACGTCAGGCAGAATCTACGGGGGCAAAGCGGGTGCGGAGAATGGCGGGGGAGAAGGAGGGGGAGGGGGACGGGTAGCACATATGTACGTATGTATGTATATATGAAAACATAAATATATTTGTGTATATATGAATATATACATAAAATATATACAGAGAGAGATTGATAAATAGCTACAAGTCAGTAGATTGATGTAGATAGGCAGGTTAGATACGAACGAAGATGTAGGTAGAGCTAGGGATATGTAGATGTAGATACAAACAGCCACGGACAATAGATAGAGCAGACCTCCAAAGGGACGGAACCGGTCAAGAGAGTCTCATACTCTATCGAGCCATGGGCTTGCACCGGCCCCTGCCTGAAATTTCTCGGTCTCGCATGGATTTCCGGGCCTGCAGCTCCTCCGACGCAATCCTTCCACCGACTTCGGGGATGCACGGGACCGTCTCCGCGATCTGTTCGACCTATCATGACGAAGGAAACATAGAGGGCGCAATCCGGAACACGAAACTCCCGTGGCCAGAACCGCTATAAGACTGAAGCATGCATCTTTGACGATTCCAAAGAAAAGCCTAATTACCAAGCTAAACCTGATGTTGAATTCAAGGCCCCAAAGGGGGGCCTTGCGAGCTGGGGGTGTCAGCTCCTGCATCTCTCTGCCGACTCGTTGGCCTGGCCCTGGCTTGGCCATCCGCGAGTGGCTGGGCGCGGGCACCCGAGACCCTTTGCCAGGCTTCCTTGCCAAGATCCTTGACACTTCAGCGCTTCAAGTCTAAACGGCCTGTAAGCCCACGAGATATAGGACTGTAACTAATTACTGTGGGATATGGGCCATGGGCTTCACGAGCGGTGCATTCGGCTAAGCACCGAAGGCTGTTATCAAGGAGACTGGTTGCGGACCAAGTTCTACTGCTTCGCTGTTTCACTTGAGGACAACGAAAGAGCATAGTCTTGCTGTCCTGACCAAGAATCATATCGATGGCACCTTCCAGATCTTCGTAAACAACCCACTCATCTCCAGATCCACGGCCAAGTTCGACCAGGCTCTTGAACACGGGTGCACTGCGCCGCTGCTCCACAAACTTGCGACCGTCCGCGGACCGTTGTGCCGTTTGGTCTGACACTGTGCTGGTCTGAAAACCACCGAACAAGGACTGCAGGGCCACGTTGTCCATGGCCTCCTTTAAGTTGTTTGCATGCGCAGTGGCGACCAAAGCGATGCCTTTGAAACCGATGCGGCATGCTGCTTCCACTTCCTCCTGGCTTCCAATCTCGTCAATGACCTGCACGGTTTACATTCTGGCAACAGGACTTGCTGTCGAGTTTCCCAAACATTCTTGCCCGGCGAAGTGGATGAGAACCCTCACAGCCAATTGGACTCTCCAAAGAAACGCATCCCTCCTCGACCTCTTTGCAGCGAAGCAGCCAGCACCTCCGGCGTATGATTCTGCACCTTTGCACTTTGCGCTCGACTTGCAGACTAGCAGCCCACGGCAGGCATGAATGCGACACGCGCGTGGCAGGCATGAAGCCCAAACTACATCCACATGTCGAATTTTCAAGCTTGTACTGCAGCGCAATCTTAACCTGACCATCTGTACTTGCAACTTGCTCCTACAGGGCCGCTGTATCGTCCAAAATACATGCCTACTAGCGGCTTCTGGCCGCACCTGCTGCCCAATGCTTTGATTGCTCTGCGGTGGTGCGCTGCGATGTCCAGCAATTACGCAAAAAGAACTCGCACCGTTCAACTCCAAAGGCGCCGAGCTGCCGCTTCCAGCATGTCCTGGTGCTGGAGGCTCCTGTCCGCCACTTGCATCCTTCGCGTGGTTCGGCCGACCGCAACATGTGCGCTTCTGCCGAACCTCAGGGCCCAGGGTTCGGGTTTAGACGAAGCATGGCCTGCTGACAATCAAGCGAGCAAGCTTTTTTTTTTGTTTCTCTCTCTCTCTCTCGCATTTTTATAGTGTACATACATGTCTATCAGACTATCTACCCATTCGTTTGTCAGTCTTTTTATCTATCCATCCATCTATCTACCTGCCGACCTATCTACTAAACAGCCATCTAACTCTAAAGCTATGTAGCTATCCAGATATCCATTTGTCAGTCGAACTGTCTACCAATCTATCCGTCTGTCAACCCAGTTTATTGTGAATCTGCCTACCTACCTCTCCAATTATCTATCTGTCTATCTGTCTGTCTACCTTACCTTACCCAACCCTACCCCCTGCCCTGACCTGCCTCCCTGCCTTGCACTGCTCTGCAGCTCTGGGCTATGCTATGCCATGCTATAGAGCTATCCATCTACCTATGCCCTACTTGAAGCGGATCTGAGTGGACAGCTGCATACCTCCCATGCACTGTGGCACTGTGGCTATGGTCATCCAAAAACGACATCGCAGCAAGAGCGGAGGCTTAACAGAGCGAGCTCTATACCAGATGACAATACATAGACATTAATGTATGCAAAGAAACACCCACACCCACTCCCACACGCACAAGCGCACAAGCGCACAAGCGCACAAGCGCACACACACACACACACACACACACACACACGCACACACACACACACACTCACGCAAATATATATATACATATATATATATATATGTGCGAGTATGTGTGTGTATATATATATATACATAATTCGATTATTACTACACGATATTGTAATATATTATACGCGTGGGACATGGGTTGCATACGGATATATCATATATCTAGTCAAACCTCCGTATCCGTCAAATCATTGCGAGCCAATGTATCGCAAAGAGACCCACAGATTTCGCTCGAGGTGTCGATGACGAACACGCGCCGGTTGAACTCTTCGCCTCAGGCGGCGATTCGAGTCTCAGCAGTCGATAGCTAGTCGTACATGTCGGAGTCCTGAGAAAGGCTCCAGCACGATATCTTCAGAGTCGAGTATCTTAGGGAGCGTGCCACCTCGCGCAGGAGGGTCGTCTTGCCGCACCCGGGGGGTCCCAGAACCAGAAGCGACTTTCCATCCTTCAAACAGCAGTCAATAGAAAAGGTTTGGGGCTCTAATGTCTCTGCAATATAGTGGAGCTAAACGCTTGTGACCTGTGTTTACCCAGAGGCTCCGATTAGGCTATTTACTGCCAGGATATAGTTAAGTTAAATAATGACTATAGTTAATTTTCAGGGTATTATTTTTAACTCTAAAATAGTTAATTTTTATAGTCAATTTTCATGAATTAACTATTTTCAAGATCATTGCATATCGATCAGTGTATATGGGGGGGGGCGGGGCGGGCGAGAAATATGTGTTGTTCTGCAGCTGTTTCGGTTCTGAGGTTAAGCTAGACCGGCCCGTGAAAGGTGGCTGCTGCTGCAGCCATGACACAGCAGCTGTTGCAGTTTGCAGCGAGCACTCTTGGAAACAGCTTGGAGTTGGAAGCCGAGCAGCCGGAGGCTGAGGAGCCAAAGGTTGAGGAAGTCGAGGCTGAGGCCGGTGAGGCACCCGGTGAGGCACCCGGTGAGGCACCCGAGTCGGCTGAGCCTGAGCCGAAGCCTGGAAAGCCAAAGGCCAAGGCAAAAGCGAAGGCGAAGAGCACAGCCAAGGCAAAACCCCAACCCAAGGCCAAAGCTAAGGGGAAGGCAAAGGCAAAGGCAAAGGGCAAGGCAGCCTGTAAAGCAACGGAGCCAGAGGAACAGGGCGAAGACCAGCCAGAGGAGGCTGCCAAGCCCAAGAAGAACAAGAAGGAGGTGGACACGGCCGAGGCCCCCGTTCCCAAGAAGCCGAAGGCAGGAGCTGAGGTGGAGTCGCAAGAGGGTGGAGACCCGGACCCGGCACCGAAGCTGACTGCAGCTGCTCGACTGAAGAAAAGGGCAGAGAACCTCGTGCCAGACGAGGAGCCCACAGCCGAAGAGGTGCCCCCGGAGGAGCTGGAGCTCCAGGTGGCTGAGAAAAGGGACAAGAGGAAAACCAGGTTTTTCGAGGCCAACCTTAAGAAGCTGCCCGAGAGTGTTCAAAAGCTCTTTGCCTCCAAGGAGGTGAGTCGTGCAGACAAGACTCGTCTTGTCAACGAAGGAGTCGTCTCCAAGAACGGCAAGTGGGAGCTTGCTGTTAACCCGCCTGTGTTTGAGGCCCTCACCACAAGCTACTCGAGTGTGACTGGATCCACTCGGGACAAAGCCTACCCCAAAGCCATCATGATTGGCAAGTGTGCCGGGGAGGAGAACTTCCTTCGTGGACTCAGGGATGGCGACATTGAAGCCACGACTGAGAATGGCAAGCAGATGTTCAAGTTCCGGTCCCTGGAAGTGACGGTTACCACTGGTGTGAGGACCGACACCACTCACAAGAAGCAAGCAGAGTCCGCCCCAGAGGCCGAGAACCAGTTTCTTAGCTTCTGCGACAACTTTGACCCGGAGCTAGTCAGCGAGACTGTGCGGCCTGAGTCGCTGTCGCTGCGGGTGCCCGAGCCGCAGCCTCTCCAGACGGGATCGATCCCGAGCACCTTTGCACCCCCTGCAGTGCTTCCAGGACCTCTGGCGATCTGCGACGGGGCCGTGGATCTCCTGCCTGCAGACTCCAAGACGCTAGGCAAAGTGGAGGATGCCTTGAACTGGATCGGGTCTGCCAAGACGGCAACGATCAAGTTGAAGAAGATCCCGGATTCGGTGACTTACTGCCACTTGAAACAGCAGCTTGACTCTCGGTGGGAAACCCTGCTGCCAATGCAGGCCCAGCTTGAGCACGTGAAGCTCAGCGGGAAGGCTTCCCAGACTGGCTTCAGAAACGTGATGAAGCAAGTCGCCCAGACCCTTCTGCAAGTGCAGGAGCTGATCAAAAGCATTGCAGCTTTGAACTAGACTGCTCTGCCGGGCCGAGTGATGTCGAATCGCCGTTTGGGCCCTGATCGTTCCCATCAGATGGGGCTGCAGCTGGCATCCCGGAGCTTAACTTTTCTCAGAACCGATCCTGCAGCTGGAATCCCAGCTTTAGAACCGCAATTAGGCACTAGTGCAACAACTGCAAGGGCTGGGGCTCCTGTAGCAGAGAAAAGAAGCAGGGTCTTCCTGGAGCGAACTTCTGTGAAGTGTCTGCAAGGTTTTCGTTGCGAGCTCTGTTCCTGTCAGCTTAGGATGTTTGTTGCAGGTCTGTTGTTGACTCGTGTGTGCTGCAGCCGTGTGAGCTCGAAGAGCAAAAAGGGGGACCTGTATGGTCCCGGGAGCCCCGAGGCCTGCATGGGATTAGGGCTCTAGAGTTTAGGTTCGAGGTTTAGGGTTGAGGGAGAAAGGGGTTTTCAAACTATAGCATAGCTTGCAGGTTGCCCGAGCCAACCAAGATATAGAAACCACCAAAGCCAATAACAAGAATCGGGAGGCTTGGCGGCTAGGGTCGCAGCACCCTCACCAGACCACTCCTCTTCGGAGGAGGTTTGGCGGTGAGGGGTTTGCTGTTGATCTTAGCCAGACCACTCCCAGATCTGGAGACTTCGGCCAGACCACTCCTTTCAGGGAGGCTTGGCGGCCGAAGCTCCAGGGCCTGGAGTCCAGGCCACAAAAAATTTAATCGAAGCCCCAAACCTGAGCCGCCCCCAACCCAACCGCCTTAAGTCCCAACCCGAAGCCCCCAAAAAAAACTTTCTGTGCAGGTCCCGTTCGCCTCCGTCGCCGCGGTCTACCAGCTGGGAAGTGGTGGCAAGCCCTGCAGACATGCCCGAAGGGCCCCGCCGCCGGAGCCCTTTCTCTCCAATCCCGGAGCGACGGGGAAACTCCGTGGAGGAGAATCGGGCCATGAGTGTGGACTCCTCCACCCGGAGCCACCGGGACCCCGACTTTATGAAAGATCGCCGGGGTGAGGAGGCTTCTAGGTCGGAGGCCGAGAAGGAGGAGGATCCAGAGAAGAAGGCCTTGCTGGAGGCTCGCTTAGAACAGGCGAAGAAGGATCTGGCAAAGGAAAAGGAAGCGAGCCCCGGTGGAGAGCAGCTGGAGCGGGACGAGAGGCTCGTCTCTACGATCCCGCTCACATTGTCTCCTGAGCAGGAAGGGAGCGAGCAGGGCTTGTACTGCCCTTTGTATGGGGCACACCAGTGCAAGAAGTATCTCACGACGGAGTGGGGCTTCAAGCAGCACTTGCAGAATAAACACGGGGTGCCAAGGGAAGAGGCCTTCCTTGTGGCCGAGTCCCAGTGGCGGCAGTTGCCTGGCAAGGGCAAGAACAAGGCTGCTAAGGACAACAGAAAGCCCAGTGAGCCTGCTGAGCCCCCCAAAAGGGACCTCGTGCTCAAGCCTCGTCGTGATGAGAGGGAGATCCGGGGCCCGAGCCCGAAGGTATCCCGGCGGTCGCCGGAGCCATCGGAAGCCGGCACCGGCTCAGCCGGCTCGCAGGAGGCTGGGTTTGCCCTGCTCCGCCAAATGTGGGGAGATCTGGCGGATAAGGTCCTGAGATGATCCCCCGTCCGTGCGGTTGAGGCCTGCTCCAGAGGGATTGCAACCCAAGCCTATAGGACCCTTAGACAAGAATATCCTCCAAAGCCAGGGCCCCTAAAACCTCAACCCAAGCCTATAGGACCCTTAAACAACAATAGCCTAAAAAAGTAAGTTGCAAACCCTCTGTTGAAGCAAGCAAACCGAAGCACTCCACCACGGAGCACTCCACCACGGAGCCTTGTGCAGCCCTGCTCCAGAGGGACTGCTATCTTAAACAAGACTAACATCCAAAGCTAGGGCCACTAAAAAAGATAGCAAACCCTCTGTTGAAAGCAGCCAAACCAAGGCAGGAGCGAAAAAAAGGCGCTTTTCGCTGAAAGGGGTTTGGGGCTTAAGGTTTTAGGTGGGATGGTAGATTAGGGCCTTAGTGTTTTAAGGGTTTCGGGTTAGGGTTTTAAAGGTTTTGGGTTAGGGTCTCGGCTTTCGGGTTAGGGTTTTAAGGGTTTTGGGTTAAGGGTTTTGGGTTAGGGTCTCGGGTTTCGGGTTAGGCTTTTAAGGGTTTTGGGTTAGGGTCTCGGGTTTCGGGTTAGGCTTTTAAGGGTTTTTGGGTTGGGGCTTCGGGTTTGGGGTTTCGGGCTTGGGGGTTTCGGGTAAAGGCATAGGCACCACCCCCCCACCCAGTCGCCCACCCATCCACACCACCTCGACCACTCACCCACCCTCTCACCCCACCCCCCCGAAAGCGCCCAGGCGCCAATTTTCTTAAAAACAAATCAAAAGCACCACATGCCCCATCGAACTCAGTGGAAGTTTGGTGGAAGTTTCCCGGAAACTTCCACGGATACGGTGGAAGTTTCCCGGAAACTTCCACGGACACTGTGGAAGTTTCCTGGAAACTTCCACCGTGCTGCTGGAAGTTTCCGGGAAACTTCCACTGATCAGTGGAAGTTTAATGGAAACTTCCACTGCTCGGTGGAAGTTTCACTGAAACTTCCATTGGTTATTACTCTTGCTACTATTGCTACTATTGCTACTATTACTACTATTACTACTATTACTACTATTACTACTATTACTACTATTACTATTACTACTATTAGTATTATTGCTACTATTACTACTATTACTATCATTATTATTACTATTACTAGTACTAGTACTAGTACTACTACTACTACTACTACTACTACTACTACTACTACTACTACTACTACTACTACTACTACTACTATTGCTACTATTCCTTCTATTACTACTATTACTACTATTACTACTAATACTATTACTATTATTACTACTATTACTACTACTACTACTACTACTACTACTACTACTACTACTACTATTACTACTATTCCTACTATTATTACTAATACTACTATTGCTACTATTACTACAATTACTATTATTACTATTATTATTACGATTATACTACTATTACTATTATTACTACTATTGCTACTAATACTATTATTACTACTATTACTATTATTACTACTATTACTACTACTACTATTACTACTATTACTACTATTACTACTATTACTACTATATTCTACTACTACTAGTACTACTACTACTACTACTACTACTACTACTACTACTACTACTACTACTACTACTACTACTACTAAAGTTACCTGGAAACTTCCAGGGCTCGGCGGAAGTTTCCAGGAAACTTCCACCGAGCCGTGGAAGTTTCCCGGAAACTTCCACCGAGCCGTGGAAGTTTCCGGGAAACTTCCACGTGATCGGCGGAAGTTTCCCGGAAACTTCCACGTGCTCGGCGGAAGTTTCCCGGAAGTTTCCTGGAAACTTCCACGTGCCCGGCGGAAGTTTCCAGGAAACTTCCACCAAACTTCCACTACCTTTGGTGCCGTTTTGGAAAATGCAGCCCAGAATCTTAAACCGCAAACCAAATTTTGCAAAAAAGCGAAAGAAAACACAGCAAAAATGGCGCTGAAATTAACAAAAAAATAAAAAGCAAAAGCTCAAAATGTAAAAACAAAAGCGCCATTTTAGCTGTGCGACTGGAAAAGTATAGTATTATATTAGGAGCAGCAGCACTACTGGCTGCATGATGTAGTAGTAGTGGTAGTAGTAGTAGTAGTAGTAGTAACTTAGTAGTAGTAGTAACTAGTAGTAGTAGTAGTAACTTAGTAGTAGTAGTAGTAGTAGTAGTAGTAGTAGTAGTAGTAGTAGTAGTAGTAGTAGTAGTAGTAGTAGTAGTAGTACTTATTATAAAGTAGTAGTAGATATAAGCATGAAGAGAACCCCAAAACACCCAAACCCGAAAAATCCTCGACCTTAAGCACACACCCAAAGTTTAAAAAACTTACACCCCCCAAATCCGAACCCTACCCTAAACACCTGAAGTCCTGAACCCCCCGAACCCAAACACCCAAAATTTAAAAATCTTAAACCCCCGAAACCGAACCCCACCCTAAACCCCTAAACTCCTAAACCCCCCGATCCCCTCCCCATCCCCTCTCCCGTCCCCAACCCCCCTCCCCGAAACCCCTAAACTTCCAAACCCCCCCACCCTTCCCCCTACCTTCCCTCCCGGCCCAACCTTAGGGTTCAGGGTTGAGAGTTCAGGGTTGGTCGTCTTCCGTCGTCGTCGTCGCGGTCGTCGTCGTCGTCGACGTCGCCGTGGTCGTCGCTGTTGTCGTGGTCGTCCTGGTCGTCGTCGTAGTCGCCCTGTCGTCGTGATCGATGTTGTAAAGCTTTCGGCTCGCAGCCATGCAGCTGCTTAGGCTTAGAACTGGGCCATCGGAGGATTGGCCATGGAAGCAGCCGTGCTTGGAGGCTCCCGGCAAGGTGTTCGGCAGAGAACTGCCCGTCTGCAGGAAGAAGAGGAGGAATCAGAGCTCGCTGTGCATCTGTACCGACAGTTCCTCTGGGGTCATCAGAGCTTGGCACAAGTCCGAACAACCGCCGGGCTTGCTTCGGATGAGTTAACCCGAAAGCGGGCAACTGTTCCGAAACAGCTCGCCACCTTGGCAGGTTTGGGAGGCAGCACAGACTTGACCCATAATCTCTGGAGAGATTTGGAGCGACGGGTGCAGCCGCCGTTCTTGGAACCGAGATATGAGATGCTGCCATTGAATCCTAGGCCAGGTCGCATCCCTTTCTTTGACCCGGTGCAGACTTTCGAATGCCTGCGGACTCGACGTCCAGAGTTCTTCAAGGAAGTTTGCCTTCCCTCGGTTGATGAGCTGGAGGAGTTCTGGAACCAGTGCTCTGGACACCCGGCCCTTCGGCACCATCCAGTGCGAAACATCAGAGGCTTCCAACGTCGGGCAGTACCGCTCGTTTTGCACGGTGACGGTGTGCCAATCACAGCCATAGGGGCGAGCCAGAAGTCCTGCGCTTTCATTAGCTGGAGATCCCTGTTGTGTCAGAGAGCGGCCAGCAAGTGTCAGCACCAGCTGATGGCTGCGATCTGGTGCGACCTGATCGTCAAGGCCGGCGGCGAGGACACAGTGCAAAGCCTTTGGGCTCTAGTGTGCCAGTCCTTCGATGCCGCCCTGGACGAAGCAGCGGGGCATCAGAGACCCTTCCCGGTGCTGCTTTTCGCCAGCGGAGACCTGGAGTGGTTCAGTCTGGCACATGGCCTTCCTCGCTGGAATTCCCTGAAGCCCTGTGGCCTGTGCGGTGTCGCACGACAGGCCATGTTTGGCTTCAGGGCAGTTCCGAGGGTGCCGGCAGACCCGTGGATTCTCCCGAGACATGACTCCCACATTCTTTGTCGGAGAACTCTCTGCAAGGCTTCCGTCTTCCCAGACATGATGCACACGAAGCATCTTGGGGTGGACCAAAGAATATGTGGCAGTGTCATCTGGCTCCTAGTGCACACTGTGATGCCCGGCGATGTTGAATCCAACCGCATCCAGTTGGTGGAAGAGCTGCACAGAGCACACCGGGGACGTGGCGAAAGGCCGGTGAGCAGACTCACACCGGGGATGTATTTGTCCAAAGTCGGCGACGTGGACTGCCGGGAATCCTACCCATGCCTGAAATGCAAGGCTGCCGAAACCAAGGCGACAGTGGCGGCATTGAAGACGGTTTGGGGAAACCGCATGGATCCTCAGCAGGAGCTGCACATCCTCACGAACTTGCTGCTGGAACTGAGCGTTTTCTTGGATACAGAGGTGTCCTCCTCTAGCGACTGGCACCCCACGAAGGCTGAGAGTGAGCAATGGGTTCTTGCTGGAGTCAGCCTCGCTCAATGTCTCACGAAGTTAACCAAGGAACATCTGAAGCTTGGGCGGTGTTTGTTCCAGTTAACGTTTAAGTCTCACTGGCTGATCCACTGTCTCCACTACTCCGAGTACATGAACCCGAAGTTTTTGTGGACGTACAGCGGAGAAGACTATATGAGCCGCTGCAAGACCCTGCTGAAGTCCTGCCTGAATGGCAGGAAGCAGCTGCCGGCACTGCAAAGATTCGGTCGGCAATATGCTAGGGCCATATGTGTCGAAGTAGACAAGGAGTTTCACCGACCCCTCTTTGTGTGACATGCAGTCACGTCCGAAAAAAACCGGCCCGTAGAGTAGAAGTGCACGGAGGAACCGCCTGCTGTATGATCTTCTAGTAATTGTGTCGTTTTTTGCTTTTGGGCTCAAGACCGGTTTTAGAGTGCCTCGGTGTTTTGTTAGTTTCGAGCAATGGAAGTCGTCGGCCGAACCCGCCTGAAGGTGCTGGACTCCGTGACGGCTCCAAAGCTGCAAGGGGCCATCGAGGAAGGGCTTAAGCACATGGGCCATCGTAGCCTCGAACGAATGGTTTGCGGCTTGGAGAATATGTCTTGGAAGACAGCGATCACAGGCCATGTGGCACAAATCTGTGCCATGGAGGGCTTGCTGATCTGTCTGCTAGGGATTTGCTCCAACGGCCTCTTGCCTCACAAGATGCTGGAAACTGCTCTGCTCAGCTGCCACAAGGCCACACCGTTTGAGATGAGTCGACCAGCGAATGCCACAGGACCCAATTGGCAGGATGCCTGCATCAAGTACTTGATGTTGAGGCTCCGAATGATCACAGGCAAGATCCGTGAAATTGCTGTCGACGAAAAAGAGCGAGCGAAGGCGCTGAAGAAGACTTCGCTGCAGCAACAAGCCTGCATCTTGAAGCTATGCCGCATCCTTAATCCTGGGCTGGCTGCTTTGCCTGCAGACAGTGGCACAGGGACCTTGCCACTGCAGCTTGTGCCCGAGGCGAATGACTCGTCTGAGGATGAAAGGCAGATAGAGAGAAATTTCAAGCTTCTGCTCGGGCCTTCGGATGGTCAGAGATCGCTTGCAGGGACGTCTGCTGCTGCAACTTTGCAGCTTGCCCAGGGCTCTACAGAGCCTGCCCAGGGCTCTACAGAGCCTTCAAGCTTCCTAGAGCGAGCCAACAAGCGAGCTCTTGCAGCAGCTCTAGCCTGCAGCCCGGCCAAACCAATGTCTAAAAAGGCAAGGATGGAGACCATCGCGGAAGCTAGGAACTCGTCTCCAGGTGTCTTGAAGAAGCCTGCTGCCGCCAAAGGTGCCTGCAAGAGACCGGCTGCGGCAGAGCCTGTAGTCCGGGCCGCAGCGGAAGAGCCTACGAGGGGAGAGCCAGCCAAGGAAGTCTTGCAGGAAGACGGTATCCTGCTGACTCGGTACGGATGCACCAAAGATCGTGGCTTGCTTTTCGGCTGCAGTCAGTGCAAGAAGTGGGCAGCTGACGGTAAGCATCGATACATCGTGCTATCCTCCGGCCACATTGCTCAAAAGAAGCAGTGATCGACATCGCTAGCCTTAGGCCTCAGACCAGAGTTTTGCAGACGGGCTTGTGGAAAAATACTGCACACGATCATGTCATTGAGATATATTCTGGAGTTAATTTATATATTTTTTGGAGTTAATTTTTTAACTATAGTTAAAGTTAATTTTTTAACTATTTTAGGAATTAGTATAAATATTAACTATTAGTTAATATTTGTATATATAGTCTGTAAATAGACTAATCGGAGCCTCTGGGCAGGTGCACACAGGATGTGGTAGTTGGCAGTTTGCTTGCGTCCCTCCCAGCTGGATCGCGTTTCCTGAATCATGGCAACTGAGATTCCCCTGCGGGTGAGCTGCGCATCAATGCTTTCCTGCTGCGCAGTCGACGCAGCCGTCAGGCAATTATAAGTAAGGACCTTGAAGGAAAGCTCGCGACTGCGCTTGGGCTCCGGCTGGAAGGGCGCCAAGGCCTCCTTCAAAGAAAGGTCCTGCGAGGGCAAAGCAAGGTCACAAATTTTGCCCGAGTGCTGTATGGTCGGCAGACTGCCTCGAGGGGCGAAGAGAGTCCAGAGCCAAGGCAGAACCCCTTCTTCGCTGGCAGCTGCAAGGGCACCGACGTACCCTGTATCACCAAGTGGCTGTTGCGCAGCCCATTTAGCAATTCCATCCGCGAGGCAATTGAAGGGATGTCCCTTGTGCGAGTGGATATGGTATAGGGCCGGGGTTCGACCTGTGAGGCGCAGGATAGCCTGAAGGTCCCCTGCCGCCTGAACAAGCGCGCCATTAAGAAGATTTGGTTGCATTTGGGTCTGATTTGGTTGGGTTTGGGTCTGAAAAGTTGGTGTCAGGCACACCACTTGAGCATCCATTCCGGCCGCTCAGCTACCAGATGGAGATGTAAAAACCGTTGCATCCAGCACGAACAGATCGAGGGTTGGGTATTTGATTTTGATTGGAAAACCTTCAAGGGAGGTTGGTATTTGGGTTTAATTCCCAGAGGACCGCCGATTGAAAAACTCAATCGCTATTGATTTTTCTCAGCATTTTGTTTTTGTCAATTAAAATCAATAGAAAACGATGTATTTCAACAGAAATTGAGATCCTCAAAACCAATAGAAAGCAGACATAAGAATCAATAGAAACACCCACATCAAAATCAGTAGAAATCTCCCATAAAATCAATAGAAATTCTCCATAAAATCAATAGAAATTCTCCATAAGATCAATAGAAATTCTCCATAAAATCAATGGAAATCCAACATAAAATCCATATAAATTCTCCATAAGATCAATAGAAATTTTCAATAAGATCAAAAGAAATTTCCGTAAGATCAATAGACGGACGAAGTTTGACAACAATAGATCTCAGCGCTATCTCTACCCCTGTCTCTGTCCATTTCTGTATTTTTCTGGGTCCCAAGATAATGCCGATGTAAAGCAATGCAACTCAAGTTTCGCTGGCTACAGCTATAGGTGCTCCGTCTTTAAGTCTACGTATCAGGAGACCAAAGCCCCGAAAACCGTAACCGACCCAGCAAAAACAAAATATGTTCATTCAGGTTTTGGTGGTTTTGGAGTTTAGACGTTAAGAGGTTTACGCGTTTAAGGGTTTGGGGCTTTAGGGGTTTAAGGCTTCAGGGTGGTACCAAGTTAAGAGTTTCGGGTTTCTCGGTTCAGGCGGTTTGAGGGCTCAAGGGTTCAGGGGTTTAGGGGGGTTTGGGGTTTTGGGGTCTTGGTGTTTAAGGGTTTACGGGACTGGCGGGATGGGGTTTACGGGACTAGGGGTCTGGGGTTAAAGCTTAGGCGCCTGGGGGTTTTAGGGTTTCGCGGTTCAGGGGAATTTAGGGGTTCAGGCGCTTAGGCGTTTCCAGGTTTTCGGGCTTCGGGCTGTTATGGCTATAGTATTTTCGGCCTTTTGGTGCTGTTGGGCTTTCGGACTTTAAGGGTTCAGGGGTTTGGGTGTTTCAGGGTTTCGGGCTTTCGGGGTTTAGAGGTTTAGGGTTTTCGAGCATTTGGGTTTCTGGGCGAGTGGCCTTTCGGGCTTTAAGGGTTTGGGGTTCCGGGGTTTAGGATTTGGTGTTTCGAGCTTTAGGGCCCTTAGGGTTTGAGGGCGTTTGGTTTTTTTGGGGCATTTGGGTTTAGGGGTTCAGGATTTTAAGCGTTTGGGCTTTCGGGCTTTAGGGTTTCCGGTTCCGGGTTTTAGAGGTTTAGGGTTTCAGAGCGTTTAGGCCTTCGGGTTTTAAGGGTTTAAGGGTTTAGGAGTGAGTTTGGGTTTCGCGGTTTTAGGGCTTTTGGACTTTGATTTGAGGGTTCAGGCGTTGAGGCTTTCGGGGCTTCAGGGTTTAGAGATTTAGGGTTTCAAAGCGCTTGGGCATTTGATTGGGTTTGGGGGTTCAAGGGTTTCGCCGTTTGGGCACTTCGGGGTTTTGGGGTTGCGGGCTGCAGGGCTTTTGGGTTCAAGGGTGCAGGAGTTTTGGCGTTTCGGGGCATCAAGCTTTCGGGTTTTAGTGGTGTAGAGTTTCAGAGCTTTTGGGTTGTTGCGTTTTTGGGCTTTGGGGCTTCAGCGGTTTTGGGGTTTAGGGGCTCAGAGGGTTCAGTTCAGGGATAGAGGTTTGGGGGTTTGGGGGTCTTTGGGATCTTTGGGGTCTAGGGATTTTGGGTTTTCTGGTTTTTGGAGTTGTGGAGTTTATGAGGTTTAGGGACGAAAAGGTTTTGGGGTCAGGGCCGAGTGGTTAAAGAAGCACACGAAATGACCACTTCACACAACTTCAAGTGATTTCATGCGTCTTCATGGGTCTTCATGGAGCTTCAGCACCCATGAAGAACCATGAGATTCCATGAAGCTCCATGAAGACCCATGAAGACACATGAAATCACTTGAAGTTGTGTGAAGTGGTCATTTCGTGTGCTTCTTTAACCACTCGGCCCTGACCCGCAAACCTTTGTCCTTGAACCTCAAAAAAATTAAAAAACCTCTAGAACCCAAAACGCTTCCAAACCCCCAAACCTCTGCCCCTGAACCCCTGAATCTTGAGCCGTTCCCCCTAAAACCCCAAAGCCCGAAATCCCAAAACCCAGAAGCGCCTAGGCCCCGAAACGCCCGATCCCCGGGGCGATAAACCCTCGCCTCTGCCCTCCCCCCCCCCCTCAAAAAAACTCCTAAACCGCCTGGCCCCCTACACCCCTAAACTCCTAAACACCTACACCCCGAAACCCCCGAAACCCTAAACCCTTGAACCCCTAAACCCTATAAACCCGTAAACCCTTAAAGCCCCAAAGCCCCAACACCCAAAAACCCAATCGCTCTAAAACCCAAAACCCCAACAGCAGGAAAGCCCGAAACCCTGAAGCCCCGACGCCTAAACCCCTGAACCCCCAACTTCCCTAAGGCCTTGGAGACCAACAAGCCGTAAAGCCCAAAACCCCAAAGCTCCGAAGCGCCTAGACGCCTCAACTCCTGAACCCTAAACGCTTAAAGCCCAAAAACCCAAACGCTCCAAAACCCTAAACCTCTAACCCTCTAAAACCCTAAAGCCCGAAACCCTGAAGCCCCAAAGGCCTTGAACCGCTATTAAACCCCTAAACCCTGAAGCCCAAAAGCCCAAAACCCCTACAGCACCAAACCCGAAGCCAACACCGTGAAGCCCGAAATCCCAAAAGCCTACATGCAAAAACTCCTGAACCCCTGAACCTTAAAGCCCCAACGCCCACACAAAAGCCCAAACACACTAAAACCCTAAACCTCTTAACCTCTAAAGCCCGAAAGGCCAAAACCCTGAAGCCCCGAAACGCCTAAACCCCTAAACCCTTACAGCCCAAAGCCGCAAGTCCGAAACCCAAAAGCCCGAAGCGCCACCCTGGCGCTGAAACCCGCTAAACCCCAAAATCCCTAAGCCCCTAAACCCCTAGACCCTGGACTCCTGAATTCGTAACCCTTTAGCCCCCCAAACCCTTAAACCTCTTAACACAACCCTAAAATCCTAACCCCCTAAACCCCTATAACCCCAAACCCCTTAGGCCCTAAGCCCTCAAACCTCTAAAACCCTAACGCATTTAAAGCTCTAAACCCTTAAAACCCTTACGCCTCTAAACCCCTAAACTCTAAAACCCCTACAGGCCTCACCCCTAAACCTTTAATGCACGTATTTAAGCTTTTGGGTTCGGTTGGTGACTAGGGTTTCGTCCAAAAGGTTGGGGCGTTAGTTCTTGATACTCTCATAAAGTAGGAACATGAGTTGATTCATGTAGCTTTAAACCTAAAACCTATGGCGTCGGTCAGCAAATTGGGGCCCCGAATTGTTGCTTGAAGCCGGTCATCAAAACCAATAGAAATTCTCCATAAAAGCAAAAGAAATTCTCCATAAAATCAATTGAAATTCTCCATAAAAACACTAGACATTTTCCATAAAATCAATAGAAGACCACGAATAAAACCTATAGATTCCAGCACTTAAAATCAATAGAAATTTGTAGCAACAAAAAGCACGAAACGATTGACATTTCTTATAGAAGTTTCGTGCGCCCAAAAAAGCAATAGACGGATTGTTTTTTTCAATCGTGCGTCCAAGTAAGCCGGGGTCGAGGGTTTGGTCATTGGTTTTAATTTGGAAACCCTCAAGGGAGGCCGGGGTCGAGGGTTTGGTAACTGGGTTTAATATGGAAACCCTCAAGGGAGGCCGGGGTCGAGGGTTTGGTAATTGGGTTTAATTTGGAAACCCTCAAGGGAGGCCGGGGTCGAGGGTTTGGTAATTGGTTTTAATTTGGAAACCCTCAAGGGAGGCAGGGGTCGAGGGTTTGGTATAATTGGGTTTAATATGGAAACCCTCAAGGGAAGCCGGGGTCGAGGGTTTGGTAATTGGGTTCAATTTGGAAACCCTCAAGGGAGGCCGGGGTCGAGGGTTTGGTAACTGTGTTTAATATGGAAACCCTCAAGGGAGGCCGGGGTCGAGGGTTTGGTAATTCAGTTTAATTTGGAAACCCTCACGGGAAGCCGGGGTCGAGGGTTTGGTAATTGGTTTAATTTGGAAACCCTCAAGGGAGGCCGGGGTCGAGGGTTTGGCAATTGGGTTTAATTTGGAAACCCTCAAGGGAGGCCGGGGTCGAGGGTTTGGTATTTCAGTTTAATTTGGAAACCCTCAAGGGAGGCCGGGGTCGAGGGTTTGGTAATTGCGTTTAATTTGGAAACCCTCAAGGGGACCAGGGCCGCCCCACGATGGTTTGGTCCAAACCATCAAGGACGATGGTTTGGTCCAAACCATCAAGGAACCGAGGGCCGTCCCACGATGGTTTGGTCCAAACCATCAAGGAATCGGGGGGCGTCCCTCGATGGTTTGGTCCAAACCATCAAGGACGATGGTTTGGTCCAAACCATCAAGGAATCGAGGGCCGTCCCTCGATGGTTTGGTCCAAACCATCAAGGATCCTGGTGGCGACAACAACATAACAACCCATGACCACTGAATGGTCATGGGTTCGACTTCCCAACATGGCAAGTTGAAAGGGTGATGGTTTGGACCAAACCATCACCCCCTGAAGCTTCTTATTCAGCACCAGGCATATCATAAACATATCGACAAGTGTGTGACCGATATTGACTGTGGGTGCATAAGAAGCTTCAGGGGGTGATGGTTTGGTCCAAACCATCACCCTTTCAACTTGCCATGTTGGGAAGTCGAACCCATGACCATTCAGTGGTCATGGGTTGTTATGTTGTTGTCGCCACCAGGATCCTTGATGGTTTGGACCAAACCATCGAGGGACGGTCCTCGATTCCTTGATGGTTTGGACCAAACCATCGTCCTTGATGGTTTGGACCAAACCATCGAGGGACGGCCCCCGATTCCTTGATGGTTTGGACCAAACCATCGTGGGACGGCCCTCGGTTCCTTGATGGTTTGGACCAAACCATCGTCCTTGATGGTTTGGACCAAACCATCGTGGGGCGGCCCTGGTCCCTTTGAGGGTTTCCAAATTAAACGCAATTACCAAACCCTCGACCCCGGCCTCCGGCCTCCCTTGAGGGTTTCCAAATTAAACTGAAATACCAAACCCTCGACCCCGGCTTCCCTTGAGGGTTTCCAAATTAAACCCAATTGCCAAACCCTCGACCCCGGCCTCCCTTGAGGGTTTCCAAATTAAACCAATTACCAAACCCTCGACCCCGGCTTCCCTTGAGGGTTTCCAAATTAAACTGAATTACCAAACCCTCGACCCCGGCCTCCCTTGAGGGTTTCCATATTAAACCCAGTTACCAAACCCTCGACCCCGGCCTGCCTTGAGGGTTTCCAAATTGAACCCAATTACCAAACCCTCGACCCCGGCTTCCCTTGAGGATTTCCATATTAAACCCAATTATACCAAACCCTCGACCCCGGCCTCCCTTGAGGGTTTCCAAATTAAAACCAATTACCAAACCCTCGACCCCGGCCTCCCTTGAGGGTTTCCAAATTAAACCCAATTACCAAACCCTCGACCCCGGCCTCCCTTGAGGGTTTCCATATTAAACCCAGTTACCAAACCCTCGACCCCGGCCTCCCTTGAGGGTTTCCAAATTAAAACCAATGACGAAACCCTCGACCCCGGCTTACTTGGACGCACGATTGAAAAAAACAATCCGTCTATTGCTTTTTTGGGCGCACGAAACTTCTATAAGAAATGTCAATCGTTTCGTCCTTTTTGTTGCTACAAATTTCTATTGATTTTAAGTGCTGGAATCTATAGGTTTTATTCGTGGTCTTCTATTGATTTTATGGAAAATGTCTAGTGTTTTTATGGAGAATTTCAATTGATTTTATGGAGAATGTCTTTTGCTTTTATGGAGAATTTCTATTGATTTTGATGACCGGCTTCAAGCAACCATTCGGGGCCCCAATTTGCTGACCGACGCCATAGGTTTTAGGTTTAAAGCTACATAAATCAACTCATGTTCCTACTTTATGAGAGTATCAAGAACTAACGCCCCAACCCCTTGGACGAAACCCTAGTCACCAACCGAACCCAAAAGCCTAAATACGTGCATTAAAGGTTTAGGGGTGAGGCCTGTAGGAGTTTTAGAGTTTAGGGGTTTAGAGGCGTAAGGGTTTTAAGGGTTTAGAGCTTTAAATGCGTTAGGGTTTTAGAGGTTTGAGGGCTTAGGGCCTAAGGGGTTTGGGGTTATAGGGGTTTAGGGGGTTAGGATTTTAGGGTTGTGTTAAGAGGTTTAAGGGTTTAGGGGGCTAAAGAGGGTTACGAATGCAGGAGTCCAGGGTCTAGGGGTTTAGGGGCTTAGGGATTTTGGGGTTTAGCGGGTTTCAGCGCCAGGGTGGCGCTTCGGGCTTTTGGGTTTCGGACTTGCGGCTTTGGGCTGTAAGGGTTTAGGGGTTTAGGCGTTTCGGGGCTTCAGGGTTTTGGCCTTTCGGGCTTTAGAGGTTAAGAGGTTTAGGGTTTTAGTGTGTTTGGGCTTTTGTGTGGGCGTTGGGGCTTTAAGGTTCAGGGGTTCAGGAGTTTTTGCATGTAGGCTTTTGGGATTTCGGGCTTCACGGTGTTGGCTTCGGGTTTGGTGCTGTAGGGGTTTTGGGCTTTTGGGCTTCAGGGTTTAGGGGTTTAATAGCGGTTCAAGGCCTTTGGGGCTTCAGGGTTTCGGGCTTTAGGGTTTTAGAGGGTTAGAGGTTTAGGGTTTTGGAGCGTTTGGGTTTTTGGGCTTTAAGCGTTTAGGGTTCAGGAGTTGAGGCGTCTAGGCGCTTCGGAGCTTTGGGGTTTTGGGCTTTACGGCTTGTTGGTCTCCAAGGCCTTAGGGAAGTTGGGGGTTCAGGGGTTTAGGCGTCGGGGCTTCAGGGTTTCGAGCTTTCCTGCTGTTGGGGTTTTGGGTTTTAGAGCGATTGGGTTTTTGGGTGTTGGGGCTTTGGGGCTTTAAGGGTTTACGGGTTTATAGGGTTTAGGGGTTCAAGGGTTTAGGGTTTAAGTTTCGGGGGTTTCGGGGTGTAGGTGTTTAGGAGTTTAGGGGTGTAGGGGGCCAGGCGGTTTAGGAGTTTTTTTGAGGGGGGGGGGGGAGGGCAGAGGCGAGGGTTTATCGCCCCGGGGATCGGGCGTTTCGGGGCCTAGGCGCTTCTGGGTTTTGGGATTTCGGGCTTTCGGGTTTAGGGGGAACGGCTCAAGGTTCAGGGGTTCAGGGGCAGAGGTTTGGGGGTTTGGAAGGGTTTTGGGTTCTAGAGGTTTTTAGTTTTTTTGAGGTTCAAGGACAAAGGTTTGCGGGTCAGTCAGGGCCGAGTGGTTAAAGAAGCACACGAAATGACCACTTCACACAACTTCAAGTGATTTCATGTGTCTTCATGGGTCTTCATGGAGCTTCATGGAATCTCATGGTTCTTCATGGGTGCTGAAGCTCCATGAAGACCCATGAAGACGCATGAAATCACTTGAAGTTGTGTGAAGTGGTCATTTCGTGTGCTTCTTTAACCACTCGGCCCTGACCCCAAAACCCTTTCGTCCCTAAACCTCATAAACTCCACAACTCCAAAAACCAGAAAACCCAAAATCCCTAGACCCCAAAGATCCCAAAGACCCCCAAACCCCCAAACCTCTATCCCTGAACTGAACCCTCTGAGCCCCTAAACCCCAAAACCTCTGAAGCCCTAAAGCCCAAAAACGCAACAACCCAAAAGCTCTGAAACTCTACACCACTAAAACCCGAAAGCTTGATGCCCCGAAACGCCAAAACTCCTGCACCCTTGAACCCAAAAGCCCTGCAGCCCGCAACCCCAAAACCCCGAAGTGCCCAAACGGCGAAACCCTTGAACCCCCAAACCCAATCAAATGCCCAAGCGCTCTGAAACCCTAAACCTCTAAACCCTGAAGCCCCGAAAGCCTCAACGCCTGAACCCTCAAATCAAAGTCCAAAAGCCTTAAAACCGCGAAACCCAAACGCACTCCTAAACCCTTAAACCCTTAAAACCCGAAGGCCTAAACGCTCTGAAACCCTAAACCTCTAAAACCCGGAACCGGAAACCCTAAAGCCCGAAAGCCCAAACGCTTAAAATCCTGAACCCCTAAACCCAAATGCCCAAAAAAAACCAAACGCCCTCAAACCCTAAGGGCCCTAAACCTCGAAACACCAAATCCTAAACCCCGGAACCCCCAAACCCTTAAAGCCCGAAAGGCCACTCGCCCAGAAACCCAAATGCTCGAAAACCCTAAACCTCTAAACCCCGAAAGCCCGAAACCCTGAAACACCCAAACCCCTGAACCCTTAAAGTCCGAAAGCCCAACAGCACCAAAAGGCCGAAAATACTATAGCCATAACAGCCCGAAGCCCGAAAACCTGGAAACGCCTAAGCGCCTGAACCCCTAAATTCCCCTGAACCGCGAAACCCTAAAACCCCCAGGCGCCTAAGCTTTAACCCCAGACCCCTAGTCCCGTAAACCCCATCCCGCCAGTCCCGTAAACCCTTAAACACCAAGACCCCAAAACCCCAAACCCCCCTAAACCCCTGAACCCTTGAGCCCTCAAACCGCCTGAACCGAGAAACCCGAAACTCTTAACTTGGTACCACCCTGAAGCCTTAAACCCCTAAAGCCCCAAACCCTTAAACGCGTAAACCTCTTAACGTCTAAACTCCAAAACCACCAAAACCTGAATGAACATATTTTGTTTTTGCTGGGTCGGTTACGGTTTTCGGGGCTTTGGTCTCCTGATACGTAGACTTAAAGACGGAGCACCTATAGCTGTAGCCAGCGAAACTTGAGTTGCATTGCTTTACATCGGCATTATCTTGGGAGCCAGAAAAATAGAGAAATGGACAGAGACAGGGGTAGAGATAGCGCTGAGATCTATTGTTGTCAAACTTCGTCCGTCTATTGATCTTACGGAAATTTCTATTGATCTTATGGAGAATTTCTATTGATCTTATGGAGAATTTCTATTGATCTTATGGAGAATTTCTATGGATTTTATGTTGGATTTCCATTGATCTTATGGAGAATTTCTATTGATCTTATGGAGAATTTCTATTGATTTTATGGAGAACTTCTATTGATTTTATGGGAGATTTCTACTGATTTTGATGTGGGTGTTTCTATTGATTCTTATGTCTGCTTTCTATTGGTTTTGAGGATCTCAATTTCTGTTGAAAAACATCGTTTTCTATTGATTTTAACTGTCAAAAACAAAACGCTGACAAAAATCAATAGCGATTGAGTTTTTCAATCGGCGGTCCTCTGGGAATTAAACCCAAATACCAACCTCCCTTGGAGGTTTTCCAATCAAAATCAAATACCCAACCCTCGATCTGTTCGTGCTGGATGCAACGGTTTTTACATCTCCATCTGGTAGCTGAGCGGCCGGAATGGATGCTCAAGTGGTGTGCCTGACACCAACTTTTCAGACCCAAACCCAACCAAATCAGACCCAAATGCAACCAAATCTTCTTCATTGTCTTTGGAACCTGCCTGAATGGCCGCTATGGCACCTGCCGCCTGACAATCAAACCCAATGGCAGAAGAGACAGGATTAGCGTTGCAGACTGCGAGTGCAAAAACAGTGGCAGAGAGCTCCGCTTGGAAGGCAGAGCTAACAGGGACGCCGAGAGAAGCCGCACCACCATGGGGGCTGCACGATGCCGCAAAGAAGCCAGCCCAGTGCCAGACGTCTTGCACGCAGACTATGGCACAGATCGCCCAGCCAGCTTTGTCATCCTGCCCGCCTTTGGCACTCTCGAAGAAAGATCCATCGACAAACAGGTGGAGCGCCTGGAAAGGCGAGCCTTTTGTCCAAATAGGCAGCCGTTGGACAAAGTCCCGTGCTCCTTCTTCGACGAAAGGGCATTCACCCCACTCTTGGCAGGCGTGATCAAGGCAGAAAGGGGCAAAGACTGAATCAAAGATCTCCCAGTTAACTCCCAAAAGCAGACCAGGACTGGAGTCGGGTGGCTCTGAAAGGGCTGCATCAAGCGAGATCTGTCGACTTGTCCTTGGAGAAGCGCCCGCCGCAGTAGGGTGGCCAGGCAGACAGCGCCGACCCATTGGAGTGGCGATCTGGAGTCCACCTTTGGCTGGGATCGCTGCAGCCGCCTTCTCTTGAGTAGGTTCGTCTGCCCTGTCGAAGATGATCTGTCGTCTGGCGGCCCGCGGCCAGTTAGTTTGCACCAGGCTGGTACCTTCGGCCAGCTGGGGTCTCTGATCACTGGATGAAGAAGCAGCGCGGCCACGGTAAGCCACCGTCCTTGGAGCAGTTGGCGGAAGGTCGGCCAAGTTGCCGCGGCGTCTTTCCGCAATCGCTCCATCAATCGCGGTCTCCGGCATAAGTAAGTAGAACCCACTATCAACCGGGAGCCTAAGACCACTAGTTGGTCTTCCCCGAGTAACTGAGAAGCTCAAGAAATCCATGGGGAAGCCCGGCGCAGGCGTCAGAAGAGTGGCATAGGACACACACTCTGGGACAGTTACAAAGACCGGGATAGTGAACAGCAGCTCATAGGTGTCAGCCAGAGCCGTGCTGTCATCGAAGAGACCGAGGTCATGCACCTCGTTCTGCGCTTGCCTTAGGCTGGGACATGACATGCCAGGGATCTGCATATATATGGGCACGTGATTGGGGCCCAGCAAGTAGATTGGCTGGTGCAGTGCATCCGGCGTGCCCATAAGGGTCTTCCTTTCTGTGAATCTCGCCGTGTAGAAGAGTTGCAGGCCTGTTGCCGCCTGTGCTTGCCATTCGGCGAAATGCGCGGAGGGGCGCTGGAGCCGTGGAAGCCGCATGGGGATCGACAAGAACCTGAGTCTGTTGAGCTCACGCAGAAGAAAAGTGATCGGCACAACCGAATGGCTGCCGGGATCACGCACAAGCTGAACAAGGTCTCCATTGCAGAGCGGTCGGTTCTGCGCAGCTTGTGGAATGCCATTGATGAGGACTGAAAGCCCCCGGTCCCTTTGTGCAGGCATGACCATGTCCTCGGGCATCGTGCCAGGATTGACCGTCATGGCCTGGAAGTACGAACCACCATTGGAAGGGTCGTATGCGATGTGCACGTCCCCATCAGGGGGAAAACAGATCAATGACACGATGTACTCATTGGCCGTGCGGGATCGTGGGAAGGCCCCAGTGAGCTGTAATTGTGCCCCCTCGGGAATACGACCTTGGATGGCAAGGGCCTGTACCAAAGACATGACCGAGGCCTGAACATCAGCCTGTGCAAGAACCTGAGGCTGTAGCCGCACAGTGGTGCCACAGCCCGACATGATGAAGACGACCGTGGTAGGGCCATCATGGTTGGCTCGCATGGCTGTGGTGGTAGCTGTGGTGCCAGCTGCAGCATGTGTATTCAACTGTGGGCACCGAACAAGATCGACTCGGAGCTCAAGCCATTGCATATCTTCAACCTGAGCTGGCATGGTGTTCCAGACCCTGCCGCGCGCATCCTGCAAGAAGAGTGCGTTAGCCTGTGCTGCTCGGATGACATGGTCCGGCGGTACCCCACAGGCCTGGACCACTGAAGCGATGACCTGTTCAGCCTCCGCTCCTGGGGCTACCCCAACACAACATATTTTGCCGCCCAAACCCCACAGGTCAACCGGGATGACAGCATGTCCAACCGGCAACGATATTGCTGTGGTAACTATCTGGGGCTCATGGAGGTTGGGCATGGAAGGCTCCAGGAGTCTGGCGCTCCTCACGGTCTCCGGGCTTGCGCTGATTGCGTCAGCAAAGTAATCAGCCAGGGACCAGTCTTCTGCCGCGCGCCGGGTCATTGCATGGAATTGTCTATCCAAGCTGGTATAACGGCGCGGGCCTTGACCTGTGCCGGCAACGCTGGCCAAAATTTTCAGCTGCCCTATCGGAACCTCAGACAAGGGGAACACAGTGAGTTCCTGCGGCGACAGCTGAACTGCCTGCGCCCGCATGTGCGCGATGGTGGAGGGCCGCGGAGGGCCAAAACCTCCAAGTAGGCCCGGGGGACAGTCGCCCGGAAGAGTATGAGGCTGTCGGAACGGCTTGCAAGGGGTCTGCGCAAGGCTCGACAGGGAACCGACCTTGAACGCAGTAGAGGAGCCATGCTCCTGCGCCTCGGCATCAACATGGGGCAGAGCAGCCTGCAGATGAGGAGGCAGGTCGAGTAGTGTCGGCAGGTGGTCGGGTGCAGTGCCGATTCCACAGGTGAATCGCACATGCTGCGACTGAGAAGCCTTGTCAGGCTGGGCACGGATGGACGGAGTTGCAGTGCTGGTCCCACAGCTGGACCGCACCTGCTGCGACTGGGCAAGGCAGGTTGGAGGAACTGGCAAGGCGCGGTTAAAACCCCTAACCCACCTATTGAGTCCCGCTTGGCCCCCATCCATGATAGCAACTTTAAAAGGTAGTCGGTGAGGCCGTTGGTGTAGAATCGACCTCCGACCAGGAAAATCGCACTCTACCGCACTCTCAGGCTCACTCTGGGCAGTCTCAGTCCGGCGAGAGACCCATCCGCCGAGACCAGTAGACTCCACTGTGAAGCACAGGGAATCTACCTGCTGCGAGGCGGATGTCCCCTCGTCCCACTGGACGCCAAGTTCGACAGCCGTGTCCTCAGCTGCCTGCATGCGTGCACTGTCTCCTGCAGTGAATTGTATAGGAAACTCGACGATCTCATCAAACTCCAGTTCGAATCGCAACTGAAGTGCCTGCCATTGCGCTGTGAAGGGCGCCATGTAGTCCCATTCCTGCATGATGGAATGAGGCGGCACCTTCACAGGTGTACACACATTAGGCCCCATGACTTCCAAGTGGCAAATCATGAGGCCTTGCCAGAATCCTGCTTGGGCGAGGCGTCGACAACGATGGTCCTTCCCCGTCGCGGTGTGCGTTCTCGGGTTTCGTTGGTGTCCTGTCTCACCTCCTCTGCCGCGGATTGCTGGATCTGCTCGAGGGCTTGGGTCAGGTTGGCGTTGATAGCTGCGGCCTTCTCGGCCGCCTGGGCAGCCTTCTGTTCGGCCTCCAAGGCCGCATCGACCTGGAGGTCCGCCGCGTCCATCTCCTCCTCCGAGTTGACCTCTGTCCCGTCCTTGGCAACGCTGGCCAGGGCAGCCGTGGATTCCTGCAAGGCGCCGTGCCATTGCAGAATCGCTTGCGAGAACGTCTCCATATTCTCCCCGAACTCCTGTACCTGCTGGTTGAGGAGAGCTGCCACTTGTTCTATATAAGTGGTCCAGGACTGGAGGTACGCCGACTTGGCCGACCTCGCCTTGGCAAGCTCGCGTTTGGCGGCTGCTTGTGTAGCCACCACTCGGTGTAGGCTCCGAGCCTCTGCTTTGGTGTCCTCGGACTGATATTGTGAGAGGACGTCTCTCAGCTGCGGCGTCAGCTCCGTCTCGTTGGCACGGAGCGCTGACACCAATTTCTCGAGGGCCTGCTTCTCTGCACTGGGTGTCGCCGTGGAAGATCGAGACGGAGCCGCCGCTGGCAAAGCCAAACTTGGCTTGCCCGGCGGGAGCGGAAGTTGCGCTAGATCCGGCGCATTCTGTGAGCCAGCTGTGTTGGCCGGCCCTTTTCCTTCCTTGCTCTTCCCTTTCGGGGCATCTTTGCCCTTCTTGCCGTCTTTCCTCGGCGACTTGGGTCTCCGGGATCGTGGAGACTGCGGCCGACCTTTGCCCGGCTGTTGCCAACCAGAGTAATCCTGCTCCGTCGCATAGGCCTGGGCTGCCCAAACTTGTTGTCCACAGTCTGGGCAAAATCTGGAAGAATGTTTCACCGTCTTCCAGCAAGTGTAACACCACCTTCCGTGCTTCTGCATGTTGAACTTCAGAGGACCCGGCACTAAGGCCGGCAAAGAGCTCCTGCTGTGGTGGGTCGCTAGCCGCGATCGGGCCTTCTGCAAACTGTACGGTGGCAGATGTAGGAGTCCCGAGTGCCAGGCCCTGATCCGGAACCTCGCTTGTGTTCTCAAGCGCCGGGCTCGGCGATGCCAAGCGGCCTCGGTCGGCCTCGAATTGGCGATGGTTGCACAAAATCCAGGAGACCACCAAAAGGAGAGACCTCCAAAACATATAAAAAGTCCACGCAGCGACCAGGGCTTACCAGATCAGTCGTGCCGGACAATTCCGGATTCCAGCCACCCTAGGGTGGGGAAGATTGAACTGACCTCGCCAAGCGTACAGTCAGAACAATGTCGTCGCGGGCGCCTCTTCAATGGCGAGGGCCACGCCTGGGGTTGTCGGCTCCTGGCAACTACAAGCCTGGAGCCGTAACGCCTAGGGTTTAGGGTTTAGTGTTTAGGGTTTGGGTAAGGTTTAGGACATATGCTTTGGGTTCAGGGCTTTAGGTTTTAGGCTTCGGGGCTGAGGCTTCGGCTGTAGCTTTTGGGGTTGAAACTCCGTTTAGGGCAACTCTTCCGAACTTCGGAGGGGCTCCTAACTCCTTTTAAGGACTCCTTTTAAGGGCTCATTTAAGGTCTCATTTAAGGTTTAGTTTAGGGTTTAGGGATCCTTTTAAGGGCTACTTGTCGGGTATCATGGGAAACTAAAATAAAGGTTAACCTTTTTTGGCCATATAGGGGTTATACAGGGACTATACTACCCAAAAAAGGTTAAAGGTTACCTACTCTACTACTAGGATTAGGGCTTCAGAGAAGAAGTATAGACTCGGAACGTCCAGGTTTGGCCTCATGGCGACACATGATTCAGTATTCGTACACCGTTTGAACTCGAGTATGTGCCGCTTAATTTTGTCGAATCAAGATTTCTGAAGGGATTAGGCCAGGCGTACAAATGAGGGATGAGGGGGTGCTCTCTAGTTTTCTTACAGATATGTGAGTGGTTGTCAAAATTATGGTCCCTTTCTGGCTGCCCTAAGTACTAGGAGTTAGGACTTAGGGTGTAGAATGGAGAGTGTCGGGCTTCTGGAAATAATGACCCAAGAGTAACCTAGGAATAAAAAGGGTGCCCTTTTTGGTTTAAAGGGGCTTATAAGGGAACCTGAACCCTAATGAAGGGAATAAGGGCCTACTCTAGGTCCCATGGAATATTTGCAGTTGGGACGATGGAGAAATAGTTTTGGGTATACACCGAAAATGTATAGCCGTCGCTAGGCCTGAAGCCCAATATAGGGGCCTTCATAATTGGGGTGGGGTGTACGGCATACTATACAATAACTTTAAAAAGGAACATCCACAATTCTGTCGGTAATTGCCTTTCAACCCGCAATATTACAATCGCCAGCTCTGGACAGAACGGTTTTGGAGTAGGGCCTTGGGCTTGGTAGTCCTCAGGGCTTTCGTCTCAGGGTTTGAGATCCTCGAGTTTAAGTACAGCTTGGCGCGTGTCAAGGGGTTTTAGGTCTAGGGATGTTCTGGGAACTTCGCATGAGGCTTATATCCCCACAATCCCTGAATCTCCCAACCTCATACAGCCTTGCAGAACCTTCATCGAGCACCGTTTGAGCAGCGCCTGTGTGTGACTTCGAGCCTGCTACCCCGAATGCCCAAGGTCCTCCACCTGGGCTTCTGCAGCTTTGCGGCCGCGTTCCTGAAGTTGGGGTTTGACAAAAGCAGACACTGTTCGTGTCTACTCTGAAGAATTGTACATGCTTGGGTCTTGGCTTTCATGTCTCAAAGCTCTTGTCGCAAGCCCTAATCGGCCTAGACCTAACTGATTCGGGTTGGTCTAAATCCAATGAGAACCAGCCCCTCCCGTTCTCCACACCCAAGCCCTGCAGGACTTTGCATGCTTGAATGCTTTGTAGGGCTTCCGAGACCATGGTTAGTGATCCTTGCTTGTGCTTAACTATTACATAGGCAATTCAGCTATGATGATACATGCTTGCTTGGTGGTTTCAGTGTTCAACTGCATTAGGTTCTCGCATGTCCTCCAATGTAAGGCGCACCCCCTGCCCGATATTCTCCAGCATAAAGATACCTTTTCGCCCATACACCAGAAAGCTTCTATCAAATCCATCGAGCACGAAACACGAAGCCAATAAAACCTTTCTTCTTCCTAGGAAAACCATTAAACCCTACACCATAAACTCTAAAACCAAACAACAGAGTTCGAAGCAGGAAACAACCCATGATTCGCTCCTCCTCATCAGCCCTGCCCCGGAGCTTGGCGACCTTCCGCCTAGTTTTTGAGCACAGCGGGCGATGAAGGCATCTATAAGGTTTAGGGCTTGGGGATTAAGGTTCTTCTTCTTCTTCCACAAGCTCTAGACCGTCTGGCGCTAGTTGAATTCTGGGTTGCAAGGGGATTAAGGTTCAAGGTTTGGGGTTTAGGCTTTGAAGCTTAGGGTGGTTTCTCTTGTCATGCCCAAGGGTTTGGGGATAGGGCGTCCTTTACAAGGCTACATAAGACTGGTTCTTAGGGTCCTTTGAGGGTTGTCTATCAGGACCTTATGCTAGGTGCCGATTTCCACAGCCCCCAAACCTTTTAGTGCTCTTTATCAAGCAATACCCAGAAAGCCCAATACCCCTTAATTAAGGAATATGGCTTAAATTATGTAGGCTTCATATTATGATTTAAGCTATATTGCTTAATTAAGGGGTACTGGGCTCTTTGGGTAAGGGAAATGAAAAATAATTATCCCAATCGAGGGCTTCGTGCTTTTCATGACATGGGGTTCCCTTCTCGGAACTTGCTCTTGACTCTGGAGGGTCAGTGTTGAGGGTGCAGGGTACGTTTACCCTAAACCCCTTATATATAAAACCTAGGCAGGATTGGCGTCTTGGATTTTAGGGTTTTGCCGCTAGCAGTACTTCAAACATGAACAGGGCTTTGTAGGGCATTATTGGGCTGCTATGGTGTTCCGGCAAATTCCAACAAGTTAGGGGTCTGTTTTTTAGTAGAAGTTCCGAGAAGAAGCATCCCCGTATAGGTTCTTGTGTAAGGTTCAGCTACTTCCGGGCGCTTTCATTTAAGAGGTCGGTTAGATCAGGGTCTTGGGTAGCGATCTTTAGGACATTGGTGCATGTTTGCATACCTCTTTCCCTTGCACAAAACATGTGTAAAGGAACGACTTCTCGCGCAGGAACCCAGTGACCGACGCCAGTGTGCGGATGCGGATGCGGCCGTTGCAACTCCATTTGCAAGTATGCCAGAAGGCATGGTCCGCATGCCTTCTTCTCGCCAGCCCAGCACAGCCTTCCTCCCATGACCGTAATATTGTGTTCATGGAGGTCCCCCAGAAGACACCTTTCGTCTCGAAGGGTGTGCAGTTGCAGGTCCAAGACATACTTTGAATATCTTGAAAACCACCTGCATGGTCTCTTACTCTTGGTACCTCCTTGGATTGGATAGTCGGTTGTTGACGACCTTGGACACATGGGTCCCATCTTCTTAGGTTTCTGTGACCAGCACCGAACGTCGGGTCATGGGTGCCAGTGCGCTGGGGTGGTGGAGGATGTCCCACTTGCCTTGGCATTCGCTGAGGTCGTAGGCTTCCGCCAGAGCATGCTGGGGGTTCGGGTGGGACAGCAGTGATCAGGAGTGGGAAAAATGCATCGTCTAACCCACAGCAAAAGGCTTTTAGACAACGCCGAAGAACTTGCGAAGGCCCTCAGCCCCAACTCCTCAAGGAACAATCTTATCAGATGTGTTCAACAACCTAATCCCCTGGACCCTTGAACAACTACCATGCCGAGGTGCTCCAAGATCTCCACCAGTTGCTTATTTACTCGCTCCTGCTGAATAGCGGGCAGGTTGTCGGAACCCAGGCAAGCTGCTTGCTTCGAGGGTTTAGGGTCTGTAGTCGTTAACTTTCTCAGCTTCTTCGTCTTCACTTTGAGATACTTGGAGGAGGCTGTCAGGGTTTAGTGCTTAAGATTGAGGGCGTTTGGCCTGTCGGGTATACCCTCCGATGGTTCGGGTCTCTTCAACAGACGAAGTGGTGGAGGACAGGTTCTCCGTAAGGTTTGGATGTTACCTGGCTTTCCTGCGAGACGCTTCAGATTCCTACGGTGTAGGAAGTTCAACAGCAACACTAAGGGTCAGAAGTCTTACTCTCAATGTCCACAGCTCGCGACTCACTCTTCTCTCTAAACCCCATGAACCAAAAGGCCCTGCGCGGAAGACGATGCACTCCGCCGCATCTTGTCTAGTAGTTGGAAACGTTAGGACCTGTTAAACCCCGACGTGCAACTCTGTATACCCTGCAACGGTATCACCCTGCACCCAATGCAAAAGGCTAGGCTATACAAAACCCTAAACCCGAAAGCCCTACAAAACCCCTGTACACTCTTACATGTATTGGCTGGGTTGGCCTTTAAACACCCTGAAAAATATTTATAAATAGGGTCCCTTATAAACCCAAATAAGGAAAATGAAAAAATGTCCCAAAATCCTATCTAGTGTATTGGGTCCGTTAAGGACCGACAGGGCTCCTCTTCATGTTCAACGAGCGGCTTCTCATTTTCCTTGGGCGGCTCCCGCGCGTACCTCTCCATCCGCGGTGTCTTGTGGTTGCAACTGCAGGCTGCGCTTGTGGCCTTCGGGTGGAGGGTTTAGGGCTTATAAGGTCTACCCACAGACCCCGTAGTAGTTCGTTTTGGGGATTACCTTGTAGAATCCCAAATATGAACCCCAAAAGGGAACTACTTTGGGCTGTAAACCTAGAAGCCCAACAAACCTGCACGCCCCAAAACAGCTATAATCCCTAAACCCGAAAAGCTCCGCAATAACTGATCAAAAACCATACTCCCCATGACCCTGCAAGCTCAATTCTGCAGCCCATAACGCCAATAGGAACCTTAACCCAAACCCAAAAAGGCCTTAGCCGGAATCCAAAACCCGCCGAGCCCATCAAAACCCGAAACGCCCTGAAGATCCTTAAAACTTGAAATACCAGAAGGAACTTGTTGCCTGGCCTTCCTCCCTTCTCCCGCGGGCGCGGCTCATGAGCCTTGGCTGGGGCTCTAGATGCAACTGCGGCATATCCCGAAAGGTCCTAAGTCCAAAGTACCTGCATCGTAGAAATGTGGGGGTCTGCAGGTGTCTACAGTAGCAACTACCACTATGGTTTGGGTAAACATCCCCCATATAAGTACTTCGGACCCTTAGGATCCAATCAGCTGTTAATGCCTCAGCGGACGGTCATACCCCACGATTAACGGGTGAACACCGACTGTCTTAGGAATCAAGGATTGTCGCGGTTGTCAGGGTCGCTGGTTTGGAATTTCTATTCTTTTAAGTAATCAGGGAGAAAAAAGTGTAAACTTCTATTTCACAGTGGCTCCTTTAAGAAAAAAGTATCAAGGCATTGTACACCAAAGACCAGATTTTAGCGTTGAAGGACAGGCTTTTGGAGTTTCATGCCCGCAGTGCTACTTACCCTAGGGTATATTAAGGCTTCTGGGGGGGAGGGTAGGGTTTAGAGTTTAGCGTTTAGGGGGGTAGGCCGAAAGACCATTTTGAATTAGGCTTTTGGGCCATTTTGAGCTCCAGGGCTAGAACACACGTCTAGCGATACAACGACAAACTTTGCAAACAGTGCCCTCAAGTGCGCCTCAAACTCCAAACCGGCATGTGCCCTCATGAAAAACATCATAATGATAAGAAACCCTAAACCCTAAACCCTAAACCCTAATAACGAACAACACCGCCCAACCCTAAACCCATGAGCCCGACAGCCTGCAAACAAACACAAAAGCGCCAAAGATCAAGAACCCTGAACCCAACCCAAGCCCCCAAAAGTAGGTAAATAATAGCCCAACACGGCCCAACACCTATGAATAGGCTAGTGTTCTACATACTTTTGCGGTCCAGGCAAAGATTCAAAAGCCCCAAAGCACTCAAGCCCGGAATCCAACACGCCAAGCTGCAAAGAGGCCAGTGCCCGGAGATGGCCCCATCACCTCTGATTTCGACAAGCCCAACCCTGAGGGACGGGTTTTAGGGTTAAGGCTGTAGGACACTGGGTTTGGAGTTTAGTAGAGCTTGAAGTTTAGTTTGAAGTTTGGGGTTTAGGGTTTAAGGTTAAGGCAACAAGCCCCATCACCACGACGTTTTGAGTCTAGGGTAGTTGTTGTTCGAAGTTAGTGCTTCGGGGAGCATTTCATTATCAGCGCTTTTGGACCCTTAGGGAGTGTGCTTTCAAGTTGGAGGCGGAGGCAGCCTGCAACCTGCAATCTTGCCACGAGGATCCTATTTACTATTCCGAGGGATACTTCCCCAAATCACGACAGAATACATTTCCTAATAGAGCAGTGCTACAGTCTCCCATAAAGGTGCTTCGGATCCTTTGGTTAGTGATCTCGATCCTCCTAACAGGACCTTTTGGAGCCAAATACACCCAAAGACCTCCATTCACGGGTAGTTATAAGTAGGGTTAAAAGCAGGGCTATATTTATAAGCCATATTAAGGGGCTTTCACCCTACTTATAGCTACCCCTGAACCTCCAAGCATAAGGTGTCCCCAGTATTTGTGAAAGTAGGCCCTTGCGGTTGCCAAGCTTACATCCCACCTGTACCAGGCTCAAAGCCTGCAACTATACCCATCATCAAATTAACAATTGCAGTCTCTTGGGTTTTATACGAACAAAAGTAAAAAGAAAAAAAAACACAAGTCTTAAGGAAACTATAGGCAAAACGGAAATTGTCTCAACGCCCGGCTTCTAAGTTTCTTGGTGAGAAGGGTGTTCCAGCGTCCTTCATGTTGTTTCCAGACGAGGTTCCCACTTTGCCGGCCGTGAACTCACTTAAACCCCTGTACAGTAGAAGCCAGAAAGTTGGAATATCATTATCGTAACCCCTTTAAGGTAAATTATAGGGATCCTACCATTAATCCATATTCCAACTTTCTGGAGTTCCCTTTATAGCTTCCCCGGTACCTCAGGCATCTACGATGGTTTGTAACAAGGAACCAAACAGAAAAGTGGAAAGAATTGCTCCTCTCAGTACTCGTTTCTGTATTCCCCTATGGGGGCCGCATTCCAGAAGACCGACTATAGAACACCATTTTAGCCACCCTGTAAAAAAGAACATGTTGGAACCCTCTTCTAGAACCCATTCTACAGAACTCCATTCTAGACGCCTAGTGCAAGATCCTATCAGCGAAACCGTATTATAGTATAGAACCCCATGATAGCAACGCTACTATGAAGCCCTGAAGGGAGCCCTTAATCGTTCTTGTAAGTCCCCTTTAAATGCTTCCACTTTATGGGTTCCCATTACGTCGGCCCCCATGTAAGGGGTCCCTTTAAAGGGCTCCTTTTCTTAGACCCCAACAAGCCACAGAAATACAAGGTTAAAATTTCCGATTCCGACTAGACTATAAGCACCCAAACAGTTTAAACCTAAACCCTAAATCTCATAATTCCCTCTTTTTTCGGAAGCCAAGATGCCAGGCGCTTTCCGGCCATGGCTGGAGGTGGCCGACCCGGCTTCGGCAAAGGCGCTTGGCAGGGACTTAGGGTTTGAGGCTTTAGGGGTTTAGGGCTCTAAGGGTTTGAGGATTTAGGGGTTTAGGGCTTTAAGGGTTTAAGGATTTAAGGGTTTAGGGCTTTAAGCGTTTAAGGATTTAGGGGTTTAGGGCTTTAAGGGTTTGAGGAGTTAGAGGTTTAGGGCTTTAAGGGTTTAAGGATTTAGGGGTTTAGGGCTTTAAGGGTTTAAGGATTTAGGGGTTTAGGGCTTTTAGGGTTCGAGGATTTAGGGGTTTAGGGCTTTAAGGGTTTAAGCATTTAGGGGTTTAGGGTTTAGGGTTTGAGGCTTTAGGGTTTACCGTGTAGGGTTTAGGGTGCAGGGGTTGAGGATTTACGGGCTTAGGTCTTTAAGAGTTCAGGGCTTCGGGTTTAGGGTTTGAGGCTTTAGGGGTTTAGGGCTTTAAGGGTCGTCTTTAAGGGCTTTCATGAAGGTTCCATCACATGTTGCAGAAGGATACTAGAGTGCCTCAGGATTCTTGAAGTCATGGTATGGTGTGAGTGTATGTGTGTGTATGTGTGTGTGTGTGCGTGTCCGTGTGTGCTGGGAATAAGGCTTTTTGGGTTTGCAAGCATGGTTTGGTGGAACTGATTCGGCTGTGCTGTGGGGGCATGGTTCAGTGCTTCTGTTTGGTCTTGTGGAGTAGGGGACACGGTTGTGAGGATTTAGCGCTTTAAATCGGATCTCTCTCGTTCGTGGGGGTAGGGTTGGGGCCTGGTTGTTGCATGGTGTAGCGCTTTTGGTGGGCTGGCTGGTGTGGGCTTGATGGCGTAGCAGGACTTCAGGGTGTAAAATTGGGAACATCTAGGTCCCTAAATCCTGTTGCTAAGCTTGTCGGGCCTGTTTCCCGAAGCAATACCTCATGGCTTCAGTGTGCCTTGGGCCGCGAGGTTTGTGGACGCAGGGTATAGGGTGCAGGTTTGGGGCATTTAGGGATGCAGCACCGAGCAGGACGTGAACAAACTTGACAGAAATCATGTAGGATGTTTCGGCTTCCCTTTCGCATCATGAGTTTTTGAATCAACTGGCTGGACCCACTGCAACACTTTCCTTGCAGGTAGCGTGAATGAGCGACACAGAGTTTGGGAGCTAGGACGACAACAGCAGATATTCGCTCAAGACACTTTGATTTAGGAACGACCCTCCAAAACCCTGAACCCCTCAATCTAAAGGCCTAAACAGCGACCCAGTTTAACCCCAAACCTAGAGCTCAAACCATGACCCTCAAAGGAAGCCCTCGGCCAACCAAGATGTCAAGGAATCCCAACAGACCTAATGTAGGGGCGGTAGTAATTGAAACATACTATATCTGTAAGAAGGCACCACAGGAACAGTATCGGTAAGGCCGCCATATGCGAGTTTCCGAAAAATAGGGGTACCTTATCTTGGGCTCCTTATAATAAGGATCCTACTATTTAGGGTACTATGTCAGGGTCCCCTAGTTTCGGAAACTCCCATATTAACCCCCAAAGCCCCGGTGTGTTGATGTTTCGCCTTGCCACTCTGCAGAGGGCCCTGCAATCTCCTACTGGTGAAACTGTCTGCAGAGCTGCATCTCATCTAATGCAGGGGCCTTGATAGCCAAGATAGGGTTTGTTTAAAGGGATCTATAAGGGCTACTGTAAGGGCTATTATAAGGATTCTGATGCAGGGGCCTTAGTAACTAGAACTAGAATAAGGGTTTTGGGCCGCCTTGTGCTGAAGGCTGAGGGATTTCCAGCATTGCTAAGGAATAATGTTGAATAACGTTGGTAAATGCTGCGGCTTCTATATGGATCAGGGGGCAGTAGTGACTCAGTAGTGCCACTGATTCAAACATTCATGATACGGCTAAGGTATTATCACTAGATAATCCCAAAGGTTAAGCTTCAGTTCCCTATTAGGCTTGGGATGCAAAACGCTCAATCACTTCACAACGGCCTGGGGCTCATGTCATACTCAGCGGCAATGCCGACAAGTTCATCAGATTGCCTCAGCCATCCTGGCAGGGGCTTAACATATATCCCAAAGCATGCATTTGGGATGTAGGGTTTAGGTTTTAGGCGTGTGTGTGTATATATATATATATTTATATTTATTTACTTATTTATGTATTTATTTAATTACTCATGTATTTATAAAGATCCCGTTAAAGGAACCCTAAACCCTATACAATCCTATAGATCCACTATAGACCCGTCTATGAAAAGAGATCCTATACCTGAGCCTCTCTGAAATAAAATTAGGGCCCGCGGAGGGCTCCACCCGGCCCCTCCATGACCATTGTCTGCAACAGCAATAAAGGGAACTCCAGAAAGTTGGAATATGGATTAATGGTAGGATCCCCTATAATTTACCTTAACGGGGTGACGATAATGATATTCCAACTTTTTGGCTTCTACTGTAATGGGGCCTTCAGACGTAGACTAGGGTTTCGGGTGTAGGGTTTAGGCTAAGTTTAGGTCTGCAGTGGAACTGCAGAGACCTTCAGACTCAGAATTCTCAGATCCAGGGTTCAGGTTCTTGGAGAATAGAATAGGGTTCCGTAAACGGGCAAACGGGGTTCTATCAAGGATACTGTAAGGGCTCACCAATACAGGAGCCTTCATGATTTGAATAGGGTTCCTTGAAACTCTGGCCGCCTTAGACTATGTTGCGAAAATCCACCTGTTAATGTCGGAACCTGATTAAGAAACCCTGGGCCTATAGCCTACATTAGATAGAACCTCCATTGAGGGGATGATCTTCATCTAGACCGTGAACTCTAAACCCTCCCTTAACCACCCAAAACCTACCCTTCTAGGATTCCTTACTATGATTTCTGTATAAAAGTCCTAAAAGATCTACATAGGTTGTCGGGAGAAAACGTCAAACCTCTAAACCCTAAACTGAATCCTATACCATCCTTAGAACCATGGGCAAAAACAATCTTTTTGATATTCTCTTGGGCTTGAAACCTACGAAAATTCAGGATTAGCTTCCTAAGGAGATTATAGAACCCTCGAGCCGAACCCCCGAATCCTGAACCTTGAAAAGGAACCCTTTATTTATTATTTAGGCCCCTATACCCTCTACAACGAGATTATAGAACCCTTACAGTATCACTGTTTTAACGGAACCCTTTAAAGGAACCCTATAATTAGAATAGTTCCTAAGGAGACTATAGAAGAACCCTCCAAAGCCGAAGGTTTGGTCCTTCATGGCCGACAGATCCTTGATCTTGGAGAGAACGGAGTTCACTTGTGTGCACACATTCCTGGCGAAAGCGTGTAGGGTTTAGGGAATCAATATAGGGTTTAGGGTTTTAGGGGTGTAGCGTTTCGGGTTTAGGGAATTAATAGGGTTTAGGGTTTAGGGGTTTAGGTTTCTAGGGCTATAGGTTACTGAGATGTTAGAACTTAAGGAATGCAGAGGCGAAGAAAGGTTTAAAGGGGCTTGGGCAGAAGAGCGCAGTTTAGGGCCTAGGGTGTAGGGCATTCCAAGAGTCCAAGTAGCTAGTGACCCTAGCCTGCCCAAGTTTTCACATGCACTTCACTAAACTCTTGCGGTTTGATCGGAAGGATCATGGATTTTGGGATGCTTTAATATGGGATTTTCCAAAAATCAGGGACCTAATATAGTACCCTTAAGAGTAGGATCCGCATTATAGGGACCCCACAATAAGGTACCCCGAATTTTCGGAAACCCCCATATCAAGCCTCAATCCCAGCCAACCAGAGGCCAGGTGCCCTTTGACTCAAACTGTACGGCCCTTAACAGTGGTGATTTCAGAACTAAGGACTACCAGACCCTAAACCCTTAACCTTAACAACCCTAAACCTAAGACCCTAAACCCCTCACCTTAGAACCCTAAGCCTTAGACCCTAAACCCCTAACCTTAAACCCCTGAACCTTAAACCCTACAGCCTACACAGCCCGAAACGCCTGAAGCCCTGAATCCTGAACCCCCCAAGCCCTGTGCAGAAAGGCGCCCGGCAAAGGAACGACTTCGGGGTGCAAGCCCAAGCCATAATCAATAATAAATCATATTCTAGAAAACCGACACCCTATATGGGAGTTTCCGAAAATTAGGGGGTTATAAGTAATGATAAGTGCAGGTACCTTTTTTAGAACCTTACTTACTAAGTCCCATGACCCTCCACGCACTTCCCTGAACCCTAGAAACCCCTCCTACTTCTCGGGTGCTCGTTTAGAGTTTAGGGATCCTTTTAAGGGCTCCTTTAGGGTTTCGGGTTTAGGGTTAAGGGCTCCGTTTAAGCCTACTTGTCGGGTATCATGGAGAACTAAAGGCTAACCCTTTTGGTTATATAGGGAATACATAGGGACTATACTACCCAAAAAGGTTAAAGGTTACCTACTCTACTACTAGGCCCTAAACCCTTCACCGGCCTGATGTGTCTGTCCCACGCCTCCAGGTTTTCGTCTCGGCCTCGTCGAAAGCAGTCCGAGGGCTTAGGCGGGAGCTATGAACGCCTTATGAGTCCCTTCCTCACGAATTGGGGCCATACTCTTCAGCACATCTTTCAGGCATTCCAGAAACCAAGCACAGCTCCTGGGGCCTTGATAAGAGCATGCAAATCGAGGTTTAGGGCTCTTGTGGTTTTGACGGGTTCAGGGTCGCGAAGTGCATGCTTCTGGGCTCTCGCACCCCGTGTCTGCGCACAGCAGCGGAGGATTTCACGCTCCAATGCTAGCCACTGTCGAGTGTGACTGTGGAGTTTATTGATTCTGATTCAGAGCTTCAGGAGTCTGCTTGATGGTTGCGACGCTAGACACGCAGACAAACCTAGACCCAAAAGCAAAATCCACAGGCCCCCAGCCAAAGCCCTGAGCAGCTTAAGATTTCAGGAGCTCACAGTACGCCTTTGAATATTCAATCCGTGGTTCGCTGTGTGAGAACCTCAGAGGATGGGTAGGCGACGAGATAAGCAGAGTTTTAACTTGCAAGGTTCAACCTGGGGCTTGTGTCGTTGGAAGTCGTGCACGAGAACAACAGCTCCGGTACAGATCCAGTCCAGCCCGAAATCGCTCACCCTATCTTAGGCATTAAGCTATACCCGAACTTGCGAAGTTCTCTGTCCCAACCCCAAACCACACGCAAAGCAAGTCGAAGCGCCATGGGCCTGTAGGCCCAAAACAAATCCCGAAACCCCCAAGCCCCAAACCCAAAACCAGCCCGAAATTCTCGTAGTGGTACCCTGATAGAACCTTCAAATGGAGCCCTTCAACGAAACCCCTTTTGCCCTGCAGCACTGCCTGCAAAGTGGATGATGCCGCTTTTCTGATCGATAAAGCCTGATAACCTGCTTTCTGCCTCAGACTCGCCGCGGGCAAAACAAATCGCTTGGCGAAAGTCTGGGGTTCCGGGTTTTTCAGGGGTTCTAGCGCTTAGGGTTTGGGGTTCAAAGGTTTAGGGTTAAGGGGGTTAAGGTTCAGGGAGTTTAGGGATTTACTATACTGAACCTAGAACCCTAGCAAAAATTGCAATTTTAGCTGTTTCTTAGGGATTATAATAAAAAAAAAAAGTATTTCTAAGTACCCCTAAATTTAAGGGCTTGCTTGCGGAGTTTCAGACAACAGTCCTCATGTCAAGAACCCTCAGAGGAATTTAAGAGGCCTCGCAAAAATCTCAAACTCCCATACCTCGGTGGATGATATAAATCCAGCATTACCCATAATAAGGAAGATACCATAATTCCCATAGTTTAGGGCCCTTAAGGTAATGCAGGATTTCTATCATCAACCGTTGTATGGCGCATCCGGTCGGTCTCTCTCTCTCTCTGCCTTGCTCTCCCTTTCCCTTCCGCTCGTCCTCCCTACTTCCCTTCCGTCGCCATTCAATTTCAGAGCTGGATCCCACCCCTCTTCGACCCCGATCCTTTCAGCCGATCCCGAAGTAAAACCATACATCATTTGGGGTTTTGGGTTCAAAGTTTCTGGCTCGGGCTCAGGGTTCTAAGCTTTGGCCTCCAACCCAGAACGAGCTGTGAGTTGTTTAGGGCTTAGGGGTTTAGGGGTTTAGGATTTAGGGACACTGCACTGTTTAAACTCAACTTAACTCTATTCTATTGTACTAGACTTGGCGGGATTACTCTACTACTCTACTCACTACACTAGACTACACTACGTGGCCCTAAGCACTGCACTGTACTACACTGCACCACGCCACATTTAAACTATATCATTAAACTATAACAACTATGCAACACAGTACGATACCATACCATACTACACTACACAGTATGCCATACTGTGACATACTATATTTTACTACACTAGACTACACTATAACCAGACTATAGCTATACTGGCTATACTATACTATACTGTGCTGTACTGTGCTGAACTATACTATGCACTGGAGCTGAAACTCTGAGATCCTGGCGATCATTTTGGCCGCAATCTTCTCTGCACGCTCAGGCGTAACCTGCAAACACCGTAGATAGGCTCGTGTTCCTGCTTCACTACTGCCCAACAACTAGACTTAGCCTGAAATTAACTCCATCATGAGACTGTGCAAGTAAGTTTATACATACCAAGCCTCTCTTCACTCCAAACCCTCCCGGTAGTTTGCATTGTAGTTCGTGTTGTGGGCTACCTTATCGGATCCTCAACATGAAAACAGTTAAACCGCAAAAAAAATGCCACGGCGACTACAGGTAAACAACTGATCATTAAGCCTTAACCCTAAACCACGATGCTGTACAACACCCGTATTGGGTTCTCTATCAAGGGCCCCTAAAAACACGACCCAAGGCTAAGGTTCCTCATCGTAAAGAAAGTTCTGCCTGAACTACAATGGAGACTATAGGTAGAGCCTTTACCTTTACCGGAACCTTAACAGAAACCCCAAAGATTAAAAGGAACCCTCGTAGACACCTCTATATAGATGACTTAGCCTTCAGGGGGGTTTCTCTGTCCAGCCCTTACCAGGAAACCTTCGGGCTGGACCTCCCACACCCCCAGCAACAAACAACGAACACCAAACCCTGCGTCTCCAATGCCTGCTCTGCGGTCTAAAGTTCACCTCGGTCTTCTTACTTGGAGGGTCGGGGGACTGAGGTAAGTAGGTGGTAAGTAGACTTATACCCTAGAAGGGACCCTAATTGGGGTTATGGTACTTATAAGTCCCTAAAATAACTACTTACTAAGTCCCCCGACCCTCCAAGTAGACTGGTTGATCGAAGCAGCAAAACTAATAGAATCTGAAGCCCTACATCCTTCAAAACTTCATCGAACCCCTGAGTAAACCTGCCTAGTTGTCCTCTTCAAGGAACCCTTATGGATTCCTTTGAGAGCTCTGCTACAGGGCGGCTATTGTGGAGGGCTCCCTTAGTTAATGTAGCCCTTGAGGCACCCTTATCCTTATAGACCAAGAGGAACCTTGTCTCCTTATAGAGATTCCTTACAGGAGCCCTGGTAGAGATCCCTGAAAGGAGACCCTTCCAGAGATCCCGTGAGGGAGCCCTTCTAAAGATCCCTTGAAGGAGCCTTTTTCTTCCTAGGATGCCCAGTAACCTAGGAACAAAAAGGGCTCCCTTTAATGGTATTGGGTAGCTTTATAGGGAACCTAACACTACAAAAAGGGAATAAGGGTACTACTGGGCATCCTAGCTTCTGGCCATCGGTGAAAGGAGCCAAAGCCTAAGGGTCCAAGTACCCAAATAGTAGGGTTTCAAGGTCCAAAAACCATTCAGGGTATGGTACTTGGACTCTCTGGGAAAGCCACCCAAGATACGAGCCTCCAAGAGATTCCCCAGCTGCGGCAAGCGCATGTTTTTGTAGACCTTGGGAAAACAGGGGGGGGGGGGGTTCGGATTTCAAGGTTTAGCGATCTAGGGATTTATGTTTTCTTCCGTTGAGGGTCTAGGGTTGTTGGGGCTTGGGGTTTGAGTTTTAGGGTTGTGTTTCGGGGTCTGGTCTCTCTGGACCCCTGTAAGAAGTATGGAGGGCTTAGCGGGCTAAGGTGCCGATTGGTCGTTGGAGAACCAACAGCCTTAACCGCAAACCAACTACCTTTTTCGTGACATACTTGGGTAATCAGCATGAGGCACCCGAACAAGATAGACAAGCAGTCAACAGCTCACTTCTAAATAGTTTCGTCCTGCAAGGTCGTGTTTCTAATCAACCGGAATTGATACTGCAAAGAACGGCTTGAATCTACAACTACCACTCACAAAAGATTTCTTGTTGAGCTGAACTCCTTACCTGTTTTCTTTCTCACAGCTTTGACAAGACTTCCAAATCCCACATTCGACTCCACAGCTTGCAGTTGCAATCATACGAATGCGGCGACGAAGCTTGCGACGGACTGTAGGAAGTAGAGACTCAATTGCAAAGCAGTTTCCCTCTTGGTGGAATTGCCTAGCTTAGCAGTCCAAGCAAAAGCATCTCTCTCTGAATCTCTCGGAAGGGTAGCAGAGCAAGCACCCAAGACTGCGTCGGGTTTCGGGATTATAGCATCCAGGTATCCCCTTTTCTTAACCCCATCAACTTGCTTACTTGCGGTACTCACGAAGTCCTCGGTCGAAGACTGTCCCCGTAAATCTTTTCACTCCAGCAAAACCCATGCGCCAACTTCCAATTCCTTTCCAAAACTGCTGGTTGAGCCCGACGATTCACAAACACACACCCGAAGGGGACACAATGATCTAACTAACGATATCAAAACGTTCCTAAACCCTGAATGAGCAACATCAGAAACACATGTGATCCTACAGTCGAAACAGCTTGGGCCGGCACTCTGGAAGCAGCTAGGACATTGTGCTGCAGCCTTGCATTGATGGATCTCCAGTTCAACTTCAAAGTGGTTTAGTCTTCAGTAGCAACAGTTTCCAAGAACCTCAGTGCGAAGCTTAGCTGGCCAGCAACCTACGAACCCTTCATTAAGGCGGCTCGGGTTTCAGGATGTCCCAAAACCTTAAACCGTGAAACCCGATTAAAAACCCTAAAGCCCTAAACCTTGCAGATGCAACATCTACACGTACACTTCGAGGTACCTGGCTCGGGACTACATCAAGTAGAACTACGAAGCTACGCCGACATCCGCAAACTTAAGCTCTGAAACGCAGATGCTGCAAACTTTAACCCCCGAACCCTGATTCGAATATTAAACCTCCGTACAACGGTTTAGGGTTGAGGGCAAAGCTAACATTCACGATTTGGACAGCGAAAACCTCGGACCAAGTGTGCGGCACAGCCCGTTCCAGCACCGTGGCCCCGTCTCCACCAGTGGCCTCGCAGATATCAGAACAGGCATAGCGGCATAGCCTGTAAGGTGCTTAGAGTTTTTGTAAGGGTGCCGGCATAAGCTACATCGGCGGTTGGATGTGTAGGGTTGGGTCAAGGGTCCCTGAGATCCAAGCTTAGCCACTAATTGCACAATTCCATCTGACCTCCAGAATTCTAAACGAAGGTAACGAACAAAGAAAATTTGAGGGTCCAGCAACATGGTTGCAACTTACTGATCGGCACGCACGACATCCCACCATTTAGAGCGACGGTCAATCGCACTGTCGCACTGCTTAACTTACAAGAAACGCCAAGAATTGCCAAAGACTGGCCAAAGGGACGACGTTGATCAACATCCATGCATCTAGTTACTAGTTTCCTCTGCGGACTTTGCGGATAAACATTCCGCACCCTAACCTCATGAACATTGACACCTGGACTCAAATTCATGCGTTTGAATGACAACTCAACGAGTCTGCTTGGCTTGCCACGTCTTTGGATTTGTGCGTCACCGGCGTCCAGACAAATCGTACAGGATGCTGCAGCTCGCAAATTAAAGGTTCTCTCGTTCAACAAGGTCTCATGCGGCTCCCGGCAGTCTTCAAGCAGTGGCTTTTTGTACAGCCATCATTTCGGAGACCATCATGGTTTACCGGGCAGAAAAACATGCCATGCAAGTAACGCTTCAGAGCGAAGATGTGTTAACCAGGCATCGGCCCTAAGTCTCGGCCAAGCCACTTCCCGGCCCTGACCGGTGTAAGGCCGTCCAGGACATGGACAAAATGATTCTTGAGGGGGACTTCTATTTGGCCTGGCTCTGGAGAAATAGAGTAATGATGCCGGCATATCCAAGGGGCAGGCAATTTCAGAACCGAAAGGGTGCAGAGGATGGGACCGTGGCTATGGTTCTTCGGACACTGGGTTCAAACTTCAACGCTGGGGAACATGCCCCCTGCATGCCCAGCAAGCATCTATCTTTACAAGCTTGCACTCGGCACCCACAGCATGCTGGCTCCCGTTGGACCACCTCGAATCTAGAATCTAGAAATCCTAGTTAAGCGTTGTAGAACACTAAGAAATTCGTCAAACCCATGAGGCAGCATTAAAACATCTTGTTAAAGGGCTTCGGATTCAGGGTTTCGGGGTTGAGGGTTTGGGGCGCTTGGGATTACACGAAAAGGAAAATCCTGGTCTCTAGGGTCAAGCTGTGGTGAAGACCTTTCCGTAGCAGGACAGAAGCAACAAACAAGTAAATAAAGCCCAATGAATAATCAGAAAAACTTTCGGTGCACATCTTAATACTTGCACTATAGAGGCGAAAGGGAGGACTGTGGCGCATTGGCTCGCGGGTTCCGGGTTGCAGGCTTTGATGAGTATGGGGTTTGCGGCCAGAGCCTCAAAGCTACTGAAATCTCACAAGACAATTCGAGCTGCCCTTCCGGAGCCACCTATAAGGGGCTTCAATAATCACCTTCACGATTTTGCGGGGCTTCCTGATTTTTTGATTGCAGCATATTAGGCCCCCAAAACCTATTCTAAATGTTAAGGCTCCTAGATCCCTCATAGTAGCCCGCATAGAAGCCTTTAACGGAACCCCATCTTGGTTATTAAGGCCCCTATATATTATTAAGTGGCGTAATGCGGCCATGAACAGGGCCACTAGGTTTCCAGCTGCCTTGGAATCTTCAAGTCGATGTAATGTAGGGCCTTGATAGTTAGAATAGGGACCCTTCAAACGGATGTTTAGGGTTCCCCCAAGACAGCTATAATTAAAGGCTCTATAATACAGGGGCCTTATATAATTAGAAGAGGGTTTTGGGGCCCATTATACTATAAGTATAGTAAGGAACCGTTAAAATGGTATAGGCAATTATTGAGGCCCTAAAGTATTTTCGCACGCGTGCATATGCGTACCAGCTGACAGATGTCCGGCAGTCAATTCTCTAAAACCCCCAACCCCAAACCATAAAGCGCATAGCCTTACACGTTCACAGACTCAACTTAAGGTCCAAAGGGCCACGTTCTGCAATGATTAGTGATTAGGCCGTGTAGTCGAGTGTCGGAAGGTAAGCGGCAATAGTTAATAAAACAGGAAAACTTGCAGCATAAAGACACCTCTCTTAGCGAACACGAAATAGTACTATCATAACCACTACCATATTACTACTATATGACTACTATATTACTACTACATTACTATCATATTACTATCATATTACTATCATATTACTACCATTATTACCATCATTATTACCACCATAGAACTAGCATTGGCAACTCAGACGGTCCCAAATTCCTCGACCATCGGCTTCGAATAAGCCTTGAACCCCGCCAAAAAGCTCATTTGGGAGTTTCCAAATGTCTTAGGGTTTAGGGCTCCTTTAAGGGTTTAGGGTTTAGGGATTTAGGTTGGTTTTCGACTTTAAGGGTATTTGGGAGTTTCCGGAGATTAGGGGTACCTTATTTTGGGGTCCTTATAATACGGATCCTACTATTTAGGGTACCGTATTAGGGTCCCCTATCTTCGGAAACTCCCATCTAAGAATAGTGGACCCTAATACAGTACCCTTTCAATAGTAGGATCCTTACTATAAGGACCCCAAGATAGGGCACCAGAAAGAACTCAGACGCTGAAACTGACCCAACGAGACCCCCGGACGCCTGAATTGAGCAACAAGCCTAGCGTCGTTTCACAAAGCTCCATATCATTGTTTAGTTCCGCGCGTAATACGAAAAATAGCAAAACATGCCCCACAAATCGCGTTATAACCACTAAGGCCCCCAAACTTAGGACATTCGGCTCTCAGGGAAGCATACCCGGCAGTTTCCCACCTTCTGATGTGGGAGCAGGCTATCCTCAAACTTCTGCACCTTGCGGGGGCGTAGGTTTTAGCGTTTAGGACTATCTTGGGGTTTAGGGTTTTGGAGTTCAGGGGTTTCGGGTTTAAGGGTTTAGGGGTTTAGGGACTATCTTAGGCGTCTGTCAGGGTTTGTGCACATTCCACTGTTATTTACCGGTATTTCGATGCTAAGAGCATGAGGCTTGGGGCTTCGTGTTTGTAGGCTCCGGGATTGAGAGCAATGTAGAATGGTCAAGATTTAGGGGTGCAGGCGTTGCAGTTCCTTGTGGAAGGGGTTAGGCCTCGTCTGCATGGTCGAGGGCGGTGGGCAACTGCTTCTCTCTTTAGTTCACCGACTTCTATACTGACGAGCTTTTTCCACTGCAAACGCTGTAAGCCCCAAAGCAGTGAAAGCCGAAACCTGCTGCGCTAAAACCCCGAACCCCCGAACTTTGAAGCCCCAATAGCCACACCCTTTGCTGGCAGGCTCCAGGACTCACTTCAGGCTCCTGCTCCCGATCAAAACGGTGGATGATATAAATCCTGCATGACCCATAGACAGGAATATGCCATAAATCATAATTGGGTCAATAAGGTAATGCAGGATTTAGACCATCAACATGAACACCTGCTTTGTTTGGACAAAGACTGTGAAAGAGAGCGGGCATTACGAATCGGGGGTTCTGTAGTACTGTATAACGTGGGGTCTGTCTGAGCCAACATTCAGGGCCAGGGTGCACAATCTCCTCTTCAATAACCAGGCCCAAAGAAGCTTAGACTTTCTCAGATAAACCATATCATAAGGCCAAAACGGTTAAAGTTTCTCGCCGTTGGCAATCCAAAAATCTTAAATCCTACTACACCCTAAGCCCTAGTAAACCCTATTCAACTCTAAACCCCTACTAAGCGCTACTAAACCCTAGTCACCCTAGTAGATGGAATCCCTAAACCCCAAACCCCTGAACCCTAAACCCTCCACCTTTTTAAACCCTAAAACCCTAAACCCCCAAACCCTAAACCCTAACTCATCCCTGAAGTAGCCCTTAAGCTCTCCCATCTCCAAAAGCCCCTAATCCCTAAACCCGTAAAGTAGCACTGCCCCAACAGCCACCTCAGATCCTCGAATCAGCCGTTCCTCGGCCAATTCTGGATCCAAAAAGGGCTAAAGATTTTCGGCACCTGTGAAGTTTCAAGGTCTTAGGATGCTTTGCCGAGTTTCTCTGGCTGCAATAAGGGTTCGTTTTAGGACTTTCGGAAGGATGGAGGGTGTTGGGGGTTTCGGGCTCGGGCCTAGAATTAGAGGGACTCGGGGGTCTAGGGCTTTCTTGGATGCAGCTTTGGGCGTTTAGGGATTCATGGCTGCGGGCTTGGGCTTTGGGGAATGTTCAACCGTACGTTTGAGGCAGGTTTCGAGGAAGCGGATACCACACCTGTAGAAGGCCCAACTGCTTTCATGCCCCTCTTCCGAGGGTCATAGCGTCGGTGGACCTACCCATCCACATGGGTGAGAATGCACTTTTGTTACGTGTTTTACAACACAACTTAAATGCGTGCGGACTGCTCAGGCAAAAAGAGCTTGCTTGCCTTTCATCAACCTATGGGACTCGTTCTCCTATAGTGCCTTGCTGGCATTGTCTTCACTTTCAGACACCAAGAAATCCAACACAGGCACAACAACTCAAGGCTTCGGCAACTCCCAGGATCCTAGACCCGAAACCCTGAATAATCATACAAAGAAACCCAACAACTCAGAAAACCAAGCCTGGGACTAGGAAACTCAATATCCGTCGAATCGACCTGCAAACCCGTAAATTACCCAGTGTCCCTTGAAGAACCTTCAAAGGATCCCGCTTTGTTTCGCAATGGTTCCTTTAAGGAACAGGTCCAAAAAGCAGCATTCAAGCATGGTACTCCAGAAACGAGGTACACGAAGCCAAGGCCTAGGCAGCCCAAGCGCCCCAGTCGGCTGAGTCTCTGGCCATAAACATCTTCTGCAGAATTTCGTAATGCTCGACAGCACGAATCCTTCAAGAACGAGGCTGTGCAGGGGGCAGCGTCAACAGCCAGGGTTTCTGAGGCTTATATAGGGCTTCAGGGAGCTGCGGGTTTGAAGAAAGCTCATTCCTAGTCTTCCCTCGCAGACTGTCTTCCCCCTACTTATCCTGATGACGTTGCTGCCAATCTTAGATCTCCCTGTCCATCCCGGTGGATGGCATTGTTGATGAAGTCAGTGTTACTCTGTCTGCCCTGCAAAATCTCGAAAGCATCCTTCAGCATTCATGGCACTGTTCCGCGTGCCAAACTTGCGGGCCTTACGCCGGTCCCTCTGCTGCTTCGTGGCTTCAGCATTTGCGGTTCTCCTCCTTCTTCTTACCGTTGGTTTGTAGGGAATGGAGGAATGGGGTACAATTATAACTACTATTACTACCACTCTTCCATCCCTGCTAACCAAAGGTAAGTTATAGGATTATTAAGGCCCCTATATTATAGTACCCTTATAGTAACCCATATAGACCCCTTTATAAGGCCCCTTCCAGGCCCTACTATCCAGCGGTAAGTCTTTGCCTCCTTCTCCTTGTTGAACCCCTTTCAGGCGCCTTGAATTTTCAGGCTACGTTTACTTGACAGCATTCTTTTAAGGGTCTGGTTACTAAGACAGGGGTGTAGTATAGGGGTCTTAATCAATACAAGTTGGGTTTAGTTCCGGGTATCTCTTACTATAACTCAGAACCGAAACCGACGGAATAGTACATGTTGGTAATTTCGCCGAGTCTGATTACGGCGACTATGGGCGATCATGTACAGGGTGTAGGGCGTTTGCAGTTCAGGCCTCGGGACTCGGCGTTTAGGGTTTAGGCTTCAGGGTTAGGGTCTAGGGCTCGGGGTGTGTGGCTTACCCTAAATGACCACCGTCCGAAACCGTGAGTCGCTGTATACCGAACTCTTTGGACACAAGAAGCCCTACACAATCCCCCAAACACCCCTTATCCCTCATGACATCCTAAACCCAAAACCCGGTACAACACCCGCACAAAATACACGTGTAAGCACCATGAACTTCGCTGGTGCTGGCCGGCCTCTCGTCCTTGCAGAGCAGCGCCAATATCCTGCGAATGGCGTGTCATCAGGATATGGCCCGACAGCCTCTCCGCCCGCTCCACAATGTAAGGGCCTTAATAATCACCTACACAATTTTTGGGGGGTTCCATATTTCAATTATAGTATAATGGGCTCCAAAACCCTGTTCTAATTATTAAGGCCCCTACAGGAGTGATTTCTGAAAAATCAAATGGCTCGTGTAAAGGTTCGCCCCCCCCCGGACCCTGTAACCTATGAGGCCCAAAACGAATATACACACCCAGGCTCAAACTTATCCCCCTCTCGGGGTCTCCACCTTAACCTACCACAAGCTGCCTTTTGCAGGTTCTTGTTCTACAGCCCGACATGGAATTTATAGCGACTCTACAAAAAAAGGGGATCTGGTAGGTTAAGGTAGACCCCAAAATCTCACACCCCTTTAGTCCTTGATCGCTGAGGCCCGGCAGGGGCCAAGATAGCACACGTGACGGCCTTGCTTGAAACACCATCAGTGTCAGGGCTTAGGGTTTAGGGTTCAAGGGTTTAGGGGTTGAGGGTTTAGGGCTTAAAGGTTTAGGGGCTTAGGGTTTAGGGTTTAGGGTTTAGGATTTAGGGTTTAAGGGTTTAGGGATTTAGGAGCCCCAAAACCTGTAGGGGTTTGGTATCGGAAATCTAAGCTCTAAAAAAACCAAAAAACGCTCTGAGTCGTTTTCGGGCTTCGAGCTCCGGGCTCTAAAGGTTTAGGGTTGGGGATTCAGGGTTTAGGGTTTAGGATTTAGGGTTTAGGTCTAGGGTTCAGGGTTTAGGTTTAGGGTTGGGGGTTGAGGGTTTAGGGTTCTGAATTTAGGGTTCAGGGTTCTTAATATAAGGGCCCTAATTAGAAACTGGGAGAGTGAACAAGGCTTTGGGGTATCGGTATCTGGTTTGAGGAGTTGATGGTTTGAGGAGTTTTATAGTTTGGATTGCTCGGCTTACCGTCTGATCTATGATTTCCAAGCTGTTGGTTTGAGGCGTAGTAAAGCCCCCCAAAAGGCCTTTGGTTGCTCGGCCCCAACAGCATTTTTGCGAAGATGAGACAATTCTTGTGGATGATGTCGTAAGCATCCTGAGCATGGCGTTCTGACATCTGCCGCGTCCCGCGACCGGGAAAGCAAACCATGGAGGTCCAGCGGCTGCGCCAAACTCAGTGGCAGCCATTTCGGCAACCATGGATCGAAAATCCTGAATGGATGTGCTGCTACGCTGACTCTGTGTTTCGGGAGACATGTGCAGGCTCCAGCACATGGTCAGATTAGAACCCAACTCTGTTAGCAGGCCGCGAATCAAGGCAAAACGCCTGCCACATCTAGACGGCAATCAGCACATCCCCGTAAGGAATGTGGGAGTTGGGTTGGATCTCGCAACTATACCTGCGCTCGTGGTCAGCCCTGGGACATCTCAACCGCTTGGATTGTTGAAATCTTGAAACGACTTGAAGAGATTAGCAGGACGCCCAAATACCCCTCATGGTCCTTGATAGAGGGTGTTTGGGGGTGTAATTCAGGTAGTTGGAGGGTGGTTCAAAGTTCAGTGGGCTCAGGCCGAAAGAAAGAAAGCCGAAACCGCAGAGCAAACACTGGACTTCATAAACCAAACCTAAAACCCCAAATCCTAAACCCATACACCTTAAACTAAACACTGAACCCTAAATCCTAAGACCCTAAACTTTAACCCTAAACCCTAAACTAACCCCTAAACCCTCAACTAAACCCTACACGTCAAACCCCAAACTTAAGCTCTAAACCCTAAACCCTACGCTTAAACTCTAAACCCTAAACTTAAACTCTGAACCCTAAAACCCTCAACCCTAAACATAAACTCAGTAGTTCTCTTCGCCACTCCGGGGCTGCCGCGCACTTCAGCAGCTGAAGGAGATCGGCCTGGCCAAAAGCCAAGGCTTTCGTCTGAGTTCGGAGCTGCCGGAGCTCTATGGGAATGCCGCAATGCCTTAAGTGGGTTTTTGGGGCTTGGGGTTATGAGTTTTTAGGATCTAAGGGTTTGGGGTTATGACGCCCTCAACCCTAAACCCCTAGAACCCTAAACCCTAAAACCCTAAAACCCTAAACCCCTAAACCCTAAACCCCTAAAACCTTGAACCCTAAAACCCTAAAACCCTCAAACTGGCAATAGGTTGGATCCAAAGGGGGTCTGGTACATTCTACTATATAGGTACTATGGACCCTTGGTTCCTATAAGGGTGATGTACGCTAAACCCTAAACCTTACACCCTACACCCTAAACCATGTTCCTATAAGGGTGATGTGTGGGTTCAGCTCGAAAGTCTCACCCGCAATCTAGCGCTCCGGGAGCTCTTCGGGCAGGGGCCCTTTTCTTGGGCCTTAAGATTTACACTAGGGTTCCTGTACATAAGGGTTCCATAAAGGATCCATATCAGACTTTTGGGATTCCGGGGCCTTAGGATCTAGATCAGGGTTTGGGGGTACATTATACGATCATAATACTCATAATAAGTTGCACCAAGAATCCTATTCTACTCCTTGAGGCCCCTACATTAAGCCTTACAGCTTGCCTCAGGGTTTGGTGCTTTTGATTTTGGAGTTTCGAGTTCTGGGGTTCGGCTCAGGGCTTGAGAGATGCTTTCTTGCCACTCTGCAGTCTAGAACTGGCAAGGCCGGAGAATCTTTCGATCTCTTGCCGGACTTAGGCCTCTAGCATATTGCTATGGAGGTCCTTGACGTAGCCCAGCTCACGAGTCGCGGAGTCGACCAGCACAGGCTTCTTGCTCGCAGGATTCCACGAAGTCCCCTTGCGGCCACCCCACTCCGGTGGCGGAATATGTTCCGCTTCCAATGTTGGAAGGGTTTTGCTGAAACAATCTGCTCGAAGCCTGTGGCCATTTCGTGGCCCATCGATTTCCCCCAGCCCCGATTCCAGGCTCAGATAACGGTGCCTGATTTGCAGGCTCAGAAGGTAGCATGGGCCAGTTCACCCGCAAAGCCCCGCATCTCTCGATCTTGAGTGCAGCGTTTAGGGTTTAGGGTTTGGAGTTTGCGGGGTCAGGCTAGAAGTCAGCCTAGTTAGGGGCTCAGTATCCTAGCCCAAAGCAAGTTCAGCCTTTTCAATTATGGAAAAATTAAATAAACCCCAAAAGGTTAAAGTTCACCTTCTCAGCTGCTAAATCTATGGGCGAGGGTAAAGGGTAATTCGACTTGCCGAGTGCTGTTCTCGGCCTTAATAGAGACGACAACCTGCAAACCCTCAAATCCTAAACCCTGGAAACCGAACGTTCCAATCGCGAAACCCTACACCCTAAACTAAATCTTACATCCCTGAACCCTAAAACCCCTCAACAATGGGACTGGAGGCCTCTGAAAGGAATATCTGCGCACTGCAGACGGAAATTAGCACAACAGTCGAGATCATCGAGGTGAGGGTTTGCTAACCGCGCTTCAGAGTGGTGGTGGGCTTCTCAAACTGTGATTGTTCAGCGCTTCCACCATTAGGGGCCTCAACCCCTTGGTAGACCCGTTGCTTGGACCTCCGGACCTTCAACCACAGCTGACAGAAAGGCTTCAACCTTGTCATAGCCATCTCAATATGTGGCAAATTGTGGAAACCTTGCGATGAAAACAAGCAGCCGCAGACTCTCTATCCAAGCAATAATAGACAGCGCAGCCTTATTCCCAACACACTGAACAGATTTAGAATCTGGTAAACCCAAAACCCGAGCACGAAACATTGAGAAACACCATTAAACCAGAGAACGCTGTACCAAAAGTCCTACCTAAACCTTGAACCCCTAATACTAGTTCCTCATCCGTTTCAACCCTAAACCCTACATCCTCAGCCCTAAACTCCCTGAACCCGAAACCCCAGTCCTTCTCCTACCCCGACCCTATTCCCTAAATGCCTTAAACTCCTAAACCCTGAATCCCTTAGATCCCTTATGATAACCCTTATAAGCCTCACTTCCCTTGGATCCCTTAAATCTCTGAACCCCGAAACCTTAAACCCGTGAACCCTAGACTTGCGTTGCCGAACCTCGCAGATCTGCCCCCCGAAGGTCCTTGGCTCTTGGAGTTTAGGGGTTTAGGGGTTTAGGGGTTTAGGGGTTTAGGGTTTAGGGTTTAGGGTTTAGGGTTTTGGGTTTTAGGGTTTAGGGTTTAGGGTTTCAGGGTTTAGGGTTTAGGGGTTTAGGGTTTAGGATCCAGGGGCGGAGGGTTCGATGGTTGCTGTTTCTCAAGCCCTACCTGGGCCTTGATCCCAAGTAGTCTACCTTTTTGAAAACTTACATAAAGTAAGCAATGCTAAAAAAAGTAGGTTCTTTGAGGTCCAGGTATTTACCCCATTTTATACCAGGCTGCAGAGACTGGTGGACAAGAAGAGACCCTGGTGCTTCTTCAGCCTCAAGGCCAAAACCCTAAGCCGTGGTATCTTTCCACAGAGCCTTCGGGTCTAGTGGAAACCGCGAAGTCCGACAAAGAATTGAGGTAAGGGCCCTTGGCATTCCACACACGCACCCTTGTTCTGTACCCCCCGTAGAACCACGATACAATTACTATGCTTTATGTATTCTCTGGTGTTTTATAAGAGCAAAAACTTTAAAAATCAGCACACAGGAGACTGTATATAGTATTGTTGCAGTCGCTGCAGCTAGGAGCCCTCAGAAGACTCAAACATAGCTCACAGGTACATGGCACTTATTAGGGTCACACAGCCGACACACACCTCCTCTGAGCCCATAGGTTTCTAGGACGTGGAGAAACTCCATAACTGCAGCTCTTCAGCCGCTACATCCTAAACCCTCAACCTTTGACCCTAAACCCTAAACCTTAAACCCTAAACCCTAAACCCATAGCCCCAAGCGGCGTTTAAAGTACATCTGCTGCCCCAACCCCGAATAATGCACCCAGAAACCATCACGACACACCGCAAAACATCTGAATGCCTTTATTCATCCTGCAGCCGTGTAAGTTCATACCGAATGAGAGTTCTCGAATACATCGAAGCCCTAATAGAGACCCTACAGAAGTTGCAAGTCGCCCTGAACTCTTGCTGATGGTAGACCACTTTAAACCAATGATGCAAAAACAAAAAATGTCCCAATGGCCTTGCAGTAAACAGGGCAACAGTGCCATCTCTTGGTACGCTTACTGGAATGTAATTTTATGTCTACGAAGCGATGCCCCTTGTGTCTGTGTTAGGATGACGATCTTGACGGCCCAGTCTATAGATGCAACCTTTATGATTAAATCTGCGTAAGTAACCTGTCGCGGGAGTAGGTTATGTGTCGGAGTTAATAAGCGTTCATCGCTACGTGCCAGTTAGCCAAAAGTGTCGCGCGTCTTGGCGAACAGTGAGAAAAGGCAAAACTTTGCATATTCGTAGCGTCATGGGATTGGGTATTGTTCGAAACAGTGCTGGCATACTGATTTCGCAGCTAATCGTAGACCCTAAACTTCCCTAAACCCTACAGCCTCCAAACCCTCAACTGTCAGCCGTAAACGCTTCCCCTTGCAAGGCACTACTACGGTTGATGATATGAATCCTGCATTACCCATAATAAGGAATATACGATAAATCCCATAGTTTAGGGCCCTTAAGGTAATGCCGGATTTCTATCATCAACCGTAGCACCCTGGGTCTGAAATCCTATAATGACCGAAAATACCTGAGAACAAGAACACATGGAAGGTTCCGAAAGTAGGGGACCCTGATATAGCACCCGAGAAGTAGGATCCTTACTACAAGGCCCCCATACTAACTACTATTTGCTTAAGAAACCCCCAAAAAATAAAATAATAATCCCTATATTACCCCCATAAGGGGTGATTTTTTTATTTTTTTGGGGGTTCTTAAGCAAATAGTAGCTAAGGTACCCCTAATGTTCGGAAACTCGCATAGTCCCAGAGGGCTTCGGGTTTTGCGGGTTTTAGGACGTATAGGTAAACCCTAAACCCACAGACCCCAAACCCTAAATCGTGACAACCAGGGTGTAATTATAGTTTATGGTATAGTGCCAAGTCCCTAACTAAGCACCTACCATATGGGAGTTTCCGCAAATTCGGCGTACCTTATTTTGGGGTCCTTAAACTAAGGATCCTACTATTAGGCTATAATATTAGGGTCCTGAGTTTTCGGAGACTCCCATATGGGCACTTGGAGCCTTAGCCAAAACAACAGCTGCCAGGGCGCTGCTGAGAGAGGTCGCAATACTTTGAGGCAGCCTCGAGGAACTTCCTCTGCCGCTTGTAGTAAGCGTTTAGGGCTTAGGGTTTAAGGCCTTAGGGTTTAGCGGCTTAAGGGTTTAGGGCTTAGGGGTTTAGGGTTTAGAGCAAACGGAGGCAGTAGGTACTTAGAGACACAGTGGACTTAGCAAGTAGGTTATAACGAGAGTTAGAAGTACCTTATGTGGAGTTAGCCCAATTATCACTAGGTGGGGCTTTTAAAGCCTTTGAAAGATATTAGTAAATAAGATCCTCTTTGGCCCAATAAGGGGAAACACAAAATGTCCCAAAGCCCTACCTAGATCACTAAGTCCCCTGGGGCTCTAAGTTGCTAACGGTTAACCGTTTTGAATCCCAATAAGGTAAAAGCCAGAAAGTTGGAATAGTATTATCCTAACCCTTCTATGGTAAATTATAGGGTATCCTACCCTGAAACCATATTCCAACTTTCTGGAGTTCCCTTTATGGGGGGGTTTCCGAAAGTAAAATAGGAGACCCAAAACATGGTACCCTAAATCGTAGGATCCTTGTTTATAAGGACCCCCAAGGTAAGGTGCCCCCCGAATTTTTGGAAACTCCCTAAACCTTAAACCCTATAGATCCCTTATAGGAACCCTTAAAGGATCCCCTTAAGGTACCCTTATAGATCCCATATATTCCCAAAGGCTAGCTCCCAAGGATACTGGAGAAGTTGGTCTGTTCCGGGTGTAGGGGCTGTTATGGGTTCATCGAGTCCCTCAAAGGGTTCCTTTAAAGGGTTACTATAAGGGTACTATAAGGGTTCCTTTAAAGGGTTAGTCTATACCATCCTTAGGACCATAATTAAAAATACACTGCTAATATTCTCTTGGGTTTTGTATGAACAAAAAACCCTAATGCTACTATGGTTGTTATACAGGAGTTTAGGCTTATAGGGTTTGGATTAATAATTAGGGCTTGGGGATCTGAAAACTTATAGGCGTCGTGGTAGTTAACATAAGGCTAAGAAGTGTCCATGAAAGGGTTCTATGATCTACTTTTGGGGTTTAGGCTTTTTACGGCTTATAGGGTTGTGAGGGTTCTTACAGGCCCGTTACTGGGCCCTCGTAGGGTTGTCAAAAGAGCGGCTAGCAGCTTAGGGCCCAGCGTAAAGGGGCCTTACTAGTTCGAATAGGGTTCCCTTGCCACGGCCCTCCAAAAGGTTCAAAAAGGCGACGAGAACGGGCCCATAATAGCGAAAGTGAGGTCTGACAGACAGAATCATTATAGTATCATGATAAAGAACCCTAAGAATTTGTTGAGTATGTACTGTCGCAGGCTTCTACATTCGGATGGCTTCTGCATTGCTATGGGGTTTAGGGTGTAGGGTGTAGGGCCCTGTCAGGGTTTTAGAGGGGTTTACCTGCAACTGTCTGTGACTGTCATACACTTCAGAAAGGATGGGCTCCATCATTCTGTAGGGTATCCGTATTTAGAGGAAGCTATTCGAAGACTTTCCTTCAAGCGTGACCCAGAAAAGGGCTAAGGCCCCTTTCATAACCCTACAGTAAACCCCATAAAGTTGGAAACTCGATTAGGGCCAAATAGTGCTGGCATTCCCTATACATTACTCTTACGGATGGAGGCTCTGGGGTTTCCAACTTTTTGGCTTCTACTGTAAACCCTGAACCCTGCAACGGAAATCATGAGGCCGCACTGTTTTGCTGCAGTCTGGGTGGTCTGATGTCGGGTGAACCGGGTTGTGCTCCCTTCACCCTAAAGCCCTTCTTAGAGGCCCAGGGGACTTCGTAAGTAGGGGTTCCGTAAAAGGGCTCCTTGAAAGGGATTGTTAATAGTTCTATAAGGGGGATTAGGGTTACTTAGAGGCCCAGGGGACTTAGTAAGTAGGTTATAAGTAGGGTTATAAGTTATAAGTACCCTACATGGAGTTACCCCAATTATAACCCTACTTATAATCGACTTACTAAGTCCCCTGGGCCTCTAAGTTCTAGAAGCCCGTTTTGTAAAACTCGAAAGAGACCTTGTTGGAGCCATCATTTTATCACACCTGATAAAACCTTAAAAAGGCCTTAAATGTGAACGCATAGCTATGAGATTTCTTACTTCTAGCGAGCCTTTTGGCTAGTCTTTACGAGGTTCCACGCATCCTGTCGACACATGATGTGTTTCAGCTTCATGGCGTTATCCTTTAGGGGGCTTAGGGCTTAGGGTCCTGACACGCAATGTAGACCTCTAAACCCAAAGCCTCGCTGGATCCTACACCTCAAGCCCTACATGGACACCCGACCGTGAACTCCAACGAAACTTCACGCTTTGGGTTACAGGACTTATAGATGCGGGGGCTTCAGAAATGAAGGAACCGGACACAAACCCGAAGTGATACCAGCACCTCCCAACTACCCTCTATTACACCCTAGCTACCCACTCTTCAGGGCCATAAGGGCTGTATTAAAGGGTACCTGGAATGTCCAGGTAGGTACCTGGGCTTCAGGACTTCACCCAGAACTTCCGGACCCCACATACTATACTGAACTTAGAACCCTAGCAAAAATTGTATTTTTAGCTGTTTCTTAGGGATTATAATAACCAAAATTCAAAAATTATTTTACCCCTAAGATTTAGCATTCGGTGAACGGGGCTTCCTACCTAGGCTTAGGCCTTTAACGTCTTGGCTGGTCGGTTCGGGACTTAGCGCTTGGAATGACCAGTTCGGGTCCGTAGGATTTATAACGGTTCATGCAGGGCTTGAACTCAGAGTCTTGGATACATCGGGCTTAGCAGGTGTAGTGCATTGTATCATGTACCTTCATGCCCTCTGTGCTCCCACACATCATATCCTTAGAAGTCGGCAAGTCCTACAACCTGGACAAGGTTGGCCCTTTAAAAAGGCTGAACAAAGCTTAGTAAACAAGATCCCACGGTGACCAACAAGGAAAAATGTAAAACGTCATCGAGGCCTTCCTTAACCCAAACCCACGGAAACCTGCCTGTTTAGGGACTCAAGAAAAGGAAGTCATACTACGAAACCTAAGAAGGTAGGCTTTGTTTTCGTACACACTGGGCCAATTAACATCAAAGACTTCCGGCACCGTAGAGGTAGCGGAGTCTATGTACCTGTAGTCTCCATTGTAGTTCCATTCTTTTACTGTGTGCAGTTAGGATCAATAAGGTAACCCCAGAAAGGAACTTCAATGGAGACTATAGGTAATGCCGAACGCTCATTGAACCGGCGCCCCGATCTCTGGCGGAAACCTGGTGCGAAGAGGTCGGGTTTTTCGAAATTTAGGATGTCTTAGGGTTTGGGGATAAGGGGGGTGTAGGAATTTAGGATTGAGGTTTTGGGGATTTAGGGATGTGGAGGGTTCGGTCTTTTGCGTGGTCTCTGAGAATGAACGTCCCCAAGGGCACAAGGGACACCGCTTCCGGAAAACACTGGGGGCTTTGGGGCGCTCAACCTTGCACTCTAGATTCTACATCCCAAGTTCTTAACATGCAATGAAATCGAATCGAAACTTCAAAGCCTGCTTGAACGTTCCCAAGGCCGTCTTCAAGGAAGCTAGCACAGCCACCTTAGGGTCACGATCTCGATCGTGATCTGGATCTTGACCGCCCCTTCTTCCGAGACCTCAGCCGGGCCGGCATTGAGGGGATCAGGGTTTAGGGGTTTCGGGGCTTAATGTTGCCAGGCTTGCAGGGTGCAGGGCAAGGAGAAATTCAGGGCAGGATATATATATATATATATATATATATATTATATATATTATATATATATATATATATATATATATATATATATATATATATTATACATATATATATTTTGTATATGTGTGTATATATATAGTGTATATATAGTGTATATATATACACATGTACATGCACATGTCGATGTATGTATGTATGATAGTATGTTTTTGACTTTGACTATAGATTTTTTTATGAACGAAACGAACATGATTTTGCACAACTTGTAACCTCAAGGGTCAGGTTTGAGACTGAGAAACGAAAGTCCGGGTCAGGATTTAAGGTATGCGTATTCGGTTTAAGCTAGCACTTGGACCCTCTATACAACTTGTACTAGTACCAATATATACATGGGAGTTTCCGAAAATTAGGGGCACCTTATTTTGGGATCCTAAATTTTGGGATCCTTATAACCAGCATCCTACTATTTAGGGTACTATCGTCCCCCAGTTTAGGAAACTCCCACATAGCAGAATCATCCAGCACTGGATCCTCCACCCGACCCTGCGACACGTCGCAGAACACTCTGGAAGCCTCCGGAGCCTTCTTCCTGAAAGTCTGCGCTCAATCCCTGACTTGTGGGCTTTGAAGTAACCAAGGAGAAAACCGTACAGACTGATATTTCAGAATGGCTCTCTCTGATAAACATATTAAAGTATGGTACTCCAAAGCCCAGTGACTTGCCCGAAGGGCCCAAAGTACCTAATGTAGGAGCCTTACTAATTAAAATAGGGTTTTGCGGGCGATTATCTATAGGTATGATAAGGAACCACCAACATAGTATAGTATAGGTGATTATTTAAGCCCCTATAGTACGAGTCCGGTGCTACGGCTCAGGATAGTGGTAATGTTGGTTGGTCTTTGGCATTTGGCAGAGAACATAAGTATGAGGTAGTTGACCCTTGGCATCTAAGCCTTCAGCCCCAAAAACACTTCAAAGAATCCCGGTTCCAGAGCGCCTGATAATTCAGGAGCACAATTAAAAGCATGTATATAAGGCTTGTCAGTATGTGCGAAAATCTGCTCCTTGGTTTCAAACCGCCCACACAACCTACAGTACTGAAACAACTTCTAGTGCCTTATAGAAGTCCTTCCACAGCTGTAGCTCGGCGTAGTCACGGGGTAAGTTGAGCTGCTCTGTCTGGAATCTGCCAACTCAGGCTTCATACCTATCCTATCAAAAACATAGTCGGACACTCGAAGCCACACTGATAGAATTACCTAATACACTTCATAACCCTTTACAGGAACCCTAGTTTTGTTACCCTCATTCAAGCCCCCAATACATATCACTGGGAAAGACTCTCAAACAAAAAACCTCGGGGCCCATGCTTGGATCGAGATTTGTCTTTCTTCCTTCGCGACCGGGAGCGCGAGCGGCTACGGTGGCGGCCGCCTCCGAGATCAGGAAAGGCGAAAACATGAGGATCTTGATGTGTATAATCCCAAAGGGTCCAAGTATCATTATGGAATATACTTAGACCCCCAAAATACCCTATAAGTATATACTATAATGATACTTGGACCCTTTGGGAATGGAATCCCTGTGAAGGGTTTTATAAACTGTTGGAGGCAAGGTATTATAAAGCACATAACAAGGACACCTTTTGGTCTAGTGTAGGGACGTTAAGAGAGGCTTCCTTGAGAGGGTTCTTGAAAGGGTTCTAGAAGGGTCATTATGAGGATTCTATAAGAGACGCGTCTTACTAGTTGGAGTATGTCTTCGGGGTCTACTTTACCATCTAGCTTTCCTGGGGTCCTAAGGAGTAGGTGTTGGTAACTACTCACTCGGGCCTTGAATAGGGATGGCAGTCTCGGAGGCGAATCGAAATACATGTGTAATACAACTGGGTCGAGTGTTTTCATTGCTTGCTTTCTTCTGGTCTGCAGTAAATGGAACATCAACCATGCGGATGAAGACCTTAAGCCCCAACCCTGAAGCCTCAACGAACCCCTAAAGCCTAGACCCTGATGCCCTAAACCCTGCATGGGAACGGAGAGCCCCTCATGCACAAGGGCTCTTGGCCCCTTAGGCTTTGAAAGTTTTGTAGTTTAAGGTCTTCTCGCCGGGTGCCGGAGAACTGTACTCGTCTTTAGACTGACACCCTGATAGCTCGAAGCAAACACTCCTAGGTTGTGCTTTTGTTGACGATATATTTCTCCTTAGCTTTGTAGCTTTGCACATCAAGGGTTCAGCCTCAGCGCCCCGGAGCCCTAAACCCTAGCTTAGGGTTTAAGGTTTAGGATTTAATACAGGGACCTTAACAACTCCAATAAAGTTTTGCGGCCCACCATACCATACAAATAATAAGGAACCTCAGAATAGTATTGGCAATTGCTGAAGCCCCCATATTAAATCCTTACAATAGCCCCTCACAGTAGCCCTTATACAGGCAAATTTAAAGGAAGCCTATTCTACTATTTGCTTAAGAACCCCCAAAAAATAACAAAAATATATTCCTTATAGGGATAATATAGGGATTATAATTTTTTATTTTTTGGGGGTTCTTAAGCAAATAGTAGTATTCTAGTTATTAAGGCCACTATATTGGGCCACCCTGTGGAGTCCCGAGTCATGAGTGGCCGCTCCTGGTCGATCGCGGTCCTTGTCTTTGTTCCGCTCCGGACTGTCTAAGCGACCGTCCTTCCTAGGGTTTAGGGTTTCCTGGGAGGAAGCAGGGTTCTGGTTCAGGGTTTCAATTAAGCTACCATAAAAGGGGTCTATAATGAATAATAGAAGAAGCTGGGTTCTGGTTAAGGGTTTCAGTTTAAGTTACCATAAAAGGAATCTATAGTGAAAAAGCTGGGTTCTGGTTAAGGGATTCAATTTAAGTTACCATATACGGACATTATTCATTATGATAACTTAAAGTAAGTCCCTTAACAAGAACCCAGGAAGATGCGACTTGATGATCATGATGAATACTTACAGTATATGGCTTTGGATTTAGCGTGACAGCTTGATGGGGGTTAAGGCATGGGTATCAGATGCATGTAGATTTACGAGTTGAGCTGCCGCGGTTCAAGGCTTGAAGATTTGAGAAGCTTTAGGGTCTACGGGGTTTAAGGTTTCTGTTTTGACACGGTAATCGTTTCAGCTGCAATAAGATGAGAATGCAAGGTTGCCAGGTAACTCGGCAGATCACAGCCGACTATTATGTCTATGCTCCGTAGATTGGGAGAACCGCATGGCAGAGCACGTGACCGACCGGTCCGTTACAAGCGCTACGGAGGTACTCCGAAGATTGAAACTGCATGTAACAAAGGTGGATGCCATCATAGGCCGCAGCGATCACGCTCTCAATGCCGACAGGGAGGACCCATCAAGTAGGAACTTCGCAATCCATGGTTGAGTAAACTACCCATTGTCAGCTTTCCTGATCCTTAAACCCCATCACCCCAAAGCTTCGTATACAGAGCAAAAGCCGTAAACCTTCAATTGTTGACCCAGTGCAACCTATGAGCCGGTATGAAGCCCAACAACACCCCAAACCCATAAACCCCAACATATAAAGCCCCTATAGAACTCTTCTTGAACTAACCCCGGATCCCTAAGCCGGGATGCTCAATTCGCGTGAGTAGGGGCAGGATGGCCTGTCTCGGTGAGTCGGCGGACGTCTGGGGTCTTTAGAGTTTTGAGAGATTTTGGTCTATTATTCAGGGTGTGTTTATGTTGAACGCCTTTTTCCATCCGCCTAGCTGGAGTCTGGAACAGGGTGGGTGTAGATTAAGGCTCCAGGGTTTCAGATGCACGGGGGTTTTAGGATTATGTACGGGTAAACCCTCAAGGTTCTGACAGCAGGACGTTAAATGAGAAAAGGTCTTGCCATCAAACCATGGTCGGTCACCGATTTCTACAACAAGACTGAACTGTACATGCAACTGAGAAGGAAGCTTCCAAAGACATGGCTGAATGTATACATGCACCACCTCCTATACAAGCAGAGAACAAGCAAAACACAAATCCAAGGTACATCGACTAAGGGCTAACCATGTGCAATAGTATCTCATTGCGGTCCCTTAAAATACACTTCCAAGCCCAAATTTCAACTATTACAAGGCCCCAATGTGGAAGAACACTTACAGTAACCCGCATAAACACCATCAAGGACTTTAGAAGGAGCCCTTTTCCATTTGTTCAGGCTCCTATCTTGCAGTCTTCCCCTAAGACTCCCACATAGGCCAAAGTAGGTAGTATGTATTCATAGACATTAGACCCGAAAGTGGTATATACTATATGTATATTCGGAACCTTGAACTCTAAACCCCTATACTTGGAGTCCTAGGGTTCGGGCTGTTCCATGGTCCAAAACGCTGTGTGTCGGTTGGGACGCGTGCTTGTCGGATCTGTGGCTTCCCTGAACCCACCCTTTTAGGGTTTTAGGGTTTAGGGTTTAGGGCATAGGGTTTAGGGGTTTGGGGTTTAGGGTTCCACAAACCCTACCCTTCTTACCGTTTAGAGTTCAGGGTTAACCCAAAGGGTCCAAGTACTAGTACACTTATACAGATCGGGGGCCCATATGTCTACTAAGTACATACTACATTGGTACTTCGACCCGTTGGGGAATTCAAACTGAAGCGATTCTGTCACAATTCAAGCGTGTTAAAAGGACTGAGAAGCAATAGGAGTAGTAACGACTCAGGCCTGTGTACCCAGAGAGCCCAATACCCCTTAATTAAGGAATATGGCTTAAATTATATAAGGCTTCATATTATGCTTTAAAATCATAATATGAAGCCCTATTTAATTTAAGCCATATTCCTTAATCAAGAATGATTTAAGCCCTGTTCCTTAATTAAGGAGCCCCTTGGGCTCTCTGGGTACTATCCCTAAAACCCTGGATCGACGGAGACTTCCACGTACGAGGCCCCCAAGGGGAAAAACAGCACCCAGAGACTCCAATATCCCTTAATTAAGGAATATACCTTAAATTATAGTAGGATCCCTAATATGATTTAAGGACTCTTCCTTAATTAAGGGGTATTGGAGTCTCTGGGCACACAAGGCCGTGCCTGTGATGGGTTCTGGTTTCCTTTGAGGTACTTCTCCTCAGCAGCGGGTCGTGTAGGGATAATCAGTCATGGTTGAAATAGTGCTTTTGATTTTGTGCCTTGTGTAAGTGCAACATAGACAGGTGCAGCTGCCTGCTGCTGTTCCATGGGTCTCTGCTTGAAGGAATCGCGCTGACGTGTTTGCAAAGCGGCACATGTAAACCTGTCACATGTTGTCTGGTGATGGGGCTTGGTCAACCGAAACGGTATGCCGCTAAACCCTACCACGCACACGGCACCAGGCTCTGCAAGACAAGTAGCTCATACAAACATAATACCATATAGACCGCTTTGAAGGAAATCTTATGATAGATCTCTTATAAACCCTAAACCTGAATCCTTAAACCCTTAACTTAAACCCTAAACCCCAAGCCCCCTTTGCCCTAAACCCTTGAACCCCAGACACTGTAATACCCTATAATACCCTATGGATCCCTTTAAAGGAAACCCTAAACCCTTGGACCCCAAACTCTAAACCCTGTAATACCGCCTATAGTACCCTATGGATCCCTTTAAAGGAAACCCTAAACCCTTGAACCCCAAACTCTAAACCCTGTAAGACCCTATAGTACCCTATGGATCCCTTTAAAGGAAACCCTAAACCCTTGAACCCCAGACACTAAGCCCTGTATTAACCTATAGTACCCTACGTAGTAAACCCCTGAACCCCAAACACTAAACCCTCACTCTGAGCGCCAAGGAGGCGCAAGACGTTTGATGTCGTCCAGCTTTTGAGCTCGAGGATGACAGACTTCCACGAACCTGTCGGACTTTCTTTTTGTGTTTAGGGGCGGTTTGGGGTTTAAGGCTCAGGGTTTGGGAACGGTTAGGGGTTAGGGTTTAGGAACGGTTTGGGGGTTTGGGAATGGTTTGGGGTTTGGCGGTTTATGGTTTAGAGTGTAGGATAGTGAAGGGGTCCAAAGTTGTGGAAGAGAAGGTGCTGCAGTTCAGGGTCTGGGGGTGTTGTGGAGTCTCGCGTTGGGCCAAACACGTGGCCCGAAATCGCCTGTCCACTGTGGACTTGCCATCCTCCACATCACATCATTCTTACACCACCACTATGAGGATCAGTAAAGGTATCATGGTCGTCATCATCAGCCCACATGTCAAGCAGCCAAGAAGTTACGCTGTGAATCTCATCGAAAGCGCACGCTTGCCTCGCGTGAGCGCGGTCATCCAGCTTGTACTTGCTCCTGTCAGGAAGGCCAGGAAACCGTGCACTGGTTTGGGATTATTTGGTCTGTTGTGGGCTTTGCACCAACACACCGCCTCAGGTAAAGCAGCTAGCCTAAGAGTCTGAGAAGCTTGTAACCTGTGCTGGAAATCTGGCCCGTAGCAGCAGCAAATGTGTAAGACAAGTGCATAGGTTTATTACAGCTTATGCTCTTTGATTGAATCTGCGAATTTGCCATGCTCTGCTTGTCTAAGGATTCTCTCGACGCTTGCGGTTCGCTGCTGGTCCTGGTATTGTAGCTCTCTGTGATGATACCAGTATTTCAGACCTTCCTTACTATTTCAGCACCAGGCAGCCATATATGGAAAACCCGCATTGCTCTCCCGAAACGTCAGCGAATATTAATATGCTACATCCATATATGCCCTTATCCCCTAACCCCATGAACGCTCACGCGCCCGAGGCCCTGGACTCTGAACCCTAGACCCATAACAGGTAAAGAAGTGCCTGCAATCTGAAATACCTCGGAACTGGAACCCACAACTCGAGAGACTGATCCAAACTTGGAGTGGACCAAACCGCTAACCAAAGCATAAGATTCTCTATCTAATCTAATCGAACAAGACTCAATCAATCAAAACGGTGCCACCATTCAATCCACTTCTAAGAGGGGTCTACTACATCCAGGCCGCAAGATGTCCTGAAAGTAAGCATACATTGGTCCAGCTTGCCGGCGCCCGTGAAGCAACCGCGTTCTAGCTCACCAATTTTCACCTCTGGAATATATCTGGCTGGACCATACATTTACGACATGTATACATACATATGCATGTATGCACCTGTATATATGCATAAACACACATGCATACCTACGTACATATACATATAGGTATATACACACATATGTTTCAATGTACACACACATATGTATGTATGTATGTATGTATGTACGTATATACAATAGTGCCCCCGCTCACATCACACCTGCAGAAGCTGACCTCCTGCTGGATAACTCATATATCTTTCTGTTACGTAGACTGTGAACATCTGCATGCGCGCTGTCGAGAGCTTCTAGATGTAGTGTTTTGGAGTGCCGCAAAACGGGGCGGACACGCCGGGCATTCCTACTACATCTTTCAGTGTTTAAAGAGTTCAGCTTTCGCTTTTGATAACGTCGAGTGTTCTCTTAGGGTGCTGGAACAACCAGCATGCTTCTAAAAGAAGCCGGTCTCTTGGACCGCCTCTCGCAGCGCGGACTCTTCTGCGGCGTGGCAAGATATATATATATATATATATATATATATATATGCATGCTTATGCAAAGTAAGTATGAATGTGTATATGTGCATATGGATACGTATATACATACACATACCTACATTTCTGGTTGAGGTCTTGCCCAGGCTTTGGACTGCAACCGGTTTCCGCAAGGCTCGAAACTGCAAAGGATGGCCAAGCTGCAGACCACAGACCCAGAATCGCAAGCTTTACATGCGTGACTTGGAGGTTCAGGGCAGGGGTGGTTATAAGTAGAGTTAGAAGTCCCTTAATTATTATGGGTTATAAGCAAAGTTACCCTACTTATCACCCCACTTATAACTACCCATGAACCTGCAAGTAGGGACCCTTCGAATAGCTTTTTGTGGTATATTCTAACATAGACACGGTGAGGAAACATAGGGACTTGTGTTAGTTGTTCATGCTCCTTCAGGGTTTCGGGGGATACTACGATGTCACTGCAGATTGACCAGATCAGAATACAGAAATATGGGCAGTCGAAACTTTTGACAGCCAGTTTCATCGCTCGCAAACAAACGCTCTCGTGAGGCAATCGGGCGATTCGGTGTTTAGCAGTAAATCCCAAAGGGTCCAAAGTACCTGTATGGTAGAATGTAGGGTTTCTATATTAGGAATTACTATTATGATTTAGGGAAGTATCCCCCATAACAGTACCTAGGACCCTTTGGGAATGTATGGCCCCCCAAAACTCTCAACCCCAAACCCACGACCTCCAAAAGCTTTAACGCTAAATGGCCCCATAAGACCTAAGCCGCAGTCAGGATGCCATCAGCGACCCTGACGGTTTCTTCGCCGTTTCGCAGACCTCTGGTTGGAGGAGCCCGTCGGTCGGGGGCTTTCAGGCCGGCTTACCTGCACCCTGAAAGATGTTTGGCCTTGTTTAAGGACGTGTATAAGGAAATCAAGGGTGTAGCGTGATCGAGTGTAGGGGCTTAGGGTTTGTAGGGGCTGTAGAGCTTGTACGGCGGCAAGGTGTTCACAATGTCACAAAGGCTTTATGGGGCTTGTGCAGGGTTTCACGGGTTGTGAAAGGGTTGATGACGTCTCTTATTTTGTTACAGGGGTCGGTGGAGGATGCTTGTGCTGGCCTTATTGCTTTGAACTGGATTCCTTGGGGGACAGGGATTCAATGGTTTCTTTTAAGATGCTATACCGGTTCCTCTGCGCATTCTATGAGGGTACTACAGGGGCTGTTTGTGTCCTTTCTCCAAGGCTGTGGGCTTTTCAATTGGCTTATGTGCGGCTTTAGCCCTGGAGCCTGAATGCCTAAGTAAGCACAGAACCCCTAAACCCTAAACCCCCCAAAACTGCCCACGATTGTACCCTAAATGCCCACTATTAAGGACCACAGGGGCTCCATCAAAGGGCACTTGGAGAGGGGTCCTCGTAAACCCATTATTGTTTTACCCTACTAGACCCTAGACAATAGAAGCCCAAAAGTTGGAAACCCAATAGCCTCCATCCTTAAGAGTAATGTATAAGGAATCCCAGCATTCATTGTCCTTAATCCGGTTTACAACTTTTCGGGGTTAGGGTGTTCAGGGCCAGGGCTTGGTTCGGCACTGAAGGGCTCACGGGAATTAGTTAGTTGAGGTTGCTAATTAGGGTTATCCTCATACGAAGTCCCATGAGCCTTTGAGTACGTGGGTCTTCCAGATATCCCTAACGGTCGGAGAACGCGAAGGTTGAGGGGTAAGGGCTTAGGGCTTCGGTGTTCAGGGTTTAGGGTGGTCAACATGAAAAGGTCGGCTTACAGTGACTACTACTGTTCTGACCCCAATTACCTCATTATCAGATTCGTACCGACAGCCCTGAGTCTAACCCGCTGTAGAACCCGCAAAGGAGCCCGAAACCCCAAAATCTCCGGAAGCTCTGACAACATGTATGGGCCAATTCAGGGTCTACAGACCTGCTGGAGGCCAAGACCCCGAGCCCTAAATCAAACTCCTGAAGACCAAAACCCCCTAAACCCCCCCCAAGCACCAAACCCTAAACCCCCAACCCCGAAACCCCGAAACCCTAAACCCCGAAACCCCTGAGCCATAAACCCTAAACCCCTAAACCCAAAACCCCAAATCCTAAACCCACCAAAGAAGGCTTCCACGCGGCCTCATAAAGCGCTTTCAGGTCTTCCTCGAAGCTGTCTTCTCCTGGGCTTGTGCTTAGGACATCAGGGTTTAGGGATTCGGGGCTCCAGGGTTTAGGGTTGAGGGATGTAGGGCTTAGTTAAGGTTTACGTCAACCGGGAAAAAACCTACCGCTTTTAAGGACTTATATAAGGCAATCATAATAAGGAACCCGAGCAACGTAGGTTATTCAACGTTAAGGTAGGGTTTATGGTAGGTTTTGGGCTTGGGGCAGAAGTGCGATATCAGTTTAGACCGCAGCAAAGTAGAAACACAGCTGGGGGTATGCCCCAAACACCCACCTTAAGGAACGGCACAGGACAATCATGCTGAAGAAACCAAAACATCTAAGTTATCTACGGTACGAAATCCTACACCCTCCAACCCAAGGCGTCTCTTTGTATGTATGTTCATATTCTGCATTTGTATATGATAATATGTATATGCGCACGTATTTACACAACTATATGTATTTAAATACATACCTGCATACATGCATACACGCATGCATCCATACATGCATACATACATCCATTCATCCATGCAATACATACGTACATACATACATACACTGACACACACATGTACACACATGCACATGTATGTATGGGTATAACACGTATTAATACAGCTCTGTCTGTCTGTACATATAAACACCTACGAAAAACTTATGATTCAGCGTGAGCCCCTCGGGCTTTACTGGCTTTCATCAGAAACAAGCACACACTGCGCTTCTCACCGAAGTTCTTCAACAAACGAATCACCTTGACGTCAGCACCCACAGTGAACTTCTGGTCATGGTTCAGCACGTCCTCCTGCTTAATTGGGTTCTGCAACTCATCGGAGTTGCACTTTGCCCACTCGTCGTCGTGAAGCCCTCCCCTCCCATGCCTCCAACTTCGCCTTCAGGCTTTGCGTCTGGCATCGCTTCAGGTGTCCCCTGCGTTCTTAACACCGGACATTAACCGTTCCAGCATATTTCGCTGAGTCTGGGTAAGATGTTGATCAACAGCCCGGGGATTCGTCAATGTCATCATTTCCGATGAGACTTGGTATAGCAAGGCGGATGCATCGAAACCTTACTGAGATTCATCAGAGATGTTACTGGAAATTTGCTTCGACGCACCTCACGAAGTATGAAAGTTGGGCTTAAAACGCACTCTGGCTTTGGTCAATGGCCGCCCGGGGCTCATCAATCAAATCCTCCGGTAGATGGTTTGCCAACTGAGGGCTAAATCCTACAGCTCCACAGCCCTACACCCTTAAACCCCAAAGCTCTACACCCTAATCTTTAAATCCTATAAAATCCTAATCCCTAACCCCCTAAACCATCCCTATTCCCGCAAATTCTAAACCCAAAAGCTCCTAAACCCTAAAGCCCAAAGTCTCAATCTCCATGGATCCCATCCAGGCTGAGTACTTAGGGACTTAGTTACCTAGTAACTAGGTTATAAGTAGGGTTATAAGTATATACCCTAAATGGAGTTACCCCATTTATAACCGACTTATTAATTCCCCTGGGCTCTACGTACGTTTGCCGTTGGTTAGGGCCGATCGAGGCCTTCAAAGACTGCGTTCGGACCAGACTCCGACTCAAAGGCCCATGGGACTTTGTAAGTCGGCTCCTTGAAATGGTTCCTTAAAAGGGATCTATAAGGGTTCTATAACGGAGGGATTGTGGTTATTTAGAGGCCCAGGGGACTTTGTAAGTCGGTTATAAGTAGGGTCATAATTGGGGAGACTTATACCTCTATGTATAGCCTCCTTGTTGCCTCAGGGTTAAGGCTTTCGGGTTTAGGCTTCGGCCAATGCCTGCAGTGTGTTTATAAGTCTGAACATATCAATCCGCCCAGTAAACCCCATAACAATACGAACACACAAACAGAGATTTTCAATTCATGGTATTCGTTCTTCGACACCAGATGTACAACAAGACCTCAGTTTTTCTGAGCCCAAGCCAAGCGTCTCGTTCGCATGACGTCGTCAAGTCGTCTCACGATCCTTGGCTTTGGTGGGGAATTTTAAGAGTTGCTACAAAGGTTGGTGTACAGACTACTCCAAATACGGGTTGCTATACAGGTCACTTCGAGTGTTCCTCCAGCGGCTAGTCCAGGGGTTGCCACAAGGCCTGCTACAAGGGTTCATTTAGAGGCTGCTTCTTGAGGGCTCTATCCTGTTCCAATAAGGATGTTATTAGGGCTGCTACAAAGGCTGACTAACTCTCGTCGAAGGAATCGAGGCTTTAGACTACTTTTTCAAGTTCTCAACCTGCACATTGCCGGCTGGCCGCTTGTCCTCGATATTGAACTTTTTGCAAAGAGCCTCCACCTGCAGACAAAGGAGCACACAAGCTGCAAGCTTGATAGTGTTCAGGGTTCGCGCGATTTGGGCTTCGACTTGTTAAAGAGTCCATAGGCAAACGATGTCGAGCTATAATACGAGAAAGGAAGTACTTGTACTGCTACATATCTCTAACAGATATATGTATATGCGTATGTGTGTATATATATATATATATATGAGTATACCAGCAAAAACAATAAATAAACCAACAAGTATGACTATGCATATACAAAAGCATGTCTATCTACTCATGAATGTGTACTGTATATACTTGCAATGCTTATAACATAATATGTTGTATGTATGTTACACATTCACAAAACCACACTTTTGCATGTATTTTGAACGATCGTTTTGACGCTTCCCGTAACCTGGGGCATACTAAAGCTTATAAGCCTCGGGCCACTGGACAACTAGGGATCTCTGAAGGTGCAGATTTCGGTCTGCTTGATGTAGGGGCATTAATACGCAGAATATATTTTGTTTTTTTTTTTTGTGGGGGGGGGGGGGGGGGTATCTTGTACTAATATTATACAAGGAACCCTCCAAAATAGCATTTGTAATTAATTACTTAGGCCCCTATATTATGTCTACGCACACACCATGTAATCGGGGGCTTGCGCCGGTTTCGTGCATCTTGATGGCGGATCTGCGTGCAGGTGCTACCGACGGAGTTCATTCAACCCTAGTAGTGTAACCTCGGAATGAAAGGGCTCCGACTTCGGTATTGGGTAGTGGCTAAGGGTTCCCAAAACAGGGCCCACTGGAGACCGAGGGTGGAATGGGATTTGCGGAAGTTTGCGGGTATATAATGGTGTAATTATAACAGTAATGACCCCTCAGGAACAGCATCACTAAATTTTCGACACCCATAATATAGCATTGACTCTTAAGCCCTGATAGAACCCCAATGCATCCCTTGCCGACAACTGATGGATTTAGATCCTTCGAATCCAACAGCCCTCATATTTCATAATCTCATAGGCTGGCCTCGGGATGAATCGTCGGCAGGCAGTGCTCCGCATTCGGAGCACGCTTGCCCCTCCCTTTCCCTGGGACAGGGTTTAGGATCTGGAGTCTTGGACGGTGGTATGCGCTCTGGCCTATTTTTTGTGTTCGTTGCGCATGCAACTGGTTGTGATGCCGGCTAACGTTTTGCATGGGCCGTGCTGCTGGGGGCGAGCGAGTAGCATACTGTGTTGTAGTCAACACCACATACAAACACCCCAAACCCCTACCCGGAAAATCCAGAACATCCTACAAAAGTGATTGAGCCTCAACCCACAAAACCTACTTAGACTCCAGCAGGTCCGGGCGAAACCCGAGGATGCACAACAGGAAGCGATCTCCCTCTACGAAAAAACTCCACGAAGGCTCAGCCCTTCTAGGGCCTCTTCTAGGGTTTCGCGCTTTTAGGGTTTAGGGTTTAGGGCCCTACCTTAGCCTACCAAATCCTACTTTTTTGTAGGTTCTTATTACAGGAAGGCCGCGAACCGAACCGCAAACCGGAACCGAAACGCCAGGAACCGTCCACCCCTGTGAACCGCCAAAAACACCGCGAACCGCTGAACCGACAGACAAAATCGAAACGCGCCAACCGTCCAGCCAACCCCCCTCTCCATGCAGCCAACCCCCTCCATCCAGTTCTATCCGGCCCTCCTTGAAGCCCTCCAGCCACCAGCCCTCCATCCACCCATTCAGCCAACCCCCCTTCATCATATGGAGTTTATAGGGACCCTACAAAAAATAGGGAATTTGGTAGTTTAAGGTAGGGCCCTAAACCCTACACCCTAAACCCCTGAACCCCAAACCCCTAAAACCCCAAACCCTTTCAGGGCCTCTTCTAGGGTTTAGCGCTTCCAGGGTTTAGGGTTTAGGACTCAAAACCCTTAACCCTAAACCTTAAACCCTAAACCCTACACCCTAAACCCTAAGCCCTCAGGACCCCTCAGCTTCAGATGCTGCATCGCTCCGCCCTCGATGGCCTTTCCGTGCAGCCTCGCTGACAGGGCCTTCCTCCTGCCCAGAGAGCCCCTAATCCCCTTAATTAAGGAATATTAAGGAATTAAGGGCTCCTTAAAGGGCTCCTTAAAGGGATCTATAAGGGTTCTATAAGGGAGTTAAGGAATATGGCTTAAATCATAATATGAATCCCTATATAATTTAAGCCATCTATTCCTTACTTAAGGGGTATTGGAGCCTTAAACCCTAGACCCTATAGATCCCTTATAGATCCCTTAAAGGAACCCTAGGTATTCCTTAATTAAGGGGATTAGGGGCTCTCTGGGTGCGTTTTTTGGGGGAGCTTTCGAGCAAAAGCTGGGGGCACCATGGGCTATTGGATTATGGTTTGTTTAGGGTGTTTAGAGTTTAGGGTTTAGGGTTTAGGAATTATGGTTTAGGAATTATGGATTATGGTTTAGGAATTATGGATTATGGTTTAGGAATTATGGTTTAGGGATGTGTGGGTTTAGGGTTTAGGAATTTGGGTATTTAGGGTGTTTAGAGTTTAGGGATGTTTTGGGTTTGGGTTCGGCTATCGGTCGGATTTGAAGGAGATGCTCTCCAGCAAACGGCCTCAAAAGCCCGAACCGTAAACCACCAAACAGGTAAGTTCTAAAATCGCTGAGCCGGAAAATCCAAACTCAAAGCCCTAGGCCGTCTATCCGAAACCTAAGCTGTCCCTGGCCCCCAATACCCTAGGCCCCTGCCCTAAACCCATCAAACCATAAACCCCATCTGAAATCCGCAAACCATGCAAACCCAAACTGGCCCTAAACCCTCAAACCACTCACATCCCTAAGTGACCGAAGATGCTACAACCCTTGAACCCCGAGAAAAAACTTGAAAAACACAACTTCGGGGCAGCTGTCCTATGGTGCCTGTGTTGCGAGGGCTTTAAGGTTTCGGGCGTGGGATTGGGTGTTTAAATTCATACGGGCGCCTGATTGGTTCGAAGGGTTTGGGTGTCCATTGTACTCTACTTACCAAACCCCAAGGGTCCAAGTACCTAATAATCATGTACTCTCCAAAATCCTAACCTACATAACTGTTAACTGTTAACTACTATCCTAAAACCAACCGAGTACCGAGTACCAATAATTATTGGGTCCTTTGGACCGTTGGTGAAACCTTAAGGAAAACAACCACCACCTTAATGCGTACCAGCGTACCAGCGCGAATTTGCGACTGATGGGTCGCATTTCCTCCTGAGGCACCCTCCCTAAACGGATTCTGTAGGAGCCCGTCCTTATGGGCCTTAATAGTGGGTATCTGGGATATAGAGGGTAGTTGGGGGGGTCTATGTGTAGGAGGAACCTGATGCAGTAACCTTGCCTTTTTCTTAGGGATCTCTATGTGGATCCTAATTTTTGTTGGGGCCAGGGTTCAGGTTCCCACGCCACCCAGGCCGAGGACTGAACCCTCCCTAAACCCTAAACCCCTAAACCCCTGAACCCTACACCCCTAAACCCAGCCCCAAGAACCAAAATTTATCGAAAACCGCAGCAGATCCGAAAACCCAAATGGTCCGATCCTTGCCTCAGTTGATCCCAACAACCAATACCCTGCACCGGTTTCTGTGGTAGGTTCAGGGATATTTACAACTCTGAAGGAATTATTCAGCCATTGTTGGCCGCTTCTTCCCGGCTAGTCCCCTCGTCGGACCTACTCGGAGGCCCAGGGGACTTAGTAAGTAGATTATAAGCAGGGACCTCTAACAGCGCACCCGGGTCCTTCTTGGGCTCGGGTTCTTCCTCATCGTCGTTGGCGGGCGCGGATCCCATGGATGCCATCTGGGCCATCATAGCCATCATAGGGTTCATACCTCAGGAGGCTAGCGGAAATACAAGCTTTGGGGTTTAGCGTAAACCACAGTCATGGGGTTCAGGGCTCAGGAGTTGGTGGTTTCGGAGTTGCTGTCCAAGGTCCAGGGTTCTTGTCGAAGCAGCTTGGGGTATGGGCTTTGGGTTTTGCCTTGAGGTTTCAAGCCTCAGTTTTTGGAAGGGTCTAGCTAAAGTGTTGCGATACCAGATGCCAAGCCACAACTCCAACGCGCAACACAGATCCCTGATCCAGGAGTCTGGCAATAGCAGGTTGCTGTATATAAACGCATAATGGGATAAGGTCGAATTCGGTGTGTGAGTCGCTTTTGGGCAGGGGCAAGGTGTCAAGTTTCCAGCCCCATGTCCATGCATCATGTTTCTGCAAATCCGTAACCCCCAAACCCGAAACCTCAAATCCTAAACCTTTAGATTACCCTGATTCCTTAGATACAAGCTTTGTAATGATTCCGAGCCCCATTGTAGACCAACTGGGGCCGCGAGAAAGCCAGGCTAAGTCCTACTCTGATGTATTAAAGGGTGAGGGAACAACTTCTAGTTAGTTGGGGTGGGGTTAACAAACCCTGCTGCAAGAGTCAGGACGACTTCTCCACCCTCGTTCACATTGATGTAGGGTCAAACTTGAAACAACTCGACAATACGATCTGCAACCCGACATTTGCGCAGGCATGGTGCCCATCATGGGCATGCCGGGCATCATACCTCGGAGTACTTGTCTCAACACTGCGATAAGGACTATAGAGTCATCGTGTTGAGAGGAAATACAGAATCAGAATAGCTGAACCGCATAGGTGCATGTTTATATATATACATACGTATGTATATATGTATATATATATATATATATATGTATAAAATTCACAACCCTGCTACATATGCCCATGCTTCACGGTTATGTAGGTGTGTTCAGTGATTCAAGTCTAGAGGAAGATCTACGACTACAGAGTGCTCCGACCCGCAATGAGGAAACTACGGCAAAGTTAGAAGGCCCCACTACAGCACCGAACAAAAATCCAGTCCTTAAATGTCACATTAAGCTAAGCAGCTGATCAGGTAAATATCGTACGGAAACCCTTCATGTAACACATCTAGGTTATTCGCCATCACGATCCTCTTCGACCCAAACGTCTCAATGGCCTATCTGGGGCTTCAAAGGTCAGCTTACACTCGGACAGGTCAAGACCCCTTAGCAAAGAACAACACCTTAATCCGCATTAGTTGGACCCAAATAGTAGTGCATACCTGGATGCGTTCGAGGATGAGTTCCTTATAATACGTCCCTTGCAAGGTACCCAGAGAGCCCAATACCCCTTTCATAATATGAAGCCCCATATAATTTAAGCCATATTCCTTAATTCAGGGGTATTGGGCTCTCCGGGTAGGTTTTGGGGGGTTTCAGATCATCCTCGATAAGGAGTAGTGGGCTCGCTCGCCCACAATCCGAAGCAAGAGCCCACCAAGCGTTCCATGACCTTCAGGCCAGGCCCTGTGAACAACCCGAACAAGCACCCCATGCTAATGTAGGAGACGATATATATATATATATATATGAAGATTACGATTTTGGGCTACATTACAATACACCCATATAATTAGCGGACGTGCTCTGAACCATTCATCGCCTACAGCCAACACCCTTGAAAGCCTGAGCCTTAAACCCTCAAAGCCCTAAACACCTAACCCTGTAAAGCCTGAAACCCACACCCTGAAACCCCAAACACCTTAGCCTAAAACCCTAAACCCCTAAACCCTAAACCCTAAACCCCTGAACCCCTAAACCCCTAAACCCCTAAACCCTAAAAGGATTGATACCTAAATCCTGCAACCCCTACACCCGTCGCTGAAACACGGGACCTGGCATCATTCCCGGCATCATCCCGGGCATCCCACCTCAGGTGATGCTCCAAGTCTTCCAGCTCCAAAAGGTGAGGGCTTAAGATTTGAGCTCAGGGGTTTCAAGGCTTAAAAAATGAGGATAGGTTTTTTTTGAGCACCTTTTTCCGCCCGAAAGGTTAAGGTTTAGGGCTTCAGGTTTGCGGTTAAGGTTTAGGGCTTCAAGGTTTGAGGTGAAGGTTTAGGGTATCAGGATGAGGTTTAGGCAGCCAGGCTTCCTGTTTGGGGTTGAGGCTTTGGGTGCGAGGTTTAGGGTTTAAGGTAATTAAAGCTTTAGGGTGCCTGGTTCAGGGACCAGACTTTGCTCTTCTGTGCAACTTGCCAAGCAAATCAGCTGAAGTTCTCAACAAAACCCAAGGGCAGCTACGCAGCAGGCTTGACCTGAAACCGTTCCCATGCCCTAAGGCTCAAAATGGCCCAGATGCCTTACATAATAGGGTCTTTAAACCCAAAAGCCTTAAAAATATGAGTCCTTAAAGCCTTGGGGATAGAAAATCCAAGCATGGCAGAGCTGCAGCCCATCATCGGCATGCAGCCACCGGCAGGTGGCATCGTAGGGACGGCTCCAGGGGCGCCCGCAGGGGCGCTGGGCGTTGCGCCGGCGGGGGCGCCGGGAGCGGCGCCATTCGCTCCGGGAGGCCAGAACATGGCGGGATCTTGCAAAACCCCGAAAAGGGGACCCTATTCTAGAACCTATATAGAGTACCCTCAGAGGGGACCCTATTTAATCGAACCCTTAAACCGACCCCAAAGGGCCCTTTTTCTACGGATAAACCCAAGAGTCGATGCTGGTGATAAAACCTAAGTTCCCAAGGCAACTACTCTTGGTTTACTAGGAGTCGCAGGGTCGGAGTCCGTCCTAGCTCTTATGTGATATGGGTGATTTTTGCAGACTTTTTTGGATCAGCCACTGGATCGGGTGCACGAATTTTGGTGCACGACTTTGGCGTTTATAGCCCTGAAATGCCCCTGACCTAGGGTAGTAAGTCTTGGCCTTCACAATGTAAGGTGTGTCAGGAGACTTGGATCGCTTCTCTTCATGCCTGAGCCACAACGTCCCGGAGACAATAACGACGAGGAAATACCCAAAAACCTTAAGATGCTTGTCCCCAAGTTGGGAACACCTAAGCCCTAAACCCTAAAACCCTAGACCCCAAAACTACGTGGCACTTCGCTCGCACCACCCCCAGGAAGTTTTCGATTCAAAAAGCCCCAAGAAACCCTGAGACCCAAGTGTCAAGACACAGGAGATCTGCCGAATCCACATGTCGTACTCGAATTGAGACATGTGGGGCACTTATACAGCTGCCTTCATATATCGGGGTCTATATTGATTCTGTATGGGGTTTAGGGTGTATGGGGATCTCGTTTTCTGAAAGAAGCACTTTGCATTTTCGTGCTAATAGACCGCTAGCACACCAGGCCATGGATTCCCGACGCAAGCATGCTGCCAAGAAAGTTTACTCCAAGAAGAAAGCAAGCAAAGAGTATATAACTCTAAATGACTCTAAACCCTTAACAGCTTGCAGAAAGAGCACAGAAATCGGTTAGTACGTTCGGAAGGCTTATGTTGTTTTGGGAGTCAGGGCTAAAGTTTAATTTTTGTGTTTCAAGGTTGGCTTAGGGCTTGTGGGTTCCAGTTCCAACCTGAACTCTTAACTTAGCTGCCTTTAGAACCGGAACAAAAATAGCTTAATAATATCCCTGAGAGCAGCAAAGTAAACCCAAGCTCCCCGACACCTTTGTTTAAACAACCCTATACACCCCAAACCCTAAACCGCCTCAGCCCTCGAAACGCTTGAACTCCTGAAGCTTGCACACCCTCAACCCAAAGCAAACAATGTGATATAGTATAATTCAATATAGTAATATGATACAACCACATCTGAATATGTAGTAGAAAGTGCAACATATGTAATGCAACATCATAGACAATGGAAAACCGCATTCGGCGCCCTGGAGCCCCGAGGATGTCCTCTTGCTGTCGAGGACACGCGCCTTGAAACATAGTGACTTCAGCTTGGCGGGTTCATCCTTTTAAGAGCCCCAAGGGTCCAACGGTTGATGGGATAAATCCTGCATTACCTTAAGGACCCTAACGTATGGGAATTATGGTATATTCCCTATTATGGGTAATGCAGGATTGATATCATCAACCGAAGTACCTAATAATCATATACTCTCCAAAACCCGAACCTGCATAACTACTATCCAAAAACCGAGTACCTCATTATAGGGTCCTTTGGACCGTTGGGGGAGGGCCTTGAAAGGGTTCGGGTTTGGGGTTTAGGGTCTTTCGAAACTGCCTTAAAAGGGTTTAGGGTTTAGAAATTTAAGGACAGTATAAGTGGCCTATAATAAAACACACCTGTCTATGGAATTCGAAGAACTTCTTCCGTTACCGGTACCGCTTCTTGGAGAGATGCATGCTTAACTCGGCGTTCCCTCAACACCCATAGGAAAAAAGTTCTTCTAGCATCCCTGGAGGCCCTCCTTATGGACTTTGAAAACCCTCGAATTCAATTTTGCAGGGATTCCTTTGAAGTTGTTGACTTCTACACACCCCTAAACCCAAACCGTGTAACGGCTACGGGTTCAGAGGTTGCGTCAATGGTTCGGGGCTTCCGAGTTTGAGGCTTTGAAGGCTATGAAGGCTCAACACTCAGAAGCTCGCTAAGTATGTCGTAGCTCGGGTAACCAAGTGAGGGCATCTTGTTTGCATCTTACATGCCTACCGACCTACCTACCGCTGCTGCTGCTGCTACTACTACTACTACTCCTACTAGCTACTATAGATATTACAACTACTGCTATATACTGCTACTACGACGACGATCCGTAGCTCTTTGGCTTTCAACGGTGAGCCCGCGTGTCTCGCCCCAACTGAACCCTAAAACCCTAAACACCCCTCAACTCGAAACCCCAAAACTCCAAAGCCCTAAAACCTAAAGCCCTAAACTCTAACCCCCTGACGCAAGGCTGTGGGGTTCAGGCAACCGACCTTCGTAGGGTTCCTTATTCTGATTTCCGAACTCATTGAAAAGATTGAGGGGGATAGCGTTTAGGATCATTGGCCTGGTAAGTTCCCCTAAACCCCAAACCTTGTCACCTACCCCTGAACCCCAAAGCACACATTTCATCCCCGTCACCTCCTTCAAACCTAACCTCCGAACCGCCCAATCGCCCTAATCCCCTAAATCCTGATTCGTTAAATATAAATAAAGCCACAAAGCGCAAAGGCCTCAAGCTCTTGATTCTGGGCTTTAACCGTAAAGCCTTAAAGCCGCCAGCTGCCCCTTGTTTTTTAATAGGTCCTTTTTTAGAGAGGGGATAGGTACATAAGGACTATACACGGATAGCATGGCTACTGATTATTCGGGCTCCCCAGAGTAAGTTGATGAAGAAACAGTGACTCTCTAATCTCTGAGATCGAAGCATGGCAGACCCGATAACGCAGCAGCAGCGGCGTGTCGTTCACCTGCCCATCAGTGACTCATATACCCATGTACCCGTAAAACTATGCCGCAAACTGCCCATACTTTAATAAAGCCCTATCCCCGAAACAAACCCACACCCTGGACCCTACGCCGGATAACCTTACTCCCCAAAACCTGCACACTAAACCTCATACCCAAAAACCCTACACCCCGCACCCTAAACATTCCGACCTGAAGCCCTGCATCCCACCCGAAATCTTAAAGTCGAAGACTACCCTGGCCCCCGAAGCAGCCTGATGTCAGAGTTGAAGGTTTTGAGATTGGGAGTTATATCCACATACACGGGTGTACGCCTGTACAAATATATATATATATATATATATATATATATACACACACACACACACATACATACCTGCATATATGGTATATGCCGATAGGGACATACCTCTACACACATATATATATATATATACATATAATATAATAAGAATATAATATAATATAATATGACATAATATAATATGATATAATATAATATAATACATTAGAATATAATATGATATAATATAATATATTATAATATAATATGATATAATATAATATAATATAACATAATATAATATAATATGACATAATATAATATAATATAATATAATATAATATAATATAATATAATATAATATAATATAATATAACATAATATATAATATTATGTTATATTATAACATAACATAATACAATATAATATATTATAATATAATATAACATAATATGATATACTATAATATAATATAACATACTATAACATATTATAACATAATATAATAAAATACAATAAAATATAATATAATATAATATATTATATTATATTATATATTATATATAATATATAATATATGATATATAATATATAATATATAACATATAATATAATATAATATAATATAATATAATACAATATAATATAATATAATATAATATATATACACAATATATATATACACTATATATATATATACATATATATATATATATATATATATATATATATAATGTATACGATATATTTTATACATACATATGTAAATAATATGTACATCTACCTGTGTATATTAATCTGTATAACTCTTTGTCTATCTACTTGTGCAGGTTTAACTTGTTTCTTTATCATGTGAGCGCTCATGTATATACATACATATCGACTTGATCTACTATTTGCATCATTCTTGCTACTAGTAACTGTACTCGTTGTAGTGATACTACTAGGTTGAGATTACTACCATCACCAACACCACATACATGCCGCTACCATTGCTATTCGAGCTTCAGGGCTTTCCTCTTGTTGTGCCTTCCACATATAATCGCTTAGACAGAAGGCTTCAGGATGCGTCTTTCGAGCTGAGGGTTGTTCTATATCCTTGTTCCACGCATGCCAATTAGGATACCTTGCGCTTCGCCCTTGCGCGTTCCTTGGGCGTGCTTGCGCGCGCGAGGGTTTCTTAAGACTATAGGGTTTGTTACTGCGGTTTGTTGACGCTTGGTGGCTTCGAGTCTAAGCTTCGGCTGCAGGTACAACACTGTGGCTTCAAGGCTCAAGAAGTTGTGCTGGGTCCTCCATGGCTTTGGGCAGGCGACCTTACGCGTCGTCTTGCACGCGCTTGCGCCGATCTTGCGCGGAGTATGCCGTGTCAGAACCTAATTTTCAACCGTTCGCGACTCTGCTGTCGCGGCTTGCAGAATATAAGAATGAAAGCGCTTACTCCAGAAGCGGAACGGCCTTGGTTTGGGTTTAGGGTTTTATTTAGGGACTATACTATAGAGTTTTAATGCTTAGGGTTTACGGGGGGTTTAGGGTTTAGGGTGTAGGCCGGTTACATACAACGCTGCTGGAGTATCACTCTTGAACCAACCTTAACAACAAGCCTTGAGCATAGCTTGCGTTCGCCCTTGCGCGCGATCGAAAGGGTGTGCACTTTTTAAGCGACCGAGTTTTCGCTAATCGCCCTCCTAGTCTTGTCACAAGAACCCCCCAAAAAGAACAACGCTCAGCTGGCTGTGTTTGCCTCGTGCATGACCATCGCCGCCCTCGAGCAGAACGTGTCAGCAGAGATGGGATCATCGTCCTGCTGTGAGGAATGCCAGGAAAAGCCAAACACCAACGAAACTGCACAACGACTACAACTACCGCTACCATCACCAGGACCAGTACAACGACCACGACACCACTACCACAACGGCGCCGACGCCCACTATTGCTGCTGACTACCACTGCGACTACGAGGGGCCGCGACTACGACTACGAAGACGACTTCTGATACGACTACGACGAAGACGACGATTGTTGATACAACGACTATGACAGTTTCTACTTACTCGTGATATTTTTCATCATCAAGAACTGTTACTAGTGGTTTACAACACCATTTCCACAACGACGACTATTACCACAACTACCACTACAAGGACTACAACTGCAAGCGCAAGCAACCCTATGCCTTAAACCCCAAACCGTGGCCGCCTCTCGTCTCTTTGTGGGCATTCTTGCTTGCAGGAGTTCTAATTAGCCCGCCCAGTCTCGAAGCGAGTCAATCTCAACCCCATGGGCTTAAAGGCTTAACGGTTAGTGATTTCCACCCTTCAGGTCGAAGGTTTCCAGCGCTGTTCCCTGGAAGATTTGGCAGTTTGAATTGTCGTGTATCACTCTGGACTCTAAACTCTAAACTGTGCGCTACACTAACAGTAAGTCACTGAAAACTACGTTCAGGAAGGATGTATAGCCTGGCGGGGTCTAGTAGCCCGAAGACCTAAACCTTGAACCCAGAACACAAAGCTTAAGCCACCAACTGAAGCAACCACGACCGCCAAAGATGCCATGTTTCTGTCTTGTAGTTTCCGGTTTAGGGTTTAAGGTCAAGGCCAACAGCAATAACCCCCCCCCCAATGTGTTGTCCAAGTCTTCCTAACCCATCTGCCTGCATGGGATTCATGACAAAATCACAAATCCGAATATAAGGCGTGCTTGGATCCGTAGGGCTTTTGCTGTAACTGTACTGGAAACACACACACATATACAAACGGATCATGTTGTTGAAGGATGACACCTCTTCTCTGATTCTCAACACCGAAGATAAGACTAGCGTCGTGCAAACCCTTCGGCGCTCAACCCTAAACCTTACTGTAAACTGCCTTATATCCTGAACCCGAAACTCAGACTCCCAGGCTCTGAACCATCAGCCCAACGATTCCTCAAGGTAGAGCTCTGCTATCTTGACGTACTTCTCTGCCTGAACTCACAGCAGGAGCCGAGCGCTGGGTTCAGAATTCAAGCTTTGCATTCAGGCTCGTACACTGCCGCCAGATTAGGATGTGGATTCGGGCGGTTCAGATAGTTTTGTATTGGAATAGACAGAGCTTTGCAAGGGTGCGGCTACTGCCGAAAAAATGCCTGGGTGTCTATATTTCTTGTGGTTTGAGTGCAGCAGTTTGCACAATCTGGCGGGATTCACACACGAGGGAAGACTTCTCAGGTCAAAAATGAAACTCCCCTGAATGTTGAATTTAGTTTTGGGAGAGCAATTGTGACCGGAATGCGCCCGAAGACGAGATCGAATGGGCCAAGACTAGGGTATGACTAGGGGTTCTGAGGACAGCCTAGTGATCGATCGCTCCAGGGTAGTGGGTTGGGTCCCAAAGGCAACTACTTGTTTAGCTTGTATCGATGCTCTCTGCTTCTCTCGTTCTGCCTCTCTATCTCTCCGTCCGCCTGTCTCTGTCTCTTTATCTGGGCCATCCCCAGAAAGCCCAATACCCCTTAATTAAGGAATATGGCTTAAATTATATAGTACTTCATATTATGATTTGAGCTATATTCCTTAATTAAGGGGTATTGGGCTCTCTGGGTCAGAATAATCCCGCGTGTCTGCCCGGATCACGGCCTTCTGCAGAGGGGTGCGGCAGCGGGTTCCTGTCCGACAGGAACGAAGATCTTAGTGTTGCTACATATGGGTGCATACGAGGAAAAAGACGCAATCATTACATGCACAAAGATGAGTGCAACTACAGTGTAAACTCACATGCAAGCAAGAGCCTGCATGTGGACATAACGTCTGAAGCCTGACTAATGACCTTGCGTGGCCATACTTGGCACCTCTACCGTGCAATGTCGTAAATGTAGTGTGGAATCGAACATCCATCCTTTCAGAGCCTCAACCCTCAAAGCGACAAACAGGCACACAACAAAACAACTGATTGTATGCGTGACCCTGTACAGAGTACACTACACCACAGGTGCACCAGTGCTACAGACATCTGACTCTGTGAATCGCTGAGCAACCCGATCAGCTGAATCCAATACCCGAAACCTAGTTGTTAGACTTGGAAAGCCAGAAAATCCTGGCATTCCCAATCCAAAAGCTCCTTGGCCCACTGAACCCGAAAACCCCTTAGAACCAAAACACCCCCTAACGCCATAAACCCAACACCTGAAACCCTAAACCCTTAAACCCCACACTCTAAACCCTAAGCCCCTTAAAAAAAAAAAAAACATATAAACCCAAGCCCTACACTCGCCTGATTCTAAGTTGATGGCCGCCAAGCACTTTGCGGCTTCGGCCCAATCCTTGGTTTCAACGGAGCTATAACTTACCGTTGGTTAGTAGGGAATGGAAGAATGGTAGTAATAGTAGTTATCAGTTGTATTTATACCCCATTAACGGAGCTATAAAGTAAGGTAGGCATCAACGGTTTAGGGTTTTGGGATTAGGGGTGTTTAGGACTCAAAGGAGCAGAAAGTAAGGTAGGCATCTAGGGTTTAGGGTTTTGGGAGTTTTAGGGTTTAGGGATTAGGGGTGTTTAGGTTTGAAGGAGCTATAAAGCAGAACGTAAGGCATCCAGGGTTTGGGGTTTTGAGGGTTTAGGGTTTAGGGGTGTCCTAGGACCCAAAGGAGCTATAAAGTAGACCGCGTGGAGGGCATCCAGGGTTTGGGGTGTTGGGGTTCTGGGTTTTGGGGGTTTAGGGTTTGGTTGTGTTTAGGTTAGGATCTTGTGGGGGGAGGATTCAGTGGATGCTCCTGGCTTTCAGGGGGATGGCCTCGGGCTTTATACCGCGACAGGACATATAACGACATCCTTCCGGTGTTGATAGAGGCACTTCTTAGGCTGTCTCCTGTATACTGCTGTATGACGTCTTCTACCGGTCTTTATGGGCCTGTATTTATGTCGGTTGCACGCATGCATGAAGAAGCATGTTGTCCTCCGGTTTCCTTCCTGTACTCGATGGTTCCACCCACCACTCTTGCCTGGACGAGCTCAGCGATGTTGTCACACGTCTTTTTCCAGGTCAGCCAACTGTGGAGTGGGTGTATCTGCACTCCACAGAGGACTGCTTGAAGTACTTGGCCGGCTTTCCACCATCCTGGGCCCACGGCCGGATGAGTGCTCGCTGGCGAAAGACGACACTCCCGCCTGAGCCGCTGGCTTCCTTGAAGACTTGCTCGGTTCCTGAGTTGGCTTGGCGGCTCGTTTCAAACTTCTTCCACAAGCACTGCTTCTGCTTCTTGTGGAGCTTCTTGAAGAAGCAGTCGAAATCTTCCTCGGAAAGGTCCTTAGCCTCCTTGAGGAAGATGTTGTGGTCTTTGAGGGTTTATCGGGGCGAAGTCTGCTTGGGCCCCTTTCAGGGTTTAGGGTTTAGGGAAATGTTGCAGCGGCGTAGCAGTGGCCTTGGCTGGACATGTTAGGGTGTGCAAAGGCTGTGTAAGGTCCCTCTCGGACTTTACCGGTGTTTACCTGTGGCCCAAATACGTACCTTTTGAGACTCAGACTTATCTAAAGAAACCATGATTAAGGAATCCAAAAAGGTACGTTTGTCGGCTACAGGTAGGGTTTAGGGATATAAGCTCTTCGTGAAGGATCCATGAGCAGCACTGAGGGCCTGCGGCTGACTAGAATTCAGTGCGTATGGCTGTGGCTTAGGGCTTTTCCGTGAGCTTCCAAGCCGAGAAAGAGATAATCCATGTGGGGTATGGGGCTTACAGTCTTCCCCAGAGATCCCAATACCCCTTAATTCGGAAATTTACGGTAAACCATAATAATATTCAGGCCCCTATAACTTAAGGTATACTCCTTAGTTACGGGGTATTGGGAGCTCTGGGTCGTTGGGCCGTATGGTTCAGGGCTCAGCGTTTAAACAAGCGTTACGGCGAAGCTTCAGGGTCTGTCTGAGGTTTATGGTATATACTATAGGATGCTTAGGCCTTTCTTCAAGGACGGGTTCCTTAAGGGCCCCTTTAAAGGGATCTATAGGGATTCTATCAGGGTATAGGGTTTAGGGTTTAGAGTATACTTGGAGGGTCTTTAGGGGATTTTGGGCCTTTAGGGTTCTTAGGGTTTTCACTTCAGGGCTGTTTCGGGCTCAGGCAGGGTCCTGGGTTTAGGCTTTGGGGCTTATGGGCCCTTAGGGTTCAGCCTTAAGACCCAGAACAGCGTCGCAAGACTGAACAAAACGCACGAAGCAACAAACTCCTACCCCATAAAGTTGGAAACCGGACTAAGGCCAAATAGTGCTGGGATTCCCTATGCATTACTCTTGCTCAGGGTCAAAGCGCGGTTCAAGATCCAGGTAGATGCTGAAACACGGAGGCTTAGCGCCGCTGTCGCCAAAACCTCAAACTTAGAACGAATGCTGATTCTGCAGCCCTAAACCCGAAATCATAAGGCGCAACAATACTGTGAACCTCCGAAGCCAAACTGCGCAGCAAAGCCGAACAGCCCGAAAGAAAGATGCCACATTGAAGCCAACTTTTGCCTAAGGCCCTAAACCCAAAAAACTTCGGAGCCAGCTGCCTACTCAATGGGTCCAAAGGACCCAGTAAAAATGTACTTGGGCTTAGGATAGTAGTTATGTAGCTTAGTATATTGGAGAGTATATTATGATTCTTAGGTACTTGGACCCGTGGGGCTAGAAAGAGTGACCCCAGTAAGAAGATTTACCACTCTTTTAGAATCGTGTGTGTTTTTCTGAAAGGGCAAGATGCTGAGGAGATATGACTAAATCCCAAACCCTTAACCCTAAACCCGAAAGCCCTAAACCCTAGAGCCCCAAACCAAAAACCCCCAAACCCCCAAGCCTTAAAACCCTGGAGCCGCAAACCTAAAACCCAAAGTCCTAACCGGCTGAACTCTGAAGCCCTATCCCCTAAATCCCTAAACCCCACACCCTGAACACCTAAACTAGGGAGTATGTCCCAGTATACGTGAAGCCTTTCACTGCTAGTGTGCATACAACACCATGAGTTGAGCAACTAATAGTAGGTAAGCGTATTTTTGGAAATGAAAGGAAGCAAACCCTAAGGGTCCATGTACCCAAATAGTATATACTTTGGCCCCAATGTACCTATATAGGGACTACTTTAAGGCCAATGTATATAGTATCTACGAGTAGGTGCATGGACCCTTATATTAGGGAAACAAGAAATCCCCGAAGGATAGGTTATCAGTTGGGTTAGAAGTACTCTAAATGGACTTACCCAATTCTAACCCCACTTAGCACCTACTTGATAAGTCCCCTGACCCTCCAAGTAACTCTAAAACCCCTCCTTATAAGAATCCCTTATAGCTCCCTTAAAAGAGCCCTTTAAGGAACCTTAGTTACTAAGTCCCTGGGCCCCGCTTTAAGCCCCGTGTGCCAGGCGACGCCCTCAGCTTGGAAGACTTCGGACAGCAGCTCTCGGATTACGAAGTCCTGGAGGCTACTTGGAAGTAGGTTATGACTAGGCTCCTCAAAATGGCTCCTTAAAAAGGATCTGTAAGGGTTCTATAAGGGAGGGATTCTGGTTATTTAGAGGCCCAGGGGACTTAGTAAGTAGGTTATATGTCGGGTTATAAGTACCGTAAATGGAGTTACCCCAATTATAACCCTACTTATGCCGTACTTCCTGGGTCCTCTGGGCCTCTGAGTACAGTAACGGTTTAGGAGTTAGGGTTTAGGGGAGCATAATAAGGGTATTGCTATAAAGACCTGACTGATAACCTACTTACTAAGTCCCCTGGGCCGCCAAGTACCCCTCAACTCGAAACTCCAGAACCCAGCGATCCCCACACCCCTTAAGGAACATCCCTTAAACTATAGGAGCCTTAATATTATGGTCTAAGATATACTACCTAATTACTAGACCCAAGAGTAACCCAGGCATAAAAAGGATGCCCTTTTTGCTGTAAAGGGGCTTATAAGGGAACCTGAACCCTAAAAAAGGGAATAAGGGCCTACTCTGGGTCCTAGATTAAGGGGTCTTGGGATGTTGGGAACTCCCTAATCCCCAAAGCCCTAAACTCTAAGCTCCTGAAGCAAAGCTGTAGGTTCAGGCAACCGACCTTTGTCGGCTTCCTTATTCTGATTTCTGAACTCGTTCCTCGGATGCTGCCGTGCTAGTGTTATGGGTTTAGGGTTTAGGGAGTCGGGACATCTCTGTATCTTTCTTATATATATATATATATATATACATGTACATACAAATATGTATATATCCACATCTATATCTATATGTTACGGCTCCAGTACCTAGAGCCGCCTAGTTTATTCTGCACTAAACCCTTGACCCCCCAACCCTACAAAAAACCTCAGCAAACCAACAAAAGCACTGAACAGAAGCTTTAAACAAAACTGACAAACCAATCCCTAACGAGAGGACTGGCTCGATATCCTCCTCCTCGAAGGAGACCACTCGGCCGCGCAGACGATCGAGCGTGTGTAAGGCGAGCTCCTGGGATCTGTAAGGTTTCGGGACTTAGGGTTCAGGGCTTGGGGATTTATTGGTTCAGGGTTTGGGGGTTATGGCTTTGGGGGCTTATGGGTTTAGGGTTTAGGAATTATGGACGTAGGGTTTAGTATGGAATGGGCAAGTTGTTTGAGGAAGGGGCTCATTCGGGCATTGACCATAGAACCTGAACCCTAAGCCCTAGACCCTACACCGTAAACTAGACCAGAAACGTTGAATACCCTTTTGACCTAAACCCTACTCGGAGGTTCATGGTAGCTATAAGTATGGTAACTATACTTATGGCTCATATTAGGGGACTTATAACTATACGTATAACTACCCATGAACCTCCAAGTAGACCCCAAACCCCCAAAGGGTCCTGGGTACTGTTATGGGGGATACTTCCCTAAATCATAATAGTAATTCCTAATATACAAACCCTACATTCTAGTATACAGGTACTTTGGACCCTTTGGGACCGTGAACCCCTGCAATAGAAGCCAGAAAGTTGGAACATCACTAGCCTCATGCCCTTAAAGTAAAGTATAGGGAATCCCAGCATGAATCATCCTAAATCTATGTTCCAACTTTCTGGGGTTCACTATAAGACCCTGAAGTGGTCTAGGTGGAGAGTACCCTGGCCGAAGCACTCTTGGGTCCTCGGTTTGGCCTAGGGTTTAGGCTTTAGGGGTTTAGGGGTTTAGGGGTTTTGGGTTTTAGGGTTTCGGGTTTCGGGCTTAAGGGGTTAGGGTTCAGGGGTTTAAGGTTTTGGTTTAGGGTTTGGGGCGTAGGGTTTAGCAAGACTAGCCCCGAAACCCCTGCCCCTCACCCCGATCTTCTCTCAACGCCCTGGTCTGAGAATGAAGATTGAAGGCCTCCGGCTTTCAGTTGACGGATTCGACTGCCATGTACGGATGTACTACTCGCAGCCTCGCAGCACCCCGGCACCCATACCAAGCCGGGAGCCCTTGCCCCCAAACCCTACACTCTGAAGCCTTCATCCCTCAGCCGTGGAAAGTCTTTGCAAACCTCTGGAATGTACAATTTACATCCTGAAAAAGCCCTAAGCCAAGAACATCCATGAACCTTAATTTGAGTCATACTGCATCGGCGAACTTCTTACCCAAAAACCACCAACCCCAAACCTAAACCATGAACTTTGTCAACCCCAAACGCCAAAGCCTAAACCGTAACCCGATAGAGCTTGACTTCGAAAACAACCAACGTTGCAAATAGCCGCACCAATCATCTGGTCAACGTTCAAAACCACTTTAAGCTACAAGCACCCAAGCATGAATACAGGTCGCACGTATTCAGGTGTTGGAGAAGCAGCTAACCAGAACCGCTACTACTCCCCAAATTGCCAAACCCCACAAACCCTAAACCCTGAACCCCAAAGCGCCTAAACCGCCGAAACCCTACACCCCAAATCCCCTAAACCCTAAACCCCAAGCCACCCGAACCCAAAACCCTTTAAACCCTAAAAGGTCCCTAAACCCTGAAGGCAAGCCTTCAGCTCAGTGTTTTTCAGCTTGTCCATCTGCTCCGCCACCTGCGACCCTAAACCCCTAAACCCTAAACCCTAAACCATACATTGGCTACTGGAGACTAAAGGTTTAGGGTTTAGGGTTTAGGGTTGGGTGAGACTGCTTAGAGGCCCAGGGCACTTAGTAAGTAGCTTCGTTAAAATGGTTCCTTAAAAGGGATCTGTAAGGGTTCTATAAGGGAGGGATTCTGGTCATGTAGAGGCCCAGGGGACTTAGTAAGTAGGTCAGAAGTAGGGTTATAAGCACCCTAAATGGACTTCCCCAGTTATAACCCTACTTATGCCGTACTTCCTGGGTCCTCTGGGCCTCTGAGTACAGTAACGGTTTAGGAGTTAGGGTTTAGGGGAGCATAATAAGGGTATTGCTATAAAGGTCTCATATAACCTATGAATGTTGGCTGGGTCATTCCTTGTGCCGGGGTTCGTTAGCCTTCCACAGTCCAAGTACCCAATACCAGTGCTAGAGCTTTAGACCGACAGGGCGAAGCTACGGGCCATGTTGATTCAGAGCCCGAGTCCTCCGTGGTTTGGCAACGGCGGCTACTATACTGAACTTAGAACCCTAGCAAAAATGATACTTTTAGCTTTTTCTTAGGGATTATAATCACCAAAAATTAAAAAATATTTCTAAGTACCCCTAAGGCTACTAAAGTTCCATGAATTTCCACATGTCCTAAGCCCTCAACCGCAGCGCAGCACTGGAAGAAAAGACCTTCGCTTTGTGACTCTGTGATTCCGGAACCCCCTAAGGCTGTTGTTGGGCCGCAGCCTTCTGGGACGGAGGCGGAGAAAGGGCCCTTGATGATTTTGGTGGGGTTCCTGTTCTGGGATCCTTCATTCATGTAGGCATAATAAGGAACCCAGAGGGTCCAAGTACTCCCTATTATAGGAATTTAAGGCCTTACTAGGTACCAAGAACCATAAATAGGGACTACTTGGCCCATAATAAGGAACCCTAAGGGATGACGTTGGAAATAATTTCGGCTGATACATTACATGGGTTGTGGACCCGGGGTTAAGGCGGTCCTGTGGTTCAAAGCGTAGGGCAAGGCTTGGGGTTTGGGGGTTTAGGGTTTGGGGGCTTAGTGTTTAGGGTCTGGGGGTTCAGGGTTCAGGGATTGGGGTTTAGGGTTTATGGATTGGGGTTTAGGGGTTCCGGAGTCTGATTGTGGTCCACGGTCCACAGCTTTGCTTTGTTTTACGAGTGAAGCTTGTTGGCCCCAAGCTCAAGGACATGATAGACACGTTGCCGCAAGTGCCGATAGGATGCTAACCTCTACAAAGACCATGAATCAAACGTCGGGGATCGGAGAAGAACTAACGAATGCTGCTCCGGGGTTGCGACGACTGCTTCCGCACCCTACACCCTAAGCCTTCTAACCCTTGAACCCTAAATCGTAAACCGTAACTTAACCCTACTCTTCCTAAACCCTAAAACCTCGAATTCTCAACCGTCTCCCAAAATCATGTAAGGAATGATGCTTACTCAGATCCTTGAAGCCTGAAAGGGGGTTGGGTCGCAAATCGTAGCAACGATGAGAGAGTAGTTATAATCATGGCAATCTGTATCTATACTTGTATCTATATCTGTATATCCGTATCTGTCTGTCTGTCTCTCTCTGTCTCAGACTCTGTGTATACACATATATTTATATACACACATACATATATACACATAACAAGGAAGGCAATAGTTCGTGCGAATCAGTGGAATTTTGTTTGTGAGTATGCAGCGAGAAGGAGGCAACAGTGGCAATGACGCCAACGAAAACAGGAGTATTGTTAACAGTCCCAACAAAAGTAAAATGACTGAGGTGGCAACCCGAACCTGGATCGTAAAGTCGTCAGTAAAACCCACAGCGCAGAGCAGGTTTACGACACGACAAGTAACAACCAGCCCAAACAAACGAGCTTGGGGCTTTGAAGGGAACTCCAGAAAGTTGGAATATAGTTTCAGGGTAGGATACCTCATAATTTACCATACAGGGTTTAGGATAATCATATTCCAACTTTCTGGCTTTTACTTTAGGGGTTTAGGATCAAATGTCCCTCGTGCAACTCCAGCCGCCTGCTGAAGCACAGGGCGGGCGAACAACGCAAAGCTGGACTCCTTTCTCGGTCTACTGGGACGCTGATCCGCAATACCTTTTCGGAATAAAGTGTTTGTGGTCAGGATCCGTGATGAATGGAATAATGAATCGTCACAGTGCAGGGTCTGCCGGATCCAGAGCACATCTTGAAGCTAGCTACACCGTGGGACATGTGATGAAATGCGACAGCCTGCAGACTGCAGCTTGCAAGAACCTCAACAGCCTTCAGCATCAGAATGGGGCTTTGGGAAGCATGGTACTATGCATAAAAACGTATATACATATATACACACACACACACACACTCTAAAAGCAGAATTACACCTATGCTAGGCACGAAATGTACGAAGGAATGAGCGTTGTTTCTGTTAAATAGTCCTCGGACCACGACCCATGTGGCAAGGTAGGGAACGGCCCGTTTCAAGACCATCCCTTGATTGATGGCCGTACCGTCTGCAGGAAAGAAGTGCTTGGACGGTTGGGGGGGACCCCAAACGAGAGGTACTGTTGTTAGTCTGGCTCGTAGATTCCATTGGCTACACATGGTTGCAATTGCGCATGCCTGGCTCGCTGTTTGGCACCACACTAACCTTCTTAAGATTCAGATGCTAAAAAACTGCGGTGGATGCAACACCACTGGCTCTCATCCCCCGCCCAACATGCCGACCCCAAAGCCCAAACTCTAACCGCTCTGCACTTTACCCTAACTCTAAACCCTAAGCCCTAAACCACCTTGGAAACGGTTCCAACGATTTCGGGCACCCTTCCACTGGGCTTTGAGGTGACCCTTTTATTTCATAATGGCTCCCTGTAAAAATCTTGAAGTATGTGCGTCCAAAGCCGAATCCAAGTTGGCCATAGTTCCTTTAAAGGGATCCAAGGGGTAGTATAGGGTATTCTAGGGCAGGCTTTAGGGTTTCATGGCCCTTTTAAGATTTAGGGCTTCTGTGGCGTCCTCGGCGAGCATGCCATCCACCAAGTCCTCCAGCGTCGCCCGAACGGTTTAGGGTTTAGGGGTTTAGGGTTTAGGGTTCAGGGTTTAGGGGTTTAGGGGTTTAGGGTTTAAGCTTTCCAGATGGGTGCTTGTCAAAATAGGGGTCCCGTTTGGGGTACCCTAAATAATAGGTGCCGTATTATGTAAAGGACCCCAGAAGGGACCATAATTTTGACAACCACCCAAATGAATGTTAAAGGTCTTTGATGCTTAGGTCTTTGCTGGAGGTTCGGGCATGTGTACAAGCTTTTCGGGATTTAGGGCGTAGGTTTGGGTTACCTCTGCTTCAACGAAGATTGAATGTGGTACGTAGCGCCTGCAGCTTGCTAAACTCCACCCCTTTGTCCCGCGTGGGCTTATTCCCACCCATCATGCACAGTCCAGAAGGGATTGCACAACATCAGCTTCTTGATTGAGTGGCGATATTTACGGGATAGGGTTTAGGGTTTAGGGTTTGGAGTTTAGGGTTTAGCGTTTTATAGACTTCATTACGTTTTTTGGGCTTCCGCAGCGAGATTCCGACTGACTCACAGCAGCTTTCCTCCCGTCGCCCTCCGAGCTTGTTCCTCCGAACTCTACCCCTAAACCCTTCTAAACCCGAAACAATACCCCTACCCCTAGCCTAAACCCTAAACTTTGCTCTAAACCCTAAACCCCTTAAACCCCTCTAAACCCGAAACAATACCCCTACCCCTAGCCTAAACCCCAAGCTTTGCTCTAAACCCTAAACCCCTTAAACCTCAACCTCCCTTGGCTGATCAAGGCTGAACCCTGTATAAACCCGAAACGCGTCAATCCTACAGTTGGCAGCCCAGGGGACCTAGTAAGTCGTTTATAAGTAGGGTTATCATTGGGGTAACTCCATTTAAGGTACTTATGACTCTACTTATAACCTACTTACTAAGTCCCCTGGGCCTCTAAGCACCCATGTCAACGCTTGTGAACACGCAAACTTAAAGCAAGGGTCTCCGGCCACGGTTTCGGAGCGCGCGCTCTTTCGGAAGCCGAGACGGCTTTCTTGGCTCTTGGGTTCAGGCTTGATCAGCCGAAAAAGGTTTAGGTTCAGGGCCTTAGGGGCTTTTAGGGGCTTTTGGGGTTTAGGGCTGCTCATTGGTGTAGGGCTCAGGGGTTTAGATGCTCAGGGTTTAGGATAACAAAAAAGTCAGTACTACAGCATACACGATGATGGTAATGATATAAGAATATGCATTCTGAAAATTGAAAAGCACTACAAATGACAGTAGAAGTAATCATGATCATAACCATCATCGCAGTGAAGCAACTATCAAAAGTAGCCTAAACCCTAAACCCTAAAACCCTAAAGCCCCTAAAACCCTAAAACCCTAAGCCCACTACAACCCTAAAACCCCTGAAACCCTAAAAGCCGAAATGCTAGCCTTGAGCTGCTGCACGTCGTGTTGCTCGATGAGGCTCTTCACCTGACCAAAACGCAGAGCGCCCCCCAACAAGGTGACAGCCATGGGTATTATAGGGCATTTTAGGTTATAGGGGTTCAGATTTAGGGATTAGGGAGTTTAGGGTGTAAGGTTTACATAAATGCCTAAGGGTCCACGTAGTCTTTGTGTAAAGCTTTTTTGGCGCGCAGAACACAGGTCTAGGTTTCCTAGTAGCCCGTAAATATTACAGTATGGTATGCCTGGCGGCGTGCATTTGTGACCAAATACTAAGGGTAGCCTTTTCCAAGGTTGATGAAATAAACCCTGCATTACCCATACTAAGGAATATACCATAACTCCCGAAGTCTAGGGTCATAACGTAGTCTAGGATTTAAATCATCAGCCGTAGTATTCGGTGATTTAATAAGGAGACAAGGAGACCCCGAACAAAAACTGGCAAACGGGTACAGCTGGGAAGACTTAGCTTCCCTTAGAACCCCAATGCAAGTAGTATCTTTAAGAACCTCCTGAAATGTTAGCTGGAAAGATATAACCCAACTCCTCCTATAGGAGCCTTGGAGCTAGACCCTATACACACCCTAAAGCCTGAGCCCTGACTTTCGGAAACTTAATCGCTTCCAGTCCTTTCGGGCTTGAACCGCTGCTGCATGAGCCACTTCGTATTGTTGGCAGTATCAGTGGTGAATCTGCCGGTTCAAGTGGACCACAACGTTCTGCATCAAGCCACGGTCGCAAGCCACTGCCGGCATCGTAAGGTCACCTTGATCATCAGCTCTGCCTTCCAGGAGAATCAGAAAGCTCGCCGGGTATGAGTAGCGTTGCACTCCGATCCACACGGCATCGCATATTTTTTCAACATTTTCCGGCGGTCCCTCTGCGACAGGTCTGTCTTCTTCATGCGCTGCCGTGCGAGATTAAGTCGGGCTGCGCCGTGTTGCAGAGGATCTTCAAGCGATGATAGCCCACTCATTAATGAGAAACGAAACGACATTGCGGTTCTCACCGGAAAGGGTGCTGCGAGCAGAGTTGTGGTGTACATTATAAGGAACCCCGAAAGAACCAACCTTACGTAAACTCTGAACCCTCGCATCTTCTGCGTAAACATGATAGTTTGCCTATACCCAAGACACCAAGTCCTAAACACCTTGACGCCAAGGAGCCCCTCAGGGTATCTGAAACCTGAAAAGCCGTCTGCTTAAGTTCCCGACAAGTTCAGTGAACTTTTCCATGCGGCCCGTGGCATCGGGTGTGGCCCCCACCTGGCACGAGAACGGCTGGGGACCAAATGCAAAGGACAAGTGAATCTGAGCATCAACTAGTCTGTTTGCAGCTTCAGCGCCGACTTGAGGTCACGGCTTAGGGTTGAGGCTGTAGGGTTTAGTGAGGTGTGAGCTAAACACGAGATTGGCAAATCAAGCTAAGCAGTGTGACGGCGTCGCTACGGAGGGACAAGAGACTAGTGTGGACTCCAGATGGGAGTTTCCGACATTAGGGGTACCTTGCTTTGGAGTCCTTATAATTAGACTTGATGCCAACATCCAGAAATAAAACTAGGAACCAGATCATTTTCTTAGAAATGCATCGCAAGGGTGGTCGACGTGACTCCTTCCGCTGGTTTCCGCCCATTGAGCGCAGTTTCTTTCGAAAGAGGTCCTCGGCGAGGGGATCAGGAGAGAGTACCTGGACCCTCCATCTACACTCTATAGACCCTAAGTACCCATTATTTGGGACCATATACCCTTATTTGAGGGAACAAGGAGGGTCCTGGCATACTCATGTTCTTGAACCGCCCGAAAACATTTTTGGAAGCTGGAGATGACTTCGCGGAGCTCGTTGTATGAGCTGGTGAACCTCTCCATGGGTTCGCCTTTAAACACCCTGAAACATATTTATATAATATATATATATATATATATATATATATTTAGGGCCCTTCTAAACCCAAATAAGGAAAATAACAAATGTCCCAAAATCCAACCTAGCTCCGTATTGTCCCTACTGGAAGCTTCAAAGTCGACTCTTCCCAGAATCTCGTCGAGCTTGCGGCAAAGACTCTTGGATCTGGGGGGCTTAAGATTCTTGGGGCAGGGATTCCTTGATATGAACCCTTTTACGGGAACCCTAATCCCTACTAAACCCCCATAGGCTCAAACCCCTTTTGGCCTCCTATGAGCTTTGAGCCTGGAGGCTCGAGACTTTGAGCGATCAGCTCGGGAAGGCCAATAGGTTCAGGTAAGGATTTTGGAGTCCCTAGCTTTCTCAAGCTCCCCGAACCTTGTAGACCCAAAAACAAAGCAATGAGCCGCACCGAGAAGCGGCTTACAAAATCAGCTAGGGATGACAACTCCCGAATGCGCTCTGATATGCTGAAGTTTAGGATTTTGGAGCTGACGCTTTGGGGACTAGGGCGACTGTAGCGCTCAGAGTTCAAGGACAGGGCTTGAGGTTTAGGGATTCAGGCTTTATGCTCGAGAGGCGGCAGGTTTGTAGAGTAGATAGCTTTTTGGCCTGCAACAACCTCATGTGAGTTGCCTTGTTGATTTAGGGATCGGATTCTACCATATCCCAGTCAGGATGCACACCCTACGTTTTGCCTCCAAAACCCCTGGAGCAGCCAACAAATTCCCACGACCCTCAAAAAGCCCTGAAACCCTAAACCACCAGAACCCCTAAGCCCTAAACCCCTTATAATACCCTATAGACCGCTTCAAAAGAAGTCGAACTTAAACCCTAAAGCTCTGCCGGCAAGGCGATGCCCGACATGACCTGGAAGATCCCATTGCCTCATCGAAAGGGCAAAGATGTAGAAGCATCTCGGGTTTGGGGTTTAGAGGGGGGGGCTGTTGGGCTTTAGGATTTAGCGCTTAGTTTTTTCAGGGATTCAGGGGTTTGGGGGTCTAGGGTCTAGAGGGCTTGGCATACGGTCTGGGGTTGATCGGGTCCTCGGGTTCTTTAAAGGGGTGCTATCCAGGTTATTCTACGGGATGCTTTAATACGGGGCTACGTAGCCCAGGCAGTTTAGAGATTACGATTTTAGGATCTCTTTCCCATGCTGTAAAGACGCGATGACGATGACAAAGACGACGAGGAATGGAACTGTCTTTGCCTGTGCTGGACAGAGCCACAACGGCCGACATCGACTGTTCAGAGTAGCCCTGTGTTACTTATACGCAACTGTGTCGACAGGACGTTGAGATTTGTGAGACCTCGGCATCGTTTGACAGTGCTCAAATTCTCTCGTGCCCTAGACTCCAAGTACAAAGATGGAGAATACTGCATACCCCCTAACCCTTAAACCCTACACCCTAAACCCTATGTCAGAAATGAGTACCCACCTTGGACTACCTGGAGTTTACCCTAAATCCTCAACCCTGAAACCCAGACCCCTAACACAGCCTACACCCCGCAAAGTCCCCAGAGGCCGGCGCTGGGCATCACTGCCGTCCCCTTGTGGAGCCGGCAAGCTCCAGCAATAGGCAGTCTGCGGAGACACTATCAAAACAGTGCGCAAAGAAGGGTTCTACGCTATCTCTCGTAAGATCTGCTAACAGATAATGGAGAGCAATAGCCATAAACGGAGAACCCCACGTTCAATCTTACGACATTGTCTGAGGTCACGAACTCATGGTTTCCAGCATGCTCGACCGCTCAAGTCGCTCCAAGTCAGTGTTTGATGATCTCCCACTTTAGCCTCCAGTCTACGACCAATGGTATCGACCATAAATGCTACAACTTTGGACTGTGCTTGAAGCCCTTTGCTGCCGTTTTGCGGGCTTGAGCCGCCAAAGCTACGGACGGTACCGTGCCACCAGAGACTCCACTTTGATCCTGCATGCGCCCTTTCATTTTATGCTTAGAGACTGAGGGGTTAAGGCTTTGTCTTTGGGGCTTAGCGTCTCCATTCTGATCCCGATCTCCTTGTTACGGCTTGCAGTTAAGGCTGTAGAAGCAGGGGGAGGTTAGTCAACTCAACTTTGAAGCGCCTTCTGTGATGCTTGGTTGAACCGTCCTCAAGTGCCCACGAACCTCGACATAAGAGGTTCAGTTCGAGTTACCGAGCTTGGCTTTGCCAGCAGCGGGCTGCTTTTGAGACGGAGTGAAACAAATCTGACAGGGGCGGTAGCCACTCAAGCCCCCCACATTCCACAAAGATTTCTGTGGATCGTGGAGATGGAGGTTTAGGGATCAAAGTTGGGAAGCCACGATCACCGAATGCCTTTGCAAAACGGCACAGTGCCTAGCTCTTTTGCACTGTGAGGTCCATGATGAACTACTGTCCTATATAGGTGCCACCTGTGGTTCGCTGGTTCATGTTAACGTCAAACTACAGGGTTGTCATTGAAATTCCGAACCTGATTCTTGCATCTGCTGAATGAGCCACAACTGCTGCTGCCGCTGCTACTACTACGGCATCGCTACTACGACTACTACAAAGTTGGCGCCAGCATTATACCTACTCTTGAAAAGATGACGACGACTGCTCTGACAAGTAGTAGTCGTCGTCGTAGTCGTCGTCGTGGTCGTGGTCGTGTGCGAGGTAGGTAGGTAGGTTGGTCCAGTAGTAAGTAAGTCAGTAATCAATAGCAGTAGTAACTCCGCAGTCTTTGCAATACTATGAACCCAACAAAAAGTGAATCTTAAGCTAGGATTCCTGGACCACCTTGCCATAAAGCAACACGTGCAGCAACCAATTCTGCTTTAAAGAGTCTCAAGCCTGAAAGCCCCAAACCTCCTTCTTGAAAAGAGGGCTCGCTGCGAAGATTAAACGGATTCAACGGTCGTTATTCTTGAGGAAGCGATAGAGCTTGCCTTAGCAGCACGGCTGGGAAGGGGGTTTAGGGTTAAGGACTTTCGCGGTGGCACGTGTCGCTTAGAGGTGCTCGAAGGGGTTCAGGAGAACGGCTGTGAGGGGTGCCTCATTTCTCAAAGCCTTCGTTTGGACGCTGCTTGCCCACCTAACTTACTTGAGGTCTTGGGGCTTAGTCTGTTCGGGCATCGGGTCCAAGTTTTGGAATTTGGGTTGCGGAAAAGCCCGACGGTTAGCGGACGTCACCCGTTGACCCAAACGCAGAAACAATAAACCTTAGAATCCCTAGAACCAAGGAACCCCATGATCCTAAAGCCCGAACACTACACACCAAACCCTACATGTTAAAGACCAAAGCAGTGACAAAACCGCCTGAGGGACCCATGGCCCAAAAGCACCCAAAAGTGTCTGCTAATGTGGTTTTGAATGGCATGAAACCCCTCAGCCTTCTCTCCCTTCTTCAATAAGCGGCGCCAAAAACGTTGAAATTTTCTAAGATATAGCAAAAACCCACACAGATATATATATATATATATATATATATATATGTATATATATATATATATGTATATATATATATATATATATATATATATGTATGGTCAAAAAATGTCAAGTTCTCCCATTGGTTATCAAGGTTCTACAACTCTTAAAGGCCAAGGCAGCTTGGGGACGATTGTCATGAAAATCGTCGACGATGAATTGGTCCATCTCTCCTGAGATCGCACAATGGAACACGCACTTGCACTAAGCCACTGCGCAGCCTGTCGTAGTCTTTTGCTCCCGAGCTGGCATAACAGGGAAGCCCCTAAATTTCCTACTACGTCTGGTTCATGGTTGGGATAGTAATGGCGTTGGAATATCCACTCCTTATCGGGGTTAAAGCGGTTAAGTACCCACAAACATGTAACAATGTTACCCACCTATGACACCGACACGGGTAAGTTTCCAAACTGGGATCCACTTCGTTTCATCTTCATCAAAGTCGCAACCTTTCGGGGACCCTAACGGGGACTTGGTTTACGGAGATAGCCCTATCTCCTGACGCGGACGACATACAATACTATGACCGCATGGAGCCCGAAACCGAGAAAACCCAAATCCCTAGCCCGAAAAGCTTCAAAGTTGAGGGGGTCCAGGATTTGCGGTTCAGGGTCATTCGTCCAGGGGCTCGTGCTGAGGATGGTCGGCTTGAGTTGACCTTTAATTTATCAGTTTCTGTGAACACTGCTCCTGAACGAAATGTTGAACATTATGGGTCGCAGCTAAAAGAGAGAACACAAACCCTAAACCCTAAACACCCTTTCCCTAAACCTCTTGGGTGGCTGGGATCTGAAGAACCATCTGATTCCAATAATTAAGAAGACCAAAAACACCAATCGGGTATGTGTAGCCTAATGCCACGAGCCTAAACAGACAAACCTTCATCCTCCCAACTCCCAGGAAGTTCTGAAACTTATACCCCCCCAAAGGCCATAGTAGCCTGAAGCGCAACTCCAGAGCAAATGCCTGAGGAAACCCCGTGCATAGCAGCATATTGCACAAACCTGCTGCAAACACGCCACCATCTTGACACTACCCCATACTTGCCCCCTAAGCCTAGACAAAGCAACCCTAAACCTTAAAATCTAACCCACCTCCCCAGCAAAATGGAAACAAACACGAGCAGTAAGAATACCAAAAACAAACAATAACAGTAGTAATGCTCATCACAATAACAACTGAAAAGTGATAACATTCATGAACAAATATTGAACAATAAAATATGCAATACTAGCGATAACGGCAAGCCGAGGAACTTCCCAGGACCCAGGCTTGGCAGCAGGGGCAGTGCAGCGCAGCATTCCGGCTGCCGGGAACCTTAAGCCCAAGGGCTCCGAAACCCTACCCTTAACCCTAAACTCCGAAACCCCAAACCCTAAACCTCGAAACCCTAAACCCCTAACTCTAAACCCCTAACCCTAAACCCCTACCCTAAATTACAGGGTTTCCGCGTTTTGGGCTTGGTGCTTTAGGGCTTTGCTGGGTCGACTTTGGGATAATCAGGTTGCAGGGTTAATTTTCCGACAAATCAGCAAGGTCATCGGCAAAAACCCAGCAAACCAGGAGGGGTGTTTCGAGGTTTTGGGTTTGGGGGCGTTTTGAGCACTCACGACTAATGCCAAAACTCCCAACTCCTTGAACGCCTCTACCTGGACCCTGAACCGTAGTACAGGTTTGGCTCTGTTGGACAACGTTTCTTTCGCAGAGCCCTACAGGAAGGACTTAGTATTGCAACTTGAAGAAAGGGCGCATGAGTAGATACATCTCCTGTTAAATCGGGTTTGGGCTCTGTGAAACTTCATCCATAAACCTTCAACCCGAAACCCCCACGAGCCTACAGCCCTTCCCTGGCAACAGTTTACGGATTCAATTTGAGACCCTACAGCCTGCAGCCCTAAAACCCAATAACCGACCCTGCAAGCCCAACACATACCTACTTGTCGGGTATCATGGGGAACTAAAGGTTAGCCTTTTTGGTTATATAGGGACTATATAGGGACTATACTACCCAAAAAAGGCTAAAGGTTACCTACTCTACTACTAGGCATAAAAGGATGTAGTCAACCGCACCCAGAACGAAGCCCTGACTCCCTGAATTCTTGCAGCCCAAAAGCCCTCTGAGCCACGCAACAAACCCTCCTACAACCCGACCCTTATAGAGCCCAATATTATGCCTTAGGGCTCCTTACTAGTAAGTCTTGGTCTTGTACGCTGCGAAGAACAAAATCCGGGACAGTGGTCCACAAGAACCTGGTGTCCGGCAGAGCGCGTGCCACCTGACCACCCGATAGCAAGTAGTCTGTAGCAATCACGGTGCCAGCACCAGCCACTTGAGTAGCGCGGGCCAACAGTTGAAACTCGAGTGCACCGGAGAGAACAATGAAGATGGAATATACAGATGTTGCAGCAGCCAGTTGCAGGTGCTTGACCTCTGGCTCCTCCACCAGCACAATCGTGGAGAAAGGTCCCCAGATTTTAGCATCGGTCTGCCATGCGCCTTATACAAGTGCTGCACGAGTACTCAGGGAAGCTCGTGGCAAAGTCGTCGACCCGTGTGGTGAAGGCCTTGAGATCGCAAACGATGACATTCAGATCTTTTACTAATGCACTATGAACATACCGTATATAAGATAAGATACGGTAATATACTATGAACACACCGCAGTATGCACCCCAACTCTTTCTTTCAGGAAGCCCAATGCTCCCAACTTTCACTTAGGTGCCAACGTATAAATCCCTAAACTAGATCCCTTAAAGAACCCTTTCAGGATCCCTTGAAAGGCTACCTGCTCAGAAACCCCAAACCCTGAACCCCTAAACCTAGACCCCTAAACCCTAAGCCCCCAAACCCTACACCCCGAAACCCTAAAACCCTAAAACCCCTAAAACCCCTAAACCCCCAAACCCTAAAACCCTAAACCCCGAAACCCAAAGTTCCTGAAGCGAAGTCCCAGCGACCACGCCGCGGCAGGCCCGGGCGGCTGGCCTCTGAGGCCTGGTCACTGCGGCGGATGTAGGACTTCTAGGGATCTATGAACTGGGCTTCGCAAGGTCGTTTAGGCCTGCCAAAAAACTGCACGAATCCCCCCAAATTCATAAAGCCCTAGAAAGTTCCTGTCAAAAAATAAGCACCAGAACATATTCCTTAGTGAAGTTTGGGAGTCCCTCCGCTTCTTCTCTATTCCCGAAACCGAAACCCGTAACCGAGCTCTTCGCTCTGTTGAAACCGGCCTCTCCTCCCTCCGAAGCGGCCTCGGCGCGCTGTGGGGCCTCCGACAACTTCATGCAGGCTTTGGGCTGTTAGCAGGGTACCGGGTACCCTTGAATAACAACTCACACACATATACCCTGTATCATGATTCTAGCCCCTCCGTAATGAAGGTGTATTGGACTCTCAAGTCTCAGGGACTTTCGTCGTAGCGTTTTGAGCGGGCTGCAGTAGGGTTTGGGTTTACAAGTTTAGGGCCTTTCAACGGTTCAGGGTTGTGCAGGGTTTTGGGTTTCAATGGTTTGGGGTTTGTGTTTTGGAATGATTTTGGTTTGGGCGTGTGTTTAGATCTGCTGACTTTTTGTTTCACAAGTGTTTGGAGGGGCTTTTGTTTCCAGACTGGTTGCATGGGTATCTACAAGGACTCTTAAACTTACATTGAAACGGTTGAAGATACTGATTGTCAACGCTTTTCATTCGGGGATTTAAACATCCTCAATCGCAAAACTTACACCTTGCATCCTAAGCTTTTATTCTTAGCCCTAGACCCCTCAAGTTAAGTTACACGATCTCCCCCCACCCCACCCCACCCCCACCTCCGTCCAAATTTTAATCGGGACGCCGGTGTTGGGGCCTTGAGGAACCGGGTCGGTCAGCCTCACCCCAAGCCCCTGAAACCAAAACGACTCTAGACCCCCAAACCGTAAACTTTATAACGCCAAGACCCTCAGCCCGGCTCTCTGCAGAAACAACTCCTGCCGAGGGGCCGTCTTGCTTTGGGCCCCCGCGGCTGGCTTTGGTGCTCGGCCCGCTCTGCTGCCTCAAGGAGGTCCTCTTCCGATTGGGTTCAAGCTTTCGGGTTTAGGGTTACCTGCAGGTTTTGCTTGTTCTTGCGCGGTTGGCCTGATTCCTTGTGTGTTGTTGTGCCGGGACCTTCGGTATTATTGTTTGCGTGCGGGTATGGACGTGTGCGTGTGTTGGCACTCACAGGCCTCTTCACAGGTTCACAAGAAGTTCACAAGGTTCAAGCTTAGACTTCGGCTCTATGGGTTTCCTTTTACGGCCCTAGGGTCTTCGGATCCTAGGGTGGTTATGATGCTGTTCATGGCTTTTCTAGAAAACCCAACGAGAACACTAAACCCGTTGCCTCACTTCGTCCAATGCCTTACGCTTTTGGTATACACGTTGGTCCTAATTCCCATTTGAGAACATAAGTATATCTATCTATATATATATATATGGCCGTTATGAGACCCAAAAGTAAACGCGATGCAAACCTGAATAACCCCCGATAAAACCCTGAGGGAACATTTGACACGAACCCCAAATACACATCAGACGCCCAAAAGCTGAAGCTAATACTGGGACTTGACCTCAACCAGTTGGAATAAGGTTGGTAAAAACTATCATCTAAAAGTTATTGTAACCATATAAAGGACTCCTCACAGGAGGACAAGTAGCAATTATCCAGGTCCCTGTGGTACCAACAGAATTTCTTGTAGCGTAGCGGAGCCTTCATCGTAGTTAAGTTCAACCATGTCACTCTACGGTGTCAACAAGGCTTCCTATGGGTTCTGACCGACGTTGTTTCGAGGGTTCAGGGGTTTAGGGGTGTTGGGTTGAGGGTTGGTTTGTTAGCGTTAGAATGCTGGGTTCCGCATGTGGCGATGTGGCTGCAGTGTGTTGCGTTGCATTCCGGTTTTGCGCGTTGAGGGGCATGCAGGGAGTTTTGCCCAAGGCCTCTGCTTTCTCCGCCGCTACAGGTTGAAGCTGCCTGCACCATGCTTTGCTTCGCAAACAAATGCATTGGAGCGGCCACGCAACATCAAATCGCAGCACTTGGCTGTGAACGCCACAAATGGTTGCTCTGTGTCCGGCTCCAGCTCCCTTTCGTTTGCTGCGGACGGCGCTTGTACCGGGGACTGCGGCTCCACACCCTAAAGGCTCGACCATGAACCTTGAGAGCCCTCAACATCACCCATTCCTGTACCTTGTCCTAAAACCTAAACCCCAGAACCGCTAAACTCTAACTTTTAACCCGTAAACCCTAGACACTACACCTATAGATCCCTGGAGCCCCTATAGTACCCTTCAAAGGAACCCCCAAACCCCTACACCCTGGACCCCTGTTTTCCGTCCTTCATTTCTGCGAGGCGCCTTTTGAGCTCCTGGGGGCAAGTGCTGGCTTAGGCCTTTGGGCATTCTTGGGCTCCTTTTAGGGTTTAGGGTTCCTTTTCCGGGTTAGGGGTTTAGGGATCCTTTCAGGGCTTGAAGGCTTAGGGTTTGGGTTTGGGGTTGGAGCTTTTGAGGGTTAGGGCTCAGGCGGAGATTTGGGGAGAGACAACCAAGTCTTCGGACTTATCGGTGCTCAAAAGATGAACAACCGAAGAGCGAGTATTCCGGCTTCAGATCCTTTCTGTTGTTGCTGGCGTACCTGTTGGCATGCAAAATGGATACTAGCAAACAAATTTGGAAGAGGTCTCCGACGTTATCGGGAGTTTCTAATCAGCATTGGATTCTGACTACCCATAGTTATTGTCGTGTGTCCTTCCTCCTCCTCCTCATCATCATCTTCTTCAACATGCTTATTCATGATCAACAACATGGCCAAAATCACCAGCAACAACAGCAACAAAGTCAGTGCTGTCATCATATAATGACCATCATCATCATGCTCGCCAGCATCACCATCATCATCATCACCGCCAATAGCAGCGACAGAAACAACTCTGTGCCCTCAACTCCGACGGCGACGAGGACCGACAGCAACAGTGATATCAACAACAGCAGGAGCTGCAACAATACCAGCAGCAAAACAACAGCAGTATCATCAAAACCAGGACATAACCAACATCGTCAAGCACTGCACTGAAGTTAACAGGGCGCTTTTAACCATGGGGACAATGTTGCCGTCATATTACAGTCCCCAATGTAGATGACACTATCTAAACCGTAAATATAACCTGAACTTCAATTGTCAATTCCTGCACGCCGCAAGTTCAAAACCTTCAGCCCCAAAAACTCTAAAGCTGAACAACCCCAACCCTAAACCAAACCCCTCTAAGCCCTGAAAATCTCCCTGCTTACGGAGTCCCTCAGCCCTAAACCCTATAAACCTTACCTGGACACCAAAGTATGTAGAAGAATAGCCTTTAATGGTATTGGGCCATCATTTTACCTACTTTGGGGGGGGTTTAGGTAAACCCCAAGGAGTCCTCTCTTAAACCCTAAACCCTATCAACCTTAATCCCTAAGGAGTCCTCTCTCACGGCCCGCGCTGGTGGCGCGCCCGGCTCTGGCCGCCTCTCCGGCGGCCCGGGGACTGCGAAGCTGTCAGGCGCCTCCTGCCGCTTAACACAGGGGCCTTCGCAGAAAGAGCCCAATAGCCCTTAATTATGGAATATAGCTTAAATCATAATATGAAGCCCTATATAGTTTAAGCCATATTCCTTAATTAAGGGGTATTGGGCTCTCTGGGTTCATCATTAGAATAATTAGGGGTATTCTAAAGGGGCCCATAAGGGCTACTAATAAGAGTTACTATAAGGGTTTAGTATACGGGCCTTTAAAAATCGGAATAGGGTTCCTTTAAAGGGATCCTTTCAAGGGTGCCCTAAAAGTGGTTTACGCTGCTTCCCTGAAAGGGATACTTAAGGGTCTCTGAAAGGGATCTTTATTGGTATATTAAGGATTTAGGGTTTGGGGCTTACAATGGCAGCACTTATGGAGCGCTAACCCTCGTATTCGGTGAGGGGATACGCAAGGCTATCTCAATGGGATCTATAGGGGTACCATAAGGGTTTAGGGCTTAGGGGTGGATTTCGGGAGAGGGTTCAGGATTTTTGGCGTTTAAGATTTGCGGGGGCCAAAAGGGGGTGTGGCCGAACCCCAAGCAACAAAACTCTAGCAAACTGCGAGACCCGAAAACGGTTAAACTCTGATGCAACAGCCGTTAAATTCTGATGCAAACCTTACAGCAAAGAACATCTGCAACCGCAAGCAACCCTCATGAAAGGCTGGAACACCCAACATAAACTCTGAAACAGAAGGGCATTCCTTAGGGTTTGCTGCAACCAGAACGCTTATACGCCTTCAGAAAGGAGCGCTATTGCCATTTAGGTAGCATTAAGGCCCCATTCATACTCAGCCCTATAATAAAACTTGCCGATACCAGAAAGCAACCCTAAGGTGGTATTAAGGCCCTTATGTATACTTAAATCATAGAAAAACAACCTTCTAAACCCTGGAAAGGATGCGAAATATCTAATAGCTCCCACGTTGTCCCAGCGCCTGCGGACTCCGCGAAGCCCTCGAGGGGCGGGCCCAGGCCTCTCCAAGAGGTGCGTGGATGGCTTTAGTAGACATACAAAATAACTATATATATATATATATGTATATATATATATATAGATGGTGGAAGCCGGAAAGTTGGAAAGTGCTTGGACCTGAAACCCAATCTTCCAACTTTCCGTTCTGGGCAGTCCGGCACCCCGCACGGTCTCCAAAAATGGAAGCCTCTTAGTGCGATCTTCCAACTGTTTTTTTGCTTGGCAGGCACTGCACTTCTCGCCTGGCAGCACCCCCCTATCCATCGGCCGACAGAAAAAAACGGATTCGATTGGTAGTTTCAAGCGGATTGGGTCCGATTGATATTTTCAAGCGGATCCACTAGTTTTCTGTGAAAACCAAGCGAAAGAAAAACCTAGCGGGGAACCAATAGCAGCATATAGCAAAAACCAAGCGGAGCATTCAGGAGCACGGGTGTTTGACCGGGCTTGAAGCCTGCGATTTCTGGTTTCACAGGTTTTCACAGATCTTCACAGGTTTTCACAGATCTTCACAGGTTTTCACAGATCTTCACAGAATTTCACAGATCTTCACAGAATTTCACAGATCTTCACAGATCTTCACAGACTAATCTGTGAAGATCTGTGAAATTCTGTGAAAACCTGTGAAATTCTGTGAAAACCTGTGAAGACCTGTGTGCTTCAGAATTCCGGGTTGGGCTCGATGTTTTTGGTGTGCTGGGCACGGGAAACCAAGCGAAATCGTTGATGAAAAACCTTGCGGAATCGATGATAAAAACCTAGCGGAGAACCTAGCGGAGAAAATAGCATCCCAACCGATTCCTAGCAGGTCCGATAGAAAATGCCAAGCGCACATGGTATTTTCAAGCGCAGCAGAATCGATTGGTATTTTCAAGCGAAATCCAGTGTTTTTTCAAGCGTGCGATGGTTAGGGCCTGCAACCCCGCATGCCGGGAAGGGCAACCCCCCATCGCCGGATCCGCCGTTCGACTCGGTCGGTCGTGTTTCTGCCAGTACCGGGGGGAAAGCACTTTCACGGTGCGTCCTGGAGACGCCAGTACTTGGCGGAAGGCGAAAACTTACTTTCACGGCGCGTCCTGCAGACGCCAGTATTTGGGGAAAACAATTCCACCGTGCCCTTGATTGTTTCTGAATCCCGGCTTTCCTTGGGGCAAAGCTTTCCGCCGTTGGACTGGATCTGTTCAATTTCTGCTTTATTCGGTGGAAAAACTTTGATAGTGCGACTTGGAGACGCCAGTACTTGGGGGAAAGCGATTATTCCAACCAGTACTCGGGTGAAAATACTCACGGTGTCCTGGAGACGCCATAGTATAGTTGGGGGAAAGCGATTCCACCGTGCCGTCGATCGTATGATATTGTATGTGAACACCGGCAGTACTTGGGCCCATGGCGGGCGTAGTTGTGAATGTGGAAGTACGGTGGGTCCTGTAGTTCCAGTACTTGGGGAAAGTAATCCAGCCGCGCCCTGGACTGCTTCTGAATCCTGCCAGTAGTTGGGGTAGAGCACTTTGGCCGTGGTTATGCATGTGGCAGCAGTCGGAGGAAGGCATGTTGTGCATGCCCGTGAATCCCGCCGAAACCAAAGTTGGAAGACATGAAACTTGGAAGAAATGAGACATAGACGGCCAAACTTGAAGTTAGAAGATGCTTTACGCATTGCGCCAATCTCGGTAAACCATCTTCCAACTTTCCCGCTTCGACTGTACTAAATTCGATATTCTACGTGTGTGTGTATATATATATATGTGTGTGTGTGTGTGTCCGAAATGGGGCATCTATAGGGTTATAAAGGGTTATTTAAGTAGGTTTGTGTTTTTCCTGGACCCATGTCCTTAGATAATGTCCTGAAGAAGGTAAGTGGACAAACCCTTAACATAATACCTACCTCTGTCAGCCTTCTTATAATTTCTTATATTATGAACTCGCTCTATACGGCCTTCTATAACACGGTACATTTATCTGGTGTAGTAAAGGCAAGGATTAGGCATGAGGAGTTGGGGATCATGGAAATGGAGTTGGGGGACTGGGATGTCAAGTACGTGTACCTATAGCACGATGCCCCTACTTAGAGGCCCAGGGGAATTAGTAAGTCGGTTATAAGTAGGGTCATAAATTGGGGTAGCTCCATTTAGGGTACTTATATCCCTACTTATAACCTACTTACTTCGTCCCCTGGGCCTCTAAGTACCCCTTATCCAGGGCAGCGAGTTGCCTACTTAGCAGATACTATGTGGTCACCGGGAGAGTACCGAAAACAAACAACGAGTGTGTGACGCTTTGCAAGCCAGGGTTCACGCGTGGGATAGTACTGCCACAAAGTAAGAGCCTTGAACATAGGGACTTGGGCTTTGGTTCAGCTCCGGTATCGGAATAGGGTAATGCTGTACAACTGTGTTTGTGCTCAGTGCGAAGCTGATGACGGTTTGCAGCAAAGACGACTTCCGTTGAGTTCAGCTCTGGCCTGCATCTAGGAAAAATACATTACAGTGCTGCAGGGGCCTTAATAATCAGAATAGGGTTTGGTGATACATTATACCCCAAAACCCTATTCCAATTATTAAGGCCCCGTACTACGGTTTACGACCACAAAACAAGGACCGGAACCTTACCTAACCAGGAACCCACACTCTAGAAAGCCTTACAGCCGGACATGCAGGACCCACCTCACGATGATTCATCAAGGTAGCGACGGTGTCCCTGCGAGGATGCTCCATCGCTTCCGAATTTTGGGGCGGCTGCCTAGGATGAGTCCTTTCAGCCTCGTATGGAACCTACGTAAATATGTATGAATTTGGTGACCACCGAGCCGCTGTGTTAGGAACACGTCGGGATCGCAGCCTTAGTCTTTGCGCGGTGTGTGCAAACACAACACATTCCGGGTCTTACACGTCACTTGTACGCTCATGGGACTTATTAACAACTTATAACGGTTTTCATCTAGTAAGTATTTTGCATAAACGCTGACTCCCACCTAATGTAGTTGTTTGCAGCCCGACTTATTGAGTCCGTTGATTATGCATACTTATATACTTATATATGTATACACATGTATACGTATATACACTCATACACATACACATATACATATATACATATATACATATATACATATGTACATATGTACATATATACATATATACATATGTACATATATACATATATACATATATACATATATACATATCTACATATATACATATATACATATATGCATATACACACATATACATATATATATATATATACATATGCATATATACATAAATACATAAATACATACACACATATACAGATACATATACGTATACATATACATATACGCATTTACATATAAAAACATACGTGTACACATATATACGTATACATATATATATATATATGTTATATATATATATATGTATGTATGTATGTATGTATGTATGTATGTACATGCGTATATACACATACACATCTGTACATTCTGTATACATATACGTAAATATATAGGTACATATACATGTGTGCATACCATATATATATATATATACACACATATACATATACATATACATATACATATACATATTATGTATCCCTGAGTTGGAGGGCGAGGGCCCCCGGGACTTCTTGTGCCAAATGCCGCCATGGTCTAGAGATGTAGGGGCTTTAGGGGTTCAGGGTCTCTGCTGGGGGGGGTGAAGAGTTCAGGTAGTAAGCCTTCGTAGAGGTTGATGACCCTAAGGGTCTTGATGCTCATACAACATCCCAAAGGGTCCTAAGTACCTATATGGTAGAATGTAGGGTTTCTATACTAGGAATTACTATTGTATCCCCCATAACAGTACCTACGACCCTTTAATTATGTGCTTGGTCATATAGCCTGAGTATGCGTATCAACTGCTCTGGCACCAGGGCCTTAGGCGAGACGACTCAGTGTGAAGCCTACTACGTGGCAATCCCGCCAAAGCCCGAATACCAGATACTTAAAAGAAAGGAGACGCAGGACAGCTCATGGATTAACCCTTTGGGCTTGGGGTTATTCGGGTTTGTCTTGGCTTATGCTGTCGGGTCTCAGAACAAAGCCGCCCACGGTCTAGGGTTCGGCCTAGGGTCATGGTTTAGGTTCAGGATTCAGGGTTTAGGGCTCGGAGCTTCGGGTCTGGGGCGTCTGGGGTTGGCGCAGGGAGGGGAGCCAGCTCTTGGGGTCAAGCCTTGAGCCGACGGCTACACCTGCCACTCTTACAGTAATAGTAGTTATACCCAAAGGGTCCAAAGTACCCATATAGTAGAATGTAGGGTTTCTATGTTAGGAATTACGATTATGATTTGGGGGGAATTACTCCCCATAACAGTACCTAGGACCCTTTGGGATAGGTATATACCCCATTCCTCCATTCCCTACCCAGACCCCCGGGAGGATCTAGAAAGTAGATCCCTTAATTTGGGGCCCTACACTACTAAGGGTACTTTATAGGAACCCCCATTAAGGGATCTACCTTTTTGGATCCTCCCGGGGGTCTGGGTAGGCAAAGGTAGGGGGGTGGCGGGGGGAGGCCGGGAGGGGGGCCCGGGGCTCCTTGCTGCGGGGCCCTCCGAACATCACGACGGTGTTGCCGTCCAAACATCGTAGGGTTTAGGGTTTAGGGTTTAGAGTTTAGGGTTTAGGGTTTAGGGTTCATTCTTGAAAGCGCCGTTGCGACACCTGAAATGTGGCACTGCAGGGCTGGGGGTGAATTTCCAGCTCCTGGCCTGGCGCAGCAGTGCCAGGTGCGCAAGTCCTGTGCCTCGATGCGGGCCAACTCCACACCGGTGAGAGCGCTGAGGAGGGGGAGCCATGTTGCTGGCACAGTCGGAATCTCTTGCTCCTGAACTTCGTCGGTGTCAGGCGTCGCTTCCGGCACTTCATCCTCATGCTCCTCGCGAGCTTCGGCTGGGCGCCCGCACTCAGCCTGCGGCCCGGTCCAACTGTGCTGGCACCGGCTTTTGTCTTCCAAGGCCGCAACGTATGCCTTGCGCGACTGCGTTGGCTTGAACACTTTTCCGTCGGTCATGGCTTAGCAACTTCAAACCCCCAGCAAAATCATGTTGGCATGGGTCGTGCTGGATCTAAGGGCACCTGCCGGAGAGGAATCTACTTCCAACCCCTTTTCTGTTCGAGATCCTTGAATTCAATGAACAGGGTGCCGTGCACGTCCGAGGAAAGCGTCTACGATGTGAACACGAGGAGGCACCAACTTGCCAATAACTGGCATAGTGAAGCGAACTTTGCAGAAGGCGACGAAGTGAACACATTCAGCAGACAGAACAGCTAGACAGCATGTCAGATCCGACCAACGGTACTGGTATCAATTTCGACAACACGAAGCTTGGGATCTGTATGTATCGGTTTCTCACTTGAGGGCAAACAAGTCTTCCAAGACCGGAGGGGCCGGGGGAAGGAGTATCAGAATCGGCAAGTCATTATTTGTCATCCCTCGAATAGAGGTCTGCATATTTGGTCATAGAAAAAGTCCCTCTAAACATCTATTCTGGTTATTTAGATCCTTATACTCAATCCCAAGCCGGAAACAAGAAAGCCCCGCCGCCTTGGCTGGTGTTTGTTGACGAACATGCCTTAGCTCATGACATGTGAGCTGTCTCTAAGAACTCCACAGATCCACCTAAAATATTGTTAAGGTTTTGGGGCTTTTAGAAGTTTAGTGGTGTAGCGTAGTCAAGCCCAAAATGCTAGGATATGCTTAGACGGACCTGACCTGTCAGAATCCTCGTCAAAGATCTCGCCTTTGTGACTATGGGCTTATGATAACCCGCGTTGTGGCGAGGCATGCTACATCGGGTCGACGAGTCAAGCGTGCCCTACACTCTGAACCTTACCTACAGTCCCAACAAAACATAGTTCCTCTTCTTGCTTACCTTCTTTCCCTCCTGGGCATGTAGTTGGTTCTAAACCAAAGCACGTGAAATCAGGGTCTTGGTAGTCTCCATACCCAGAAGAACCGGAAACGACCGGAATCCCAAAACCTTCGAATCCCAAGCTCGCAGAAACCGAAACCCTAAATCTTGAACCTATAAACCGAAGCTCTAAACCCTACACCTTAAACCCCGAAACCCCTAACCCGGAAGTCGCCGGAAGCCTAAACCCTGAACCCCGTAAGCTGAACCCTTGAAACCACAAAGCCCCAAACCCTGGAGACCAGAACTGGGTTGCAGTTTTGAAGCTCTGAATATTTATGAACAGGTACCTCTATCTGGAGAAGGTCAATCCTGAGATGCCACACACCCCCCAACGCGCGAGAAAGCTCCAGGTTTTTGAGATTTCAAGGGCAAGTCAAGATCCTCGAGTCGATTTCGTTCTTCAGCTGATCGTAGAATGTCTCGACTGACTTTTGGATGTACTCGGGGTGGGTCTCAAGAGCAGTTCTGGGGTCAACACCGTCGGGCAACCTTATCGACAGCTTGACAGCCTGGTTGTCGCATTGCCCTGTGAGCGACGCACGCCAGCGAAGGCGATCACAGAGGCTCAGCATCTGGGAACGTGACTGTCGTCCAGCCGTTTGTCTCAGGCCTTCGATGCCTTCGAATTGGGCTTTGCAAGCCGTGTCAGACTCTTCAAAGTCATCTTTCTGTCTTTTCGTTAGCTTCTCATCTGGATGAGATCTGCTGGAAAGATAACAGAGGGGATTCAATCAAAGTGTGCGTAAACGCATACACGTTGCTGACTCCGAAGAACATGCCAAGCCAGTCCGCAGCCCCCTACTAATCCTCACAACATAGGCTGTGTATTTATATAATATATACACATGTATGTATATATATATATATATGTATGTGTATATATGTATGTACATCTATATCTATATCTATCCATCTATACAGATATATATGTACACTTGCAATTGCAGAGACCCACCTACTCTCATAACAAGGCGCATCTAGCTAGCCCCCCATCCTTTCTAGCGAGGCGCCAAGAGGAGCCTTGCGCGGTGCCTTGCCAAAGCTCATGGCGCTCCTCGTGTGCCTTTCGATCCTCCGAATCAAACTAAACCCGAAAACGGGCTTAGGCGTAAGGGTTAAGGGTGGTTCATATCCCCAGCCTAAACCAAGGATGTATAACTTCTTGCACCTCTGTCTGTCTGCCTTCCTGTCTGCCTCTGATTCTCAGTCTCTCCGTCAGTGTTGGTTGTCTTATCTCTCACATTCTCTGTCTCTCTCTCTCTCTCTCTCTCTCTCTCTCTCTCTGTTTATTTCTATCCACCTAGCTGTTTATCTACCTGTCCATCTATCGGTCTATCTAGCTATCTGTCGAACCATCTATCTACCTAGCTAGCTATCGACATATGTATGTATGTATACATATGTACATATATATATATATATACATATGTACATCTACAGTGTATATATGCACATACAGATTGAAAATAACACTGACTTACGAGAGCTCAAAGCTTGAAAGCCATGCGGTCGAGATTTAGGTTTTGAAAGGATGCCCTAAAGCCGAACCCCTAAACCCCAACTCCTAAACCCTAACACCCTAACCATCCCTAACCCCAAACCACTTAGGACGTAGAGTCTAAGCCTGGCGCTCCGGAAATTGACAACCACGGAATGTCTAGGGCCTTTCGATTGAGGAGTTTGGGATGTTGAGGGCTAGGATACAACTAAGTATATGTGGGGTCGAGGGTTCCGTCCGGAACCACAGACCCTGAAACATAACCCCTGTTGGCTGAGACGTGCTTCCTGAGGAACAAACAGAAACTTAGATCGTAAACGCCAAACTCAATCCCAGGACCTATACTAAATCCTTATGGTAGCCCTTCCAGTAACTCTGGGTAGCCCGATAGAGCCGCCGGAAAGGAACCCTTAAAGGAACCCTCTTCTAATTGTCCCGATTCTGGGACGAGAACCCTGAAGACCAGCCAAGACACTATGTTTCAAAAACTCTAAACATGGGGGGGATTGGAAGTGCGACAAAATCTGCAGACTTCTACGTTATGTACGTGTACCAAAGTGAGGACTGTAAGACCACCTACATCCTGCATACCTTGCACCCTTGAGTCAGAAGAGGGTTTTGGTATATATAACACGAATATCGTAGGGAACCCCGGGAAACAGCAATGCTACTTCGCCCCACCCTGAAACCCTATACCCTAAACCCTAGACGCCTAAACTCCCCCAAACCCCTAAACCCTGTAACACTGAATCCCTACATAAAGCCTAAACCGAACCCCTAAACCCACAACAAACCGCAAACCCTCAACCTCCAAACTAAACCCCGCATTGCCCGCTTTTCTTGTTATGGAGTTGAGCAAAGGAGGTTCTCGCGCTCAATCTGGCGCGTGCAGACCGACCTCGGGTGGAAGCGGCTCAGGGGTTTAAGGATTAAAGGCTTTCGCGGTTAAGGGTTTAGGGCTCAGGTTCGATTTTTGATTGAAAACTCTTGATCGGGACATCACAGCTTGGCTGTCCATGTACTCCCCTGTTGTGGGTAGCTCACTCCCGGTGACGCGTTCGTCCAGCACCCCCGCGACCAGTCCAAGGCATTCGGTGGCGGTGGGGCAACGCCCCCTCGTCTGGTTGAAGGTTGCTGGAGAGCCCCCTTCCGTGTGCTGAGATCGTCAAGCCTGCAAGCTTTCAGCCGTGCGGCCCTGCTCCAAATGCTGGACCTCGAGCCTTTGACCTTCTCCGATCGGATCAGACCCTGCACCATACCCATAGGCCCCAAAGTAGTGCCTTTTTGGGATTACCTTATAGGATTCTAAATATGAACCCCCAAAAGGAACTACTTTGGAGCCTGAGGGTAAGCCGCATGAGTTCTAAAACCCGAGCCCCCCAAACCTTCAACCCTACAAACCCGAAAACCTTTAACCCTACAATCCCAGGCCGTCCGTAACACCGCGAAACAAGTCCCAAAAAGGGCTAACCGTTTCAAGTATGGTAGGAGTGGATGTAAACCCCAAAAAGTTCATAATGATGGCCTACTCAGCTACCAAGACAAAGTATAGAAACCCTATAGTGCATCCCTTAAAGAACCCTCTCAGCCCCTAAACCCTAAATCCTCAGGAAAAAGCACGCGGCAACTGAATGAAACGCACTGGAATCGGGCCCCCAGCGCTCTGACGTCGCTCTCGAGCCCTTGCAGGGCTTGGGCTGGAGGAAACAGGGATCCTGTCCTGTCTGAGTCTGGGGGGCTTAAACCCTAAACCCTGAAACCCTAAACCCTAAAACATAAAGCCCTAAAGCCTGGTTCCAGGGTCTTTTCGCGGGGCTCGAGGCCGGAATGGAGGCGTTGAGTTGCAGGGTTTGGGGCTTAAGTTTAGGGTTCAATGTTTGGGGGTTTAGGGTTCAACGATTGGAGGTTTAGGGCTCAAGGTTTGGGGGTGTAGGGTTCAAGGTTTGGAGGTTTAGGTTCGAGGTTTGGAGGTTTAGGGTTAAAGGTTTGGGGGTTTAGGGCTCAAGGTTTGAAGGTTTCGGGTCTAGGCTGTAGGGTTTGATTCAACTCTTTCGAAGCTTTTGGCTGTGAGGCTAGTGGTCTTGGATGCTGTAGGCTCCAGAGAGCTCAGGGTTTACAGCCAATTTTAGGTCAAAAAAATCGTACAGCACCGTACGGCACCCCTGTAAAAAGGACTCTGAAAGAGACTCTAATCGAGAGAACTACCCACAACTCAACAAGCCTAAACTCCCAAACCCCACAGTAGAACCCTGTTTGCCATTGTGGCGCAATACTTCCCCCTAATCATAATCGTAATTTCCAATATAAAAACCCTAGGGTCTACCATCTATACCTATCTAACTATATCTGTACAGCAATATATGGGAGTTTCCGATAAAAAAGTACCTTGTTGTAGTGCCCTCAAGAGTTGGATCCTTAGAATAAGGACCCCCCAAATGGGGTACCCCTCATTTTATCCCTTTCAAAAAAACGTAGATATTATGGGAGTTTCCGAAAATAGGGGACCCTAATATAATGCCTTAAACGGATCCCAAATAAGCTACCCCTATTTTCGGAAACCACCATATATGTACTTTCAAAGTATCTAGAAAAGGTACTGCAGAACCCAGCTTTCTGTGAACGCCGGTCCCCACTTGGAGGGTCGGGGCACTTAGTAAGTAGGTAGTAAGTAGACTTATAAGTGCCCTAAAAGGGACGCTAATTGGGGTTATGGTACTTATAAGTCCCCAAAATAACTACTTACTAAGTCCCCCGACCCTCCAAGCAGGCATTCGCTGTGGCCTTCAGCGGCTTTGTCTGGAAGGGCCCAGAGGTGGAGTTCGGTGGCAACCTGGGCAAACACAGTCATAGGGATCCTTAGGGGTGTAGGGGGAGGGGGGGGGTAGGGGGCCTTAAGGCCCATAATAAGGACTAATAAGGCCTATTTAAGGAAATATAGTCCCCTACACCCCTCCCCCCTACACCCCTAAGGATCCCTATGACACAGGGGCTTCCTGGGCTTTGGCGGCTTTGGGGTTTACACGGAACTCCAGAAAGTTGGAATATGGTTTCAGGGTAGGATACCTTGTAATTTACCATAAAGGGTTTAGGATAATCATATTCCAACTTTCTGGCTTCTACTGTAGGGGTTTTGGTGTCTAGGGGTGTTTAGGGTTGGGGGTTTAGGGGATTAGGGTTAAGGGGTTAAGGGGTTTAGGGATGTTTAGGGTTTAGGGCTTAAGGGTTTAGGGTCTAGGGTCTAAAGATGTTTAAGGTTTTAGGGCAACATGGACAATTAGGGATTTGGGGGCTTGAATGGGATCCTATGAGGATACAGGCGCATGAAGAAACGTGGTAGTTAGCCTAGGAGCACGGGCTAACCATGATAACGAAAACCCCGACCTCATGCGTTCCCCAGAGTATCCATGACCAAGATCTCATCCGTCCCCCAGATCCCGAGAGCATCCATCAACCAACCGTGACGGCGTCTACCCAGATCTCACCCATTCCCCAATGCACCCATGGGTCAACCATGATATCAACCGCCGGACCTCATCCGTTCCCCAAAGCAACCATGGGTCAACTGCGACGTTAGACCTCATCATCATCCGTTCCCTGGAGCATCCATGGGCCAACCGTCCACGCAGACCCCATGGCCAGCCGTGATAACTTCCACCCAAACCTCATCTGCTCAAAAAAACAAGCATCACAAGACTTCCTTCCCTTGGGTCACCATGCGAAGCATGGAAAAGAGATCCATCCATGTCTTTGCGTTCGTGTGCTTAGGTCATTGGCTCTCGCTAACACTTCCTAGTTCGTCCTGCTGTTATGCTGGGGTGCTGCTGTCAAACCCTCTCTCCGAAACTAGGGCTTGGGGTTTAAGGCTAACGGCCGAGGATGCCCTAAAGCTCCAAACACAGGTGAAATAATGCCCCTGGCCCAACACTCACCTTTGAACAAACATGCTTTACTGCATGCTTTTGGGTCCAGGTAGAAGCAGATACTTGGAGGCCCAGGGGACTTAGTAAGTAGGTTATAAGTAGGGTTGTAAGTACCCTAAATGGAGATACCCCAAATCTAACCCTACATATAACCTACTTACTAAGTCCCCTAGGCCGCCAAGTAAACCACCAAAGGCCACAGGCAAAGCCTCGAACCAGGCTCATTCAGTACGACTTTGGGCAGAACAGGCTCAAAACATGGTCCCTTGAGTCTAAGGGTAAGCTGACGCTTCTACGGCGCGAGGGCCAAGAGCAAAGGTGCCAGAGTCCAGAACCGTTTGCTTAAGGGCCCACAGCTCCCAGCGTTTGGAGTAGTAGTCTTGAGACCCTTTGAGACGTGCGTGTCAGGGTTCGGGGAAATGGGGCTACAAGGGTTCCTATAGGAATACGGGTCGGGGTTACCATCAGGGACCGGTTTGACTTGCAATATTTGGGACGGGGGCTTCAGGTGCTTGATGCGACGAGATTTGCCAAAGGTCTCAACCCTGCTAACATGCATGTTACTTATTGCACTGCATGGCATCTTGTTGAGAGGCTGGTAGCAGGCATGTATGTAGTAGTAGAATCGGCGGCAGTAGCAGCAGCAGCAGAAGCAGCATGTGTAAGAACAACAAGAGCAGCATCGTCACAGCACAAGAAGAGGAGCACCACCGGCAATGTAAACAATGACAGCAAGTGAAATGGAGGGGGCTGAACAGCAGCACTTAAAGTGCTGCTAGAGCGAAAGTACTATGCTAGAATATATGATATTACATTACATGCAAATCTAATACAATACTATTGCTGAGTTACATTTTTCAAAAGAGCCACTTACCTTTCCAGTTGCCTGGGATTTTGAAGGCCAGCCCATGATCATGGGGTTGCAATCCCTAAGGGTCCATGTACCCAAATAGTATATACTTTGGCCCCAATGTACCTATATAGGGACTACTGTAAGGCCAATGTATATACTATTTGGGTACATGGACCCTTAGGGAAGGGGTTGCACCATCTTGTAAAGCAAGGCTTGGCGGCGAAGGGTTCCAAGCTTATGGCTGCAGCCCGTTTAGGGCTTCCTTGTCTCCAAGGGTAAAAGGAGGGACCGTTAATAAGGACCCCTAGGTATGTACCCTTAGTATAGCTATTACATACCCATTTTATAGCCCGTTATAGGGTAGGGATCCCCATTAAGGGTCCCTCCTTTTCCCCTTTCCTTGTCGGACTTGCTGATGAGAGTTACTCAGCATACCGAGAGATCAAGATAGTCACAGTCACTCGTCGTCCTCACCCTCATCATCCAAACCTTACGTAAGTTCTAAAGCCCTACCCCTACACCCTAATCTCTGCAAGCCTGAAAGCCCCCCCCCAGTAGAAATTAACTGTTGCCATGCTGCGTGCCGAATGCGCCGCCGAACTCGCTCCTGGCACCGGCAATGCCACCACTGGGCTTATGGGGCCGGGGGTTTAGGGTATAAGTACTATAGAGGCCTTCATAATTGTAAAAGGGCTTGGGGACATATTATACTAAACAAGGAACCGCCCAAAACCCTATTCTAACTTTTAGGCCTCTACATTATGGTTTCAGGGCTCTTCTTTTTTTTGGGGGGGGCTTGCCTGGTCTGAAGATTGCTTTGGCGTTGGGACGTTAAGACTTTCGCATCTTCACAAGTTGGGGTCTTAAAATTTGCCATGATTTGCCTGAAGCACCTAAGGTCGAAAATTGGTGGACATACGCAAGTTCTTGGAAAATGCAAAAGCAAACATGTCGATTTTCCAGGAAGGGAAGACAACCGGATCCTGCTTCCTGGCCCCAAACCCTAAACCCCTAAACCCTACACCCTATGGCTCTAGAACCGCAAGTAAATCCAAAGCCCCCCTAAACCGGAAGCTGTGTTATCGTCAATCCTCTTTCCTCACGAATGCTCCTTGTAACAGCCCTGTAGTGCCCCGACACAAAACAGCCCTAACGCCTTAAGAGCACAAAGCCTAAACCCCAAACTCCAACCCCTGAAAGATTTTCAGACAACCCGCCGTCTGGGCCGATTAACATCCTGAACCCTAAGCCCTGTAATCCCGAAGCCCTCGCATATACTCACTCACCCACCAAGGGTCGAACAGCCTGGGTTGCGGACAGTTATGGTAGAAAACCTTTATCAGCTTCCGACAGACCCTTCACAAAAGCGTGATATGATAAGCACTTCATACAGGAGCCTGGCTGACGAGCAATCGATACTGTTCCTTGCACAAAACCCAAGACCATATGGGAGCTTCCGAAAATGAGGGGTACCTTATTTTGGGGTCCTTATAGTAAGGATCCTATTATTTCGGGTGCTATATTAGGGTCCCCTATTTTAACGGAAACCCCATTTTCAAAGCCTAAGGCTTACCTGTTTACACAACCCTGCCTTGCACTCCTAGAAACCTTTAGGTTTAGGGTTTAGGGAATCCCTAAGCGTCCATGTGCCCAAACAGTACATACTTTGCACTTAACGTAGTCCCTATATTATACAGGTACCTTGGGCCCAAAGCGTATACGATTTGGGTACATTGACCCCTGGGGAATCAGCCACTGAGCCCCGGACCCAGATGCGCGGTGCGAAAACGTCCCACTCGCATCCTTCGCAATCCACCTGGAACGTAAAGTGTGGGCTTTCCGGCATTTGGGGCTAATGTTTTATATAGGACCTATAAGGGGTTTATAGTTTGTGGGTTTAGAATAGGGCTTCTATACGGGCTGGGGTTGAGGGATGTTGAGGGTACCTGCTGGAATCTGTCGCTGCGGGAAGTGTTGGGCAGTACGCAGTGGAGGTCTTGGAGGATGATGTAGGAACCTGATTAAGAAACCCTGGGCCTATAACCCCAAAATAGTTAATTGCAGGGCAATCTCTGATTCCAAGACACAGTGATGATAACGCTTCTTTTGTGTCTTGAGCCAAATATCGGTGATAACGTCTTCGAGTGAAACTGCTTCAAGATGATCTACATAAGAAGGGCCTGGGGGCTCGTGATTTCTCAACTCCCCCCTTGTAGACAGCGTGAAACAGTTACTTACAGGAAACTAGTTCTACTGCGCGGCACTCGGAAACCTAACTCGTCTAACAACTGCGCTTCAGGCGGTTTCAGTTCAGCTGGTGCTCGAGGCGTAAACGCGACTAGCACGACACGGGACTGAAGTGGCCCTTCCCATGGCACAGTGCAGTGTCTAACAGACGGCTGGAAGAGTGCAGGCAGTTCTTCAATGCGACCTGGGCTATTGCAATCACGCTGTGGGCATTGCTGCTCACCAAGTGGATCCTGGACCCATATCTGACCACCCTTTACCTTGGTTAGCGGGTAGACAAAGTTGTACGATCCTGGATCGTTGTACTTGTCAGTGTGCAAGTCAAACTGACAACCTTGGTAAATCGCTACAGCAGTGAAGGTTAGGTTCTTGGCCTGTTGCCGAACGAACCTTGTGAGGACACGCGTAACCCCCCTGAACATGGACGTATTGCTCCTTAACCCTACTATGCCACCTCCATGTGCATACGCTCCGGTTGTAAATCCCTTACCCTCGGAAGAGACAACTGGGCGAGACGAAGAATCTGGAGGAAGAAGGTGGAACAGCTGCAGAATATTATTTTCTGTCAGTCTGTGTGGCAGGATGCCGGCAACAGACTCAGGATCAGTATCTGCAAGAGGATCTTCAGGAACGAAGTTCTGTGATGGAGCAGCAGGTATCGGGGCATTTGCGGAACCCTCAGACAGGCAAAGCTGTTCCAGCATGGATGGCCACTCTTGGGGGCTAATCACTTTCGTGAACCCATTTGCTCGTTGCTCCGTCGTAGGGCAAAAGGTTATCTCGACGTGCGGCTCTGCGAGTCTCTCACAGATAGACGCTACGTTGACCCTGTGCACCCTAGGCATGTGGCGGAGTTTAGCAGAATAGCCTGCCTTAAGAATGGAAATCACGGTATTATTGTCTTGCCTATAAAACACCGGGATCTCAAACCCAAGGATATCGCCTAAATATTCTTGAAGGTTTTCTACCTCTGAGAACATGGCGGTCGCGAGAGAGATCGTTTCGGCCTCTGTCGTGGACCGAGCTGTGGAGGATTGCTTACGCGATACCCAGTGGAGTGGATACGCGCAGTCTCCGGTCTTTGCAACGACGAGGATTCCAGTCGTGCTTTTCGCTGACAAAGGGCAAGACGCAAAGTCTGCGTCTGTATACACCTCTATCTGGCAACCCAAGTCCTGTTGCGAAACAGACCCTTTTAAAGTCACACGACTTGAGTGATGGAGATACGACACACAACGCAGTAGTTGACGGTCGTCGAATCTATCCCATCGACTCACTTTAGAAGCTAACCTCGTGATTATGAACGAGATGTCTGGGCGAGCAAGTCTGCTGAGCCAGAGGGCTCGCATCAGGATGCGGGAGGCGGATCCGTGTAACTCACCGGTGCTGTTAAGCTCGCTGTCAGTTGCTTGGTTCTCGGGGAAAGCAGGTGACGCTACTTTGCGAAGCTTACTTTTCTCTACACCGGTCATTTCACAATAGAAATCAACAAGTTGCTGCGTGTAAGCAATCATGTCAAATTCACAAGTGGCTACTGAGTCATCACGCGTGAAACTGTGATGCCGCCCTAGAATCCTACAACCATTATTGCCGCCTTGAACAAAGACCTCTGGTTCAAGTTTCACAAGACCACGGAGCTTATGCCAGAACTGGGAATGAAGCTCTACGGGTCCGCTTAAAGTCAAGTCGTCGACGTAGACATTAAGCACTAACTTCTGGGAACCGAACTCGAAAACCCAAGTGCTAGGGTAGGCGGGAAGTTCGCGACCTCCGAGCCTTTTCAACTGAACGGTTAAGTGGTCTTGCCATCTCTTACCCGATTCTGGGTGCCCGTATAGGCTTTTCTCAAGTTTAACTACAAGACGGCTGTCGGGAGGGAACCTCTGGGTCCACTCGGGGAGCCAGAGCTCCCGAGGGATTATTACCCAGGTCTCTCGACCGATCTTCGCTTGCAAGTATGCTTGGATAGCATCTGCCACAGAGGTCGCGTGACCGGGGCGGAGCCCGTAAAAGAGGCAAGCGGCAAGACCTACCAACCCGGTTGGTGTAGTTGCAGTTTCTTCTGAGCCGAACAGCACTGGGTTACCAGAAGCGTCGCGCACTTGGTCCCCCCTAAAGACTACACGGCCTTTGTACTTGTGCTGTGTTGGGTGCAACTCAAAGTGCTTTACACCACAAAGCGTCAGAAGTTCAGCGATTTGGACTCGGCGTCCAGTGTTGCGGCAATCCTGTTTCAGTTGCCACAAATGCATTACGGAATCGTCGCTCCATGTCTGGTTTGAGCGGAGTCCTACACCCTCAGCCTGAACAGCCTCTAAACCTCGAGCATCCTTCAACCATTCGCTCTTAGCAAGATTGCGTGTCACTAACGCATTACTTGACGACAACGAAGGTGTGTGGCGATGGAAGTGCTCGGGGAAGAATGACTCGACTATCAGCTGAGCGACTTGTGAGTTGTAGTCGCTATTGGCATAGGAATCGTCTCCTTTCGACATACTTTGCGAAGTGGACTGGCTGTGCTCGTGTTGTCCAAACAGCTGGAGCACTCGAAGAGAAGTGGTGCTGATGCACGACCGCTTACCAGAGGAGCATCCGCTGAGCATTACTCTTTTCAAGTTCGCGCGCTTCTCGAACTCAATCCAATCAGACTCGTTCCAGAGCCAACCCCCTTCTGGGCAGTCGACTGCAACATGGCAGCCGTTGGAAAGCTTTTCTTCGGCTAGCGAGATTGCGAGTTTCAGCATTTGGCGACACTTCGCCCGGCTCTTTCTGAGCTGTGCTTTCTTACTCGCTCTATGTTCGTGCACAGTTGGGTGTTGTTGTGCTGTTTGTTCAAGGCATAACATAGGCATCCAGATCACAGCGCCTTGCTTTATCTGACCTTTGGCCTGATCAACATGAGCTGGGTCTGAGAAGTCTATCGTTGAAGATCCTATGTTAAGACAATCAACCCCGTACATCGTGCAGGCAAAACCAATCTCGGAGGAGTCGCTGCAGCAGTACTCGACAAGTTGGTTTGTACTCGAAGCCTTAGACCTACGGATCTGGCGATCTCGGGCTACAAAGCTGACATCTGGAACGAACAACTCCTGATTTACCAATGCTCCTAACCCTCCACCAAAGTCGTCGGAATCCTCGTCCGGATGAGCGGGTGATCTTTCTGCAGCATCGGGCGCTATCTCTGCCGGAGGATCGGGACTAAGAGGTGCAGGAGGAGGAACTGGCGTTGGAGGAATACTGACTGGTGTCGGAGGTACCGATTTGATACGGGCCTCGGCGGTTTTGTCGGCACGCACTAACCCATCAAAGCGAACCTTGCACACTGGAGAATGAACCACAGCTTCGCCTTTGCAAGCCTTGCATCCCGGGGTTATCCCGTATTTTACTATACGATCAAGAGTGATATACTCGTGCCGCTTTGCTGGCGTAGAGTCGGGGCCAAGTGGGCTGAACGGCACTTCTAAACCCTCAATGTCCGGAAACTTAGGTTCAGTGAATCCCTCGACCGCACGCTCGAAAGCGGCGCGCATCGGGAAAATCTCTTCACCCTCGGGGACAAACAACTCTTCAAAGGGCACCGAAATTGCAAGATCGTTTCCAGGAGTACCGTCTTTGGTTTTCCGGTAATCTAAAACAAGGTAGACCCCTCTAAAGGACTCCGGCCCTGAATCTAACCGATAACCACAAAACAAAGCTGGTGCGGCGGAAGGTTCAAACTTCTCTCGGTGTTTGGGATCAGTCCTGTAGTACACGAGCTGACCTAGAAGTAGAAGACGCCCGGGGAACTCCTCACCGGTGGCGGCTACGTAACGGGACTCCTTACGGTCGGCAATGCTGTGCTTAAGGTTCAACACAAACGTTGCAAATACCGCCGAATGAGCCCAAAGACCAGGTCTTATTGCAAAACCGGCTTGTAAATGTACCGCGCGGGTGACCTCTTGGATCGACCTGATGTCCTGCTCGAGAACAGAATTATGCGGCCAACGATTAGCTAATGTGGGCTCAGAGACCCAAGACATTTGCTGGCAAGCCGATTCAAGTTCTTTCGCGTTGTCTGACTTGAACATGACGACAGGCTTCGACTCCGCGTGCTTACCGGAAAATTGCAAAAGTGCTCTGACTACGTTTTCTGTTGTGCGCCTGACTAGGGGAAAGGACCGCAAGTAGCCAGAGAATTCATCGCGCACTACAAGCAAGGTCGATTCACGATCCTCTTTGGAAGACTCCTTGAACACGACTACGATGTCCGCCGCGACGCGTTCACTGAACGCAGTGGTTGGCTCTAGCGAACCGCGATCATGCAGCGGGTCATGTCTAAGTTTGTTTGTCTTCCTAGCGTACATTCTGGCCTGTGTACATATTTTACAGGCTGGGTTCTTAGGGAAATGTGCTAATCTGTGTTCACAAGAAGCAGCATCCTTGATCAACCGCGCCGTCTTAACAGCTGGGATTTCTTCTTCACGCTCTGAGTCCGCATGTGCCTCACCGGGCTCGGCCTCAGGAGGCTTGGGATCATCACCTTCAAGCGGTACCTCAGAGGGCCCTGCTGCACTAGATGAAGCGGGAGCTGCGTAATCAGTGAACTCGACTGTTTCTTCGAAAACTGGCACATTACCATCAAGGCGAGAGGCATATATTGCGTCCTTTGAACACAACTGGATGTTGCCATATGCGTCTGATGCAACTGAAGACGAATCCGGAAGGAAGAAAGGAAGAGAGCCCGGCAACCAAACGAATGGATGACCCTGGTGATTTACTAACTCTCCCATAGAGCGCACCAGGGGACAATCGGACATCAAGTACGACTCTGAACTTCCGAACTTGGACCCAATCGTGCGAACAACCTCTGTTGCAGTAAAGGTCCCGTTTCCAGTGGCAAACTTAATAGGATCAGCCTGGGTGGCGGTAATGCCGACTCCAGGACCTACACCCTGTTGCGCTAACGCCTTGAATGAAGTAAGGTTTCGCCCGGCACCTGAATCTGCTATCCACTCTAGCTGGAACGGACCAGACTGTGCCACAGGCAACGCGATGTCAACTAAAGGAATTAATAGTGGCAGGAGTTGCAATGATGGACAAACCCGTGAACCACCTAAGCATTCTGCTAAATAGGTTCTTAACCGAGCACCACGAATTGCGGGCGCCAGCATGATGATGTGGAGACGTGCCTACGGATCTACCGTTGGCAGAAGTGGGCAGCACTGCAGCGACAGTTGCGGCAACAGTGGCCTTTGTTGCAGCTCCAGCTTTAGGGGCTTTGCCGCCGGGGCTGATATGTGCAAACGGGCAACTGGGTCCGCGATTGCATGTCCCTTTGGGGAAGAAGAGGCAGGGTGCCTTTTCCTTAGCTGCCGGTGGGTCCTTTGGACTTGTACCTGGCGGTGCCTTTGGCGGTGGTGGATTCGGGGTACCTTTCGGCGTGCCTTTACCACCCTTTGGTCTGTCTCCTTTCGGTGTGCCTTTACCGGGGCCTTTGGCACCGGGTGGCTGACCTTTATCTTTACCCGAACCCTTAAAGGGAGGCTTCGCTTTACCGGGCAATGCGGGTTGCGTATCACTGCCTTGTGGGTCGGCCACCGCGCCTTTGTCGCGGTTTCTCCGATCCTTCTCCTTCTGTTCCTTGGTTTTCGTTCCCTGCTTATTGGGGGATGGGCTTAGCGCATCTTTGATGGCCGTCTCGTTAGCGTCTTCCCTCAATTCAGCAATCAATGACTTAAGCTTGGCAAACAACCAATCCCAAGTCCTAACCCGTGAACCCTCATGAGCATCTTTGATGCGATCGATGTGCCGCTGCAGTAGACGACACTTCTTCAAACGGCCAAACAGCCAAGTGAATTTCGTCTGTTCTGAGGGCTGATGTTCGACGGGGATTGAATTCAGGATGTACTCTACACGATTCGCGAAAGCAAGTAGCGATTGGTACGAAAAGGTGTCTAGCTGCAATTCCAACAATGCCTGCTCAGTTAGGTTCGCTCCACGGCGCTGGTCAAGGAAGAATCTGTGGGCAACCATTTGCAACAGTACCCTTCCCCTAGGGGCTGTGTACTGAAGCTGACAACCTTCAATGTAACCCTGAAGCTGAATGCCTAACTCATTGTTGAGATGCTTCGGGTCTGCAAGAAGTGATGCCAAATGCGCGTCAAACCTCGGAAGTCCCTGGGGATCTGACAGGTCCGCATCCTGTGATGATTCGAAAGCGGGCAATCGCCACTTAAGCAATGTATCAGAACCGGTCCTATCAATGGCACATACCTTGGTCACAAAAGCGTTCTTCCAGGATCTAAACTGAGCAGCATCGCGAGGGAGAGAGTCGACTTTCACCAACGACAAATCCTTGTGCTTGTACACATCATCTTCCGAAAACAGCATCGTTGACCCGACACCACGGCTATTGTAGCTTCGATGGCTCCCGGCACTACCGTGCGGGCTAGGATCAGAAGGGTTTGGTGGACCTCCGAAGTCTAACCGCAATTCCGAATCATCAGAATCGTCATCTGAATACGGGTCATGTTTGACCGGGGAACCATGCCATGAAGGATGTGGTCAAGGATTCTGCCTTATCGATGGTGCTATTGGAGCGGGTGCTCGCTGGTATGAGGCAGCGGGTGGCCGAGTGCCGACGCCGCTGGACAACGGTAATCTAGGTCTTCGAGGGCTAGTTACGGAATCCCGCAATGTATTAACCTCAGCCCTTAACTCAGCAATGGTAGAGGCTAACTCCGTGCCATTGAGGATGTTTGGTGGTGGGTCCGAAGGTGGAGGCATGCTCTGATGACGAAGCACAGTGACCTCGTTCTGTAATGTACGGATTTGCGCAATCAGTTCAGCTTCCTTTTGTTGGAATGCCAATTCACGCTGCTGGACTTCTAGTCTCAACTCGGATCTGGCTTGTTCCACTGCTGCGGCTGCTGCTGCCTTAGCGATTGCCTGAGCCTCTAGAACCGCAGTCTGAGCCTGATTGACAACTTGCGTTCCGAATTGCCTAGCCTCTTCCCTCGCTTGACCCTGGGCCTCCTGGACCACTGCTTGGGCCTGACCATAAACCGTCGACTCGAACTCTCTAGCCTGAGCCATCACCTCGTTAGGATCAAGTCCTATGCTGATGTTTTGTTGATACAACCTCACTCCCGAGCTATCCTGAACCCCAGACCCTTGGGAACCCTGGCCGGTAGGAACATATGGAATGCTCCGGGCTGGCGCAGCTCCTGTGCGCACAATGGGGCCATCATCTGGGCTCCGGTTGTGTGGAGATTGGTTGGCGAATGGCACCAACGAACCACTACCTGGGCCTTTGTCGGAGGCTGGGGACTGCTTAAGGTGAGGTCCTTTTCTTACTGTTGGCGATGGGGAAGAGCTATGGCTACTACGCGACCCTCGGGATGACCTGGAGGAAGCTCTAACCGGCAATGCCCTAACCCCACTACTGGATGAAGTAATCTGCAAGGAGCTTTGCTCTTCTGACGACATTTCGTGGGACATGATTCAAGCAATTGGGGACTTAAGCGGGGTTGGCGACTGCCGAAACTCCCGTGTTCTTTTCAATCCCTTGCGCCCTCACCACTCAGAGATGGCGGGAAGGACAAGGTCGCACAGCTCTGTGCGGCGGGCAGGGTGAAGTGCCAAGCCTTTCCACCCGTAGCGATCCCAGCCAGAAAACTCAGCACAGATTGACGGTTTGTCGTCCACGTGGACGACTGGGATCCCGTCGCTCAAAGATGAAGCTGAAATCGCCGACCAGAGTCGCTGGGCCTTGTTCGGTCGCCTGATAAAGAGAAGCGGCAGGCTACGCACGTTATACCGCGCTGACACTGCCACTTCGCGCACGTACTCCAACGCGTGCTCAATCAAGCTTTCCGTTGAACATTTGGAATTGACAAGGATCAGTATATTGCTGCGTCGAGACAGGTTCTCGAAAAGATAGCGGGACTGCAAGAAGGTCCTATCCAAAACTCCGTGGTAATCAAGGGAGAGAATATGGGTGACGCCTCCTTGCTCTTCGACCGCGCGATCAATTGCCGCAGCAAGATAAAGTGGATTCTCGTCGCACCGGAGCAATGAAAGTGGCTTGGGCGGCGGACCAGACGGCTCAACTGGACGCTGCTTTGGCCTGGCCTTCTGCTTGGGCCTCCGTTCTGGGATCTCAGGCGCAGCAGTGGGACCTGTTGCCGAAATGTGCTGCGTTAGCGCTGGTCTAAGAGGAGCAGAAGGGGGTTCAGGAGGAAGCGGCCTACCGGAGCTTAGCCTATCGGAACCACTTAGCACACTGAAGTCAGGCTGGTCACGAACAGAAGGCGATCGCGACCTGCGCTCAAGTGAGCTGCCCAAGTGGGAAGATGAAGAAGCTGGCTCGGCGGATGAAGATGCTGGCTCTGCTCGCTCTGGAGTGTCCAAAGAATCCAAAGAAACCTCGGCCAAATCCTGTAGCGAAACGGGCTCCTGCAACACCGAGTCTGAGTCAGACTCTCCTCCTCCTCCTCCTCCTTCGGAAGGAGAGGAGTCCCCTTATAGATCACGTACCCAGACGCGGAGATCTGCGTAAGCCGCGCGCTTACTTTAAAGAACTTGGCAGCCAATGCCGGCACCTGCCCCGGAGGCTTGTTGAATACTTCCTCGGCGAGGTTTTCCAAACTCTCACGCCAAAGCTGAAGCAGCTTTATATGAAGTGAGCGGCGCTTATTGTTGGCGGCCCGGCCACCTCTAGAAGCGCGGGTGTCGGCTCCAAATGCCGCAGCAAGTCCAAAAAGCTCTTCACGGCGATCCGGTGACAGCATATACGGGTGAGACGAGGAAGCCGATTAACTCCAAGTCCCAATGCAAACCCCCGTGCCGTTAGAGTGGCTTGCAAATTTACCCCCGTGCCGGAACTGTGGCTTGAAGTTGATGTATCCCCCAATGCCGCTACTGTGGCTTGATGTTACCCTTTGCCTGAATCGTTGGCTTAACTGTCCCTATGCCAGAATCGTTGGCTTAACTGATGGCCTATCGGATGATGCAGGTGACTTCGTCGGAAAACCACACTCAACCGACAGTACAACCAACCACAACCAACCAGGATGCGGCCGGTGGCTGTGTGCCAACACGGCAGCAGAGGTGGAAGTGCTTTCGATTGTTCCAGAATCCCAAATCTTATGAGATCAACCGAAACCAGAAATCGAACCTTTGATTCAATCTCAGCTAATCCTTCCAATCACCACGAGGCCTTGCTACCCTGAAGTCGTGAACGGACCTTTGGGCAAGGTGATTGGATTTCGGGTGTTCCGGGTGGCAAGGTGCCGACACCGGCTGTTCGGGAAGTCAAGGAAGATGTTGAGGATAGCAGGGGCTGTTGGCAGTTGCCGAATCAGCCCTGTACCTAGAGAATGGTCCAAGCTGTCTCCTCGACGCAGCAGGCGGAGGAGAGAGTGCGCGCCTCGACACACGAAGTGGAGACACGAACAACAGCTATGGGAAATAACGAGGAACCTGAAGATAGATTGGTACAAAGGCGGTGTCGTCTATGTACCTAGGATGAGATGCGTGATGAATGCGATACAAGGCAATCGTGAGCTCACCTCTCCTGTAGAAGGAGCGAAGCAAATTACGCACAAGCCTGCGCAACCTCACACGGACTCTAACCCAACGTTGGCGTCTAGCCAAGTATGCAGGAAAGAACCTCCTTAGGATGAAGATTCGGATATCGTAGTACAGCTCTGTGAAGAAGTAAACCACACGTTCCCAAAGCGTAGGCCAACCCTCAGGCGTGGGCATACACTAATGATTCTGTGGTTCAGCAATATGGAAAGCTCCCTGTTGGCTGGGTGCCTAAGCAGGGGCAGAGGTTGGCAAGAATGTGAAGGAAGGACAGACTCTACCCGGTGGTTGGCTCTACCTACACGGGGAGTACAGATAACAGTGCAAATATGGAAAGAGATGTGGAATGGCGGGTAGGTCTCTCACAGACCAATGACACTCCGATTTCAAGCTCTACCCTAAGGGAGCAATATGGAAGGTGCTATGGCGTCGGTAGGCTCCTACACTACCTACACCAAGCAAAGCTGAGGCTGTTAACCAGTTAATTGCAGGGCAATCTCTGATTCCAAGACACAGTGATGATAACGCTTCTTTTGTGTCTTGAGCCAAATATCGGTGATAACGTCTTCGAGTGAAACTGCTTCAAGATGATCTACATAAGAAGGGCCTGGGGGCTCGTGATTTCTCAACTAAAATAGTAGACTTCATTGTAAAGAGCCCTAACAAAGGCCCAAGGTTTCTTAATCAGGTTCCTACATTATTCATTATCGTACCCTTATAGATCCCTGATAGTAACCCTTATAGACCCCTTTAAAGGAACCCTCTAGACCTATTATGTGGGTCTCAAGGCGCTAACTACCGTTGCGTAGCTTGCATGCAAGATAACAGAACTTGAGGTGTTTACCTAGACCCCCAAAAGTAAATAAAACACTGGCCCAAAACTAACCTATAAAAGTCTATCATTCGCAGGGCAAAGGTTTCAAGAGAAATCGCGACAGATCAAGGTAGAGGTTTTGATGCTCGCTCTGGTACTGGACTCAAGCTGCTGGGTTTTGGGATCTTCGGTTTCGGAGTTTAGCATCTGGGGCTCGGGGCTTCGACGCCCCCCAACGAGCAACTGCAATTACCTGCAAAAGCCCTAGAAAAGCTTGGCAACTTAGAAAATAGAAAGATTGCTTTAGAAAATAGAAAGATGCTATACGCCCCGAAATGAACCTTCCAAAACCCTGACTTTGGCGTTTCCGCAAATGGGGGACCCTAATCTAATACCCTCAATAGTAGGATCCTTAGTATAAGTACCCCAAATTAAGGTACCCAAAACCTTAAGCCCTTATAGCCTTATAGATCCCTATAGGACCCTTAAAGGAACCCGCAGGACCGCAAAATAAGGTACGTGCCCCTAATTTTAGAAGACTCCCATATTGTAGCATTCGTAGCTTTCAGACACAGCGCGGGCCGAGCCTTCAGAAAGTCGATGGTAGTGAGGCCGAACCTTGGCGGCTCTTGAGGGGGCTTCCACGATTTCCTCCGAGGCCCCTACCTACCTACCGGGCGACCGATCTATCGATATATCCATTTGACGATCTGTCTATCTATCTATCTATTGATCTATCTATTCGTCGGTCGGTCGATCGATCTATCGACAGATCGATATATCGATCTATCGGTCCGTCGATCTACCGATATAGCTATCTCTATCTCTCTGTCTCTCTGCTTATATGTGTAGATATCTACATATATATCTATATATGTATTACATTTCTTTGTTCTCCATTTCTTATACGTGCATATATGCGTTTATATACGATAAATTCACATCCCTGCAACTCTACCCTGGAACCTTACTGTCACTTCGCCAAGAGAGTGCCCCTAAGGGTCCATGTACCCAACTAGTATATACTTTGGCCCCAATGTACCTATAATATCGGGACTACTTTAAGGCCAATGTATATACTATTCTAAACCCTAGAGAAACCTAGGAGTAAAAAGGGTGCCCTTTTTGGTTTAAAGGGGCTTATAAGGGAACCTGAACCCTCAAAAAAGGGAATAAGGGTACTACTGGGCATCCTAGTATACTATTTAGGTACATGGACCCTTAGGGTGTCGGAAGAAACTGCAGTTCGTCGGGCCCTTTTCCCAAATCGAGCAACGCGCTGCATAAGAGCCGGTACATAGTGTCACCATGAGCCCCTCCACGAAGCTAGCTTGGGCGGTGTCGATGTGTTGGGCGTGTTGGGAACTGTATGGCCCAGCTCTTCTGCCTTGAGGGATTCATTAGGGTTTGGCTCATCATGCTCATTTGGGAAAGGGCATAATGTAGACAGAGTCCCGACACTAGAGGGAACAGTCATAGTGGCTCACGCACGCGGGAACACCCCTGTACATTCTGCCTGGTGGCGCCTCCCAGGCTTTTCTCAAACAATTGAAAGGTGCAATGACGCAAGAACCACACCTCTCGGAGACTGTAGGCTCAGCTGCCCTTTTCACCGTAGCCTTTGCCTGAGCCGAGCTGCGCAAGAAGACCGAACCAGAGACTCCAATACCCCTTAAGGAATATTCGTTAAATCATATTAGGGATCCTACTATAATTTAGGGTATATTCCTTAATTAAGGGATATTGGAGTCTCTGGGAACAGACACATGAACCAAACATGCCACCATCCCTGTCGTTGCTCACGGACTGCTCTCGATCATGTCCACTTCTGCAGCAACGAAAACAAAACGCGACATCCTAGTCCTAGTTCATGGTTGGGATAGGATTTAAAAATATTTGTTATTCCTTATTGGGTTTTAAGTACCCATAAAAATGTATAATGCTACCCAACTATGACCAAGTATCTCTCTACTCGACGAGAAGCAAGCGAACATCGGAGACACGAACCGATGACCCGTCTGAACCCCGAGCCCCATGAGACCGTAATCCTCTAAACCCCTACAGTACTACAGGGGCCTTAAAGTTAGACTAGGGTTTTGGGGTATCATATACCATAATGATAAAAAGGAACCATAGGGGCCTTAAAGTTAGACTAGGGTTTTGGGGTATCATATACCATAATGAGAAAAAGGAGCCCCCAAAATAGCATAGGTAATTAGTGAGGCTTGCCTCCTCCGCCTTTTCCCCAGCCCTTGCCCCAGCCAAAGCCAGAGGTCATCCAGAGCCTTGGCTCTGGCTCAAGGCTTGCAAGATTGGGACTCAGGCGTTCCTCTTAAGGTTATTTTTTAGGGTTCCTTTAGGGTTAAAGGTTTCAGGAAACTTTGTTAGGGTTCTGTAAGGTCTAGGGTGTAGGGTTGAATCTTTTCCTAGTGGTTTCGGACGTCTACGGGGGCCCAGGGGCCAGGGTCTCGAACTTTCGTGTTGATTCGGGTGCTTAGAGGCCCAGGGGACTTAGTAAGTAGGTTGTAAGTGGGGTTATAAGTACACTAACTGGAGTTACCCCAATTATAACCCTACTTATAACCTACTTACTAAGTCCCCTGGGCCTCTAAGTGATCTGGGCTGTTGAAGCAGCCCTCGGGCCAGCCGGAGGTCTTTCCAGAGCGCTACCCACTAAAGTAAAAGCCGGAAAGTTGGAATATGATTATCCTAAACCCTTTATGGTAAATTATATGGTATCCTACCCTGAAACCATATTCCAACTTTCTGGAGTTCCCACTAAGTTTAGAGGACAGCAACTCGTCTCGGAGGCCTCACAGTGGGATGAAGGCAGGTGGGAATAAGGATTCCTTATATAAGGACTCTTAGTGGGGAATATCCCACCTACCTTCATCCTACCTTTTGAGGCCCCCGATCGTCTTGACCCCGACAGAGCTCAGCGTCATGGTTCTGACTTTTTGCAGGATTGGACGGCTTGGACTGGTATGGGATGCATAAACGAACCCAGAGACTCCAATATCCCTTAATTAAGGAATATACCCTAAATTCTAGTAGAATCCCTAATATGATTTAAGGAATATTCCTTAATTAAGGGGTATTGGAGTCTCTGGCAAGTACCTTTGAGGGCATCTTGTCGCAGCCTGTGGGTCTTCTTGGAAGCGAGATGAATCCGGTATCTGGGTCCCTCGTCACGTGTTAGGTTGCAAACTCAGCAGCCGCAACATAACTTTGGGGGCTTAGGGCTTAGGGTTTGGGGCTCAGAGACCCAACAAGCGTTACATGTGGTTTAGGAGCAAAGGCAGAGGCGTAGTGTACGGTACACCATATCAAAGATCCGTTTTTAACTGCATGGCAATTGCCCTGCCCAATAGTTTTGTCTTGCCTCTGGCTGTGTGACACGTTACCTAAGCTCTAAGCTTCCGCCTCAACATGCCAGGATCAAAAGGTGAAGCCTTCAATGATACTGCCTTTTGCCTACTTCAAACATGTTTATATGTCTTTGCGAAATTCAATCTCCTTAGTGGTTCCTCGGCACATCTTTGCCGAAAGCACTCATAGTGAATGTTGTTCAGCCGCAGAAATCAGAATAATTAGGGCTTTTATGTTGCAATTCCCTTGAACCCCTACACCCAAACCGCAAAAGACTGTGGACCCTAAACTCTATGGGAGCTGAGGAATGAGGTTGCTGCTTCTCGATCTTCCACTCGTGTTCAATTTATGGTTGTGCGTGCGTGGAAACAACAAACGGACTGGGGTGTGGGGGGTTCGCGGTCTGAGGTACATCAACGGACCGTAGTTCACATCCGGCTTTTCAGAGGATCCTATGTAGTAACATTAAGGGCAACGCATACCCTATAACTAAATCTTACGAAGGTACCCGGGGAAAACAAGACAGAAATTACAGGCCGGTACCGGCTGTGTACGTACATCTTCAACCCTAAACTCTACAGCCGCGGAACATCTGCTGCACTTGGTTGCCAGCGGCCCCGAGCAGTGTCACCTTTCGTGCTGCGCGCCCTTTCTCCTGCTGAAATCTTCCGGGGCTTGATTCTGAAATGCAGCCGGAGGGGCGATGTTCAGGATTTAGGCCCCGGCGGTCAATGCGGAGTTCTACGACTTCGATGAAGGTCAAAATTAAATGAGTTTTTACAATGTGTGTGTGTGTGTGTGTGAGGCTTCTCTGGGCTGCAGGGAATAATGGAGCCATGTGCTTTTCTGTTTGTATGCACGTGCATTCTCGTCGATTCTGATCTAAAGCCCTGTAGAAGTCAACACCTCCCTAGGCGAGCCACAAACTCTAAACCTCACTAAACCCTAAACCCTAAAACCCTGAACCCTAAAACCCTAAAACTCTAAACCCTAAAACCCTAAACCCAAAGCCCCTAAAGTCCTAAACCCTATAACCCTAAACCCTATAACCCCATAAACCCTAAACCTTTACACTCCTAAACCAGCTAAACCCTCGATCGCTTGGCTGCAGTAATCCAGGACCCATCTCCTCCTGGACGACGCTGAACTTGCACATCGCACCTTGCGCTGATGGATCTAGGGTAGAGGGTAACTAGTAATTCTGTGGGATGAAATTAGTGTTTACCTGAATATGCAGAACACCAACCTTTACCCTGAATAACCTACCTTTTTCGGGCTCCTTCTTATGATTTCTTTATAGAAGTCCTTAAACGTGTAGGTTCTTCGGGGTTAAGGTAAAGCCTAAACGACTGACCCCTAAACAGACCTTTATTAAACAGCAGGCTCTGAACCGGAAGCCCTAAACTAACCCGAAGGGGTCAGAAGGACCCAATAATTAGGTACTCGGTTTTAGGATAGTAGCTATGTAGGTTAGGATTTTGGAGAGTATATGATGATTAGGTATTTGGACCCTGGGGTAACGGGATCTGTCAAAGGCTGGAGCTTTCGGAATCTGAGGGCTCGGGGTCTTATTAGATGCGGAACACCATCGGCTTGAGGGCTTCGACCACCAGTGAAGGATTTCTAGTCTCATCTGGGAGTTTGCGAAAATAGGGGACCCTAATATAGTGCCCTAAATAATAGATACTTATAAGGAGCCCGAAACAAAGTAGCCCTGAATTTCGGAAACTCCCATCTAGCAACCGGACTTGCAAAATCTAAGCCTTAGGGTTTCCCAATAGCACTTCTCCACAACCCCCAGCTCGCAAGCGTAAACCACTGACCCTACAGAACCTCCTGATCTGAACCCGAACACCATAAAACCCTCAACCCCTCGAACTGTAGACTCTAAACCTAAAGCCGTAAGCCGTACCAGCACCCCCAAGGGCCCTTCATGGAGACCGTATGGCATGGCGCTTAGCAGTGGATATTTGGGGTATATGAGAGGGTGACTGGGCGCTGGTCTATTTATCCAGAACCATACTTGAATGCGTCTTTAGGGTTTAGGGTCCTTGTGAACCCTAAACCCCTGAAGCCTAAACACACACTCAACCCTAAACCCTATAAATAACTCTAAACCTAAACCCTAAACCCTAAACCCTGCAGACGCCTTCAGGGCCCCATCCGCCCGGGAGTTCAGAGCGCAAAAGGAAAACGTCCTGCTCGGGAAAGGCCTGCAGAGGTTTAGGATTTCGGGTTTAGGGGTTCAATAGTTTAGGGTTTAGGGGTTGGGGTTTAGGGGTTTAGGGTTTTGGGGTTTCGGGTTTAAGGGTTCAGGTCTAGGGGTTTAGGGTTTGAAGGGTTTTGGGTTAAACCCGCTTCAAAATACCCTTCGTAATATCCGATAGTTCCTTGCAATACCGTGCAGACCCCTTCAATCACCAACAAGAAGGTACGTTTGTCAGTGTCCAGGTACACCATCATTTAATACAAGAATGCCCTTTAATACCCCCACAATACCCTGCAGATCCCTTTAAAGGAAGCCCCCTAAGCTGCCAGAAATGAACCCTACACCCTACCCTCGTTAGACCCCTTATGAGAACCCTAAACGCCTAAATCCCCAGGTACCCCAAAGCCTACGCCCTTATAGATCCCCTACAGTAGAAGCCCAAAAACTTGGAAACCCAATAGCCTCGATCCTTAAGAGCAATCTATAGGGAATCCCAGCACTATTTGGCCTTAATCCGGTTTCCAACTTTATGGGGCTTGCTGTAGAGAACCCTTATATAATGAAGGACCCCCCTCTTTTCGCACCTCCAATACAACTTAAGCCATATTCCTTAGTACCCTTAAAGGAACCCTAAGCCCTTATAGATCCCCTATAGTACCCTTCTATAATGAAGGACCCCCCTCTTTTCGCACCCTTATAGATCCCTTGAGAGGTACCCCTAATTTTCGGAAACCCTAAACCCTAAGCCCTTATAAATCCCCTAGAGAACCCTTATATAAAGTCCTATATCATTTAAGCCATATTCCTTAATTCAGGGGTATTGGGCTCTCTGGGGAACCCTTATATAAAGGAACCTTTTCAATCGATCTTAGTACCCTTCTATAAAGGAACCCCCCCTCCTCTCTTCGCACCTCCACTACAACTTAAGCCATATTCCTTAGTACCCTTAAAGGAACCCTAAGCCCTTATAGATCCCCTATAGTACCCTTCTATAAAGGAACCCTAAAACCTATAGATCCCTTATAGATCCCTTAAAGGAGCCCTTAAGTAGAGAACCCTTCTATAAAGGAACCCCCCCCCCCCTCCTCTCTTCGCACCCTTATCCCTAAACCCCTAAACCCTAAACCCTATAAACCCTAAATCCCCTAGAGTACCCTTCTATAAAGGAACCCCCCCCCCCTCCCTTAAAGGAGCCCTAAGCCCTTATAGATCCCCTAGAGTACCCTTCTATAAAGGAAAGGACCCCCCTCCCTCTCTTCGCACCCTTATAGATCCCTTGAAAGGTACCCCTAATTTTCGGAAACCCTAAAAACCCTAAGCCCTTATAGATCCCCCCTAAACCCTAAACCCTATAAACCCTAAACCCTATAAACCTTAAATCCCCTAGAGAACCCTTCTATTAAGGAGCCCCCCCTCTCCCCCTCTCTTCGCACCTCGCAAGAGATGAACCCGAAACCTTTCACCGGGTTGAAGCTTTTGATCTGCCCGTAGTAAGAGGCCTCTGGTTTAGGGTTTTTTTCGGGGATGGTTTTAGGGTTTTAGGGTTTCTAGGGATGTTCAGGGTTTTAGGGTTTAGGGTTTTGGGGTTTTTAGGGTTTTTAGGGATTTAGGGTTTATGGGGCTTTCGGGCTTTTGGGTTTAGGGTTTTTAGGGATTTAGGGTTTATAGGGTTTTCGGGCTGTTGGGTTTCGGGGTTTAGTCGGGTTCAGGGCTTGAGGGCTTTAGGTTTTTTAGGGTTTGGGTTTTTAGGGTTTAGGTTTGAGGGTAGGAGGCCTGCCGTCAGAGGGCTCCAAGTTGCGATGAAGGGCTTCGGGCTCTTGTTGCAGGGTTTTTTGGGAGAAGGGTTCCTAGAACGGTACCATGAAGGGGACCAGTATAAGAGGGTTGGGGTAGGTGCGGGTATATGGGCGGTCCTCAATCCTAAGCACCGTCAGTCTATCATCCTTTGAGGTTTTTGATGTCGCAAAGCACCAGGAAGGAGCGTTTCGCGTTCTGCTGGGCTGTAGATACCGAGGGTTCAGGAGTTCGGGTTTTGGGGTTTAGGGCTTGTTTTTGAATTCCAAAAACCTGATTTCTGCTTTGGGCTCCTTGCAGGGAAGGGCTGTTGGGTGCCTAGTTCTACTCCAGTGCCCCGTAGGCCTACTAGGGTTCCAAGACGCCCAAACTATGTAGCAGCAGCCACCGCGAAAATCTACAAGGTTTTGGGTTTGCGTGAAAATCTCGGAGTTTGGGGTTCGTTCAGAAATCGAACTTGGCGTGGGTTTAAGGCGTACGGGGTTCAGGGTTTGAGATTTAGGGTTTGAAGATGTCTTCAATTCTTTGGATCTGGGGGTTCGCAGTTTTCATGAGTAGTAAGGAAATGCAAAAATGCATGGAATACATAGGGCACTTACCCCAGCATCAAGAAAGGACAAGCCCGGTTTTGAGCGCACTGTTGCAGCCTTGTGGCTTGCATGGCACACCGTATATAGGACACCAAAAAAGCACACAAGCAAGCAAAAACGGGATAGGGATATCCCATATAAACCCCCTTATGATGAAGCCCATTAAGGTAGGGATATCCCTATAAAATGCTTATGCTTATGTCCCTTTTGGGTCCCTAATACAATGCTTTCGGATCCTCTGAAGTTGCCAGGGGCCAATGCAAGTTCTCTTCGCCTCCCGCGTAATCCCTAAGTACCCACGGTATGAAATACCACCAGGCCCTCTGCTAACATAGGCGCCTTTGAGGCCCTTAGAATACGGCTCATAATGCTATAACCATAGTAAGGAACGCCCCAAAATAGTACAGGCCCCGATGGTAGTCAATAAGCCCCCACTCTTTCTAACCTCCAAAACAACAGACAGTTTCAAGTATCATTTGGTTTCCTTTTCTTATAAGTACCTGTCATCTCCATTGTAGTTCCTGTTTGGGGCTTAACAATTTTAGGAGCCCGAAAAGGGAACTACGAAGGAGATGAAACCTGCACCAGCAAACCGCCAACAAGAACTAACCTAACCTATAAAATAGTGTGGTGTTGGTAAGGTACCTATGGTTGCACGCAAAGCCCCTAAGGCCTTTCCTACTACTATAGGGGCCTTAGTCATTCAGAATAGGGTTTTGGGGCCCGTAATGCCATAATTACAATAAGGAGCCCCCCCCTCCCCCCCTCAAAAAAAAAAAAAATATATATATATATATATATACTGTTTTGCTAAGTATTCAGGGCCCCTAAATTTTTCGGTTCTCACCGAGGAATCACATTCCCTGCTTTCTTCGCCTCCTCGGCTGCAGTGACGACACTGGCATTCTCGGCCAAGGCTCCTTTGCTTCGGGGTTTAGAGGGTTTCTTTAAAGGGATCTCTAGGGTTCCTTTAAAAGGGATCTCTAGGGTTCCTTTAAAAGGGATCTCTTGGGTTTAGGGTTTAGGGTTTCGGGTTATAACTAACCCTGAACCTCCAAGAAGGGGGAGGTTCAAAACTAAGGCTCCTTAGAAGGGTTCCTTGAAAGGAATCCATAAGGTCTCTATAAGGGGGGGATATAAGGTTCCTTGAAGGGTCCCTAAAAGGAATCCTGAAAAGCTCTATAAGGGGGGACCCAAAGATCCCAAAGGAATATACCTTAAATCATAATATTAGGGCCCCTATAATTTAAGGTATATTCCTCAATTAAGGGGTACTGGGTTTTGTGGGGAGATATGGGGGTTCCTTAAGGGGGCTCCTGGGCTTCGAGTCCTGGGGCTGATCGGCTTGGAAGTTTGGGGGGGGGGGGGTTGAGGGTTTTGGGTTCCTTAAAGGGATCTATAGGGGTTCCTTTAAAGGGATCCATAAGGGATCTAGAGGGTTTCGGTTTAGGGATTTTGGGGTTTAGGGTTGAGCGTTTACGGTTTCGGGGCTTAGGGTTTGGGTGGTTTACAGTTTAGGGTTTAGGGGTTTAGGGTTGAGGGTTGAAGGTTTGAGGTTACGAGTTTTCAACTGACATAAGAGTGAAAACTTCACAGAAAGCTCAACATTCTAGCAGGATCTTCAACGGGTTCAGACGGCTCCCTAATGCAGACCTCGACCTCACATGATACCATAACCCACTCTCAAACCCTAACCGCACCGTGCATTTTTGCTAATCCCTAAAACCTAGCAAACTTCAAATCACTCGAGTGACACCACGTAAATCATTCACAATTCCATCTTTCAAAGCCTAAGCCACCCCGAAATCCACAATGTGAACTCTTGGCTGACTTCTGAACCCCTCCGAAAAGTTAAACTTTTAGCCTACTTATTATAGTTCATAAAGAAAACCCAAAAGGTTAAAGTCTAAAGAGCCAACCAGAAGAACGCCAAGAACTCAGCAGCTTCCCACCGGAACACTAAGGTCCTAAATCTGTAGGCCCCCGCTACCCCGATGAGCCCAATCCTAACCACAGCCACATCTGTGGGTATATGAGACCAAAGAGAAGGAAGCTGACATTTAACATAACCAGGGATGCTAAAGATGCATAATCTGGAATACTCCTCAGGCTCCCTTGTCGAATTTTTTGAACATGCTAAAGGCCAGTTTAGTTGTGTTGGCCAGCACATTTCACCTCCTCCAATCAGCAACCGATACTGACTTTTTTGAATAAGGGGACTTTCTAAAACATGGCAAAGCCATTGCACTGTGGATCTGAAGTTGGAGGTTGCAACGCCTCTGCACAGGACATACACCGGGAAAACCTTAAATTCCGTCCAACCCTAGCCAGAACTACTTCCGTCTCTAAGGTGTCTTAATGCTCAGAATACCAAGCAAACTCTGAAGGCCTCAAACTTCCATTCCCTACAAACCTGCATGCAAATCCAACCATACAAGTTCTCCAAATCGTTTGCATTTAAGATTGGGGTTCTTACTTCCCCAGAGGCCACAGAAGTAAAACCAAGCTAAGCTTTCATACTACTTCAATATACATGAGCCCAAAATTCAGAGGGTTGGATGTTGGAGAACTGCTGCTTTATTTAAAACCAGAATTGGAGCACAGGAGCCCTTTTCGGAGGTTCCGACGGTGAACTGGACCGTGTCGCCCTTGCTCGGGCAGAAGCCGTTTAGATCTTTCTTGTGCACGAAGAGGTCCTGTGCGCTGAGAAACGGAGGGCGCAGCTCCCAAATTGAGGTTCTTGTTCAGTGTCCTCCGAAAGCTAAAGTAAAGGTTAAGGACCCCACAGAAATCACAACCTGCAGACCAAATCTAAACCCAAACACCCCCAACACTAAAAACCCAAACCCTGCGATTGAAAAGAAACACTGCAGCCTAGCATAGAGGCCTTAATATTGAAAATGGGGTTTTGGGTCCCCTTACGCTGTAGTTATCATAGGGAACCACCAAGATAGTATAGGAAATTACTTGTGTTTGGGGCCCCTAAATTACTCGCCTGGCCATCGCACTCCACGAAGCCCCAGCCCTTGTGCGGGTTGAAGGACTTCACCTGGGACATCGCGGTGTAAGCATGATCCAGCCACGACATGTTTCAGGTCATCCTGCACTTGGAGGCTCAAGGGACTTCGTAAGTAGGTTATAAGTAGGTTTAACTCCATTTAGGGTACTTCTAACCCCATTTATAACCTACTTACTAAGTCCCCTGGGCCTCTAAGTAACCAGGAACTCAGCCAAACAAGAAAGCTCATCCATATATATATATATATATATATATATATCAAGCTACATGGAAATATGCATGATACATGTGTTAATGTACATAGGCCTGGGGCAGTAGAAGTAGCAGTGGGAGTGGCAGTAGCAGTAGAAGTAGTAGTCGTCCTCCTCGTCGTTGTAGTGGTAGTGGCAGTTGTAGCAGAAGCAGGAGCAGTAGCAGTAAGTAAGTGTCGTCTTGTTAGAGTTCGTGATCATGGTACTAGTACCTGAACCTTCAGGCCGTGGATAAACGTAGCTCCTGGTTTGTCCTATCACAAAAGAGTAAGATAACCAGGCAAAGGAGCCGCTATAAACGAACGGTCTACGCTTCTTTTGGTTCCCCAGTAGCATACCCAAACACAACATGTCATGCCTAAAACCTCACGCCCAAATCCCCTGAGCCTTGAACAGAGACTTTCAAACGGCGCAACCTCAATCCTAAACGCTACACACAATCCCTAAGCCACGAATTCCGCCTCTAACCCCTACTCCCTCGACATTCTTGCGCAGTACACTCTGGGGGAACTAAGGTCACCCTCTCAAGGTTTTTTAGGAGTATTATAGTACCACAAAACACAGCCCAAGGCTAGAAGGCCTAGACCCTACGTTCCCGTGGAGCGAAGTCACCGTTCCAGTCTTGGCCATGGCTTCGAGACTTGGCCGCAGATCTGTTCTTCTCTGAGCCAGAAAAAAACGGTAACACGTGGGGTACGGGCTTTAACATGCCTTGAGAAGCCGGTCATGTAAGGGCGATGTAATATCTACACTGGGCATTTGGGTTTCTGCTAATGAAAATATTGGTCCGTTACGAATCATCGGGGCTTTCGGGCGTTTTATTGCGGGTAATTTACATTATGTTCGGGCCTTAGGGCTTAGCTTTGTAGGGACTTGGAGAGCGTTCTTCTGTAGGCGACCGGAACAGGCTTTCTGCGTTGCATTGGAGGCTTGCGTCGTCCAATACTTCAGGTCCGACTAGTTCGCGTCTCTGTTCACATGTGTAAGGGTTTGATGTTCAATATAGGGGCCTGAATAGTTCGAATAGCATAGAAAATATGGAAATGTCTTTACTTCTGATTCCCAGCCGCCCCCTCTATCCCAGTACTATGGTATGTAACAGTTGAGGAGATGGGCCCTGAAATCTACCACCGCAATGTGTGGGCTGTAATTGCGTGCAAGCCGGTTTAGCGGTTGCATCGCTTAGCACTACTTGGTGGAAAGGTACCATGTCTGGTTGATGAAGAAGAAGAAGATGATGATCATGATGATGATGATGATCATGATGATGATGATGGAGTTGGCGGTGACGTGAGCGGCAACGACGGTGAAGGTGATGGCGGTGGTGGCGGCGAAGGCGGGGTAGCTGCTGCTTGTAGCAGCTGCATTGGTCCACAGTGTCGTGTCTCATGCCATGGGATTGTAGGTTGTGTAAACAGGCGTGCTTGAAGCATTAGACAGATTTAGCAAACAGCTTGCGGCTCGTTCTGGTAAGAACCCTCCATAGATCTTCACACGAACATCAGGACCTGAACGATCAGGAAAGGGGCTTGGTGTCAAGTCTACTGTAACAACAATCATCAACCTACCATTTGTAACGATAGAAATTGCTTAGGCTTAGGCTGTTACATTGGGGTCCACCGGGGACCCAACAGGTACCTTCAGATGAGAGATTGCTTCGGGTAGTTCGGGCCCAACTTTCTACCCTTCCTAAACCGTCGCACAGACTCCTTCTAAAACTGTCTGCCCAACTTTATTGAAACAAAAGAAACCAAACGGAAGCATCTGAGGGGCTGAGTATCCTAGCCTGGAAAAAGTTAACCTTTTCAATTATGGTAGGATTATGTAAAACCCCAAACGGTAATTCGTTACCTACTCAGCTACTGAGGCATAGAGACGAGCACACGCGTGCCGCACAGAGCTGCTTTTTCACTTGCAGGGGCATAGCAATACTACGAACTGCTACCTATACCTCGCAACCAGGAACTGTTTGGATTTCCCAAGAACGATACAATACTGTGTATGCCACACTGAGCGCACTCTTCTGTACGTGCCAGAGCTTGACTTGAGAAGCTCATGCAGTGCGCATTCCGCAGAACGGTGCCTCAAACAAAAAGTACACCACTCGCACCGTCTCGCACATTCTCACACACGACACACGGGATGTCCACTGAACCG
>CAJNDT010003768.1:602963-687704 GCA_905221615.1 Symbiodinium sp. CCMP2592
ATCGATCCTGTCTGCCCCCTAGACGCCTAATATACCACTGCAAAAACCAGGCAACTTCTAAAGTACAGAATGCATATACCAGTAGAGAAGCTTTCGAATCAATCCCTGTAAAAAATCCCAACAAAACCCTCAGTGCATACGACCGAAAAGGATTCCAAGTACTTATGTGGGAAATACTTGTAGACACAGTATGCGACAACTCCGAAACCTACATCCTATCATGTTGGTGTTTCAGACCCTTAGAGGAATCGAAAGGCTCTGAGCCCTAAACACGAAAGCTCCAGACTAGACCCCACTCCAAAACCCAATAGGAACCGACAACGTACCCCTGAAGGACTTTATAAATGGAGCCTTAGACCTTCAAACCTGTAAACCCAGGCCGCGCACCCACCACGCCAGGACCCATCGCTGCTGGCACACTCGGAAGCCTGCACAGCGAGAGATGCGCAAGAGTTTGCAATTACAGTAGAAGCCAGAAAGTTGGAACATCGCAATCCCCATGCCCTTTCAAAGGGGATCCCAGCACTATTCGTCCCAAATCCATGTTCCAACTTTCTGGGGCTCACTGTAAGGCTTTTTGAAGGTTTAGGGCTTGCAATTTGCTGAGAAGGGGGGGGTGTTAGTCTCAGCTTAGGGTTCTTGAGGGTGTCGGGTTTGTCTTTGTTTAGGGTTGTAGAAGGCTCAGGAAGATGGGGCAAGGGACTTACTAAGTCGGTTATAAGTAGGGTTATAAATGAGGTAACTCCATATAGGGCACTGATAACTCTCCTTCTAACCTACTTACAAGGTCAACCCGAAGCACTGCCTCCATTTACTATGGTCCAACTTTGTCCTCTACCGAAAAGGCTTCGGGTTTCGGGGTTTAGGTTTGGGACACGTGGGGCGAGGTTTACCGGTGCCTTTGCTTTTGGTGTTGATGCCTATAGGCTCCTGGCGAAGGTTGGTGAGGTGTGATCTGGGCTTCTGCTTGTCAGCACTTCGAACTACATCAGCATCTTTCTACTACAAACAATATTTGAATTCTCATTGGGGACATGATATCAATACAACAAGTGAGCATAGTAGTAGTGGATACTAGTAGTGCCACAAAGGCACATTCACATCGAGCTGTCACGAGGGACCCTTAAACCCAAGGGCTCCTCTTCCTGCCGACCCCTGGTTCAAGAAAACAACCTACCCGACAAGGGACTGTAATTTGGGCCCCCAAAATTTAGGATAGGGATATCCCATATAAACCCCCTTATGAAGCCCATTATGGTAGGGATATCCCTATAAAATGCTTGTGCTTATGTGCTCTTTTGGCCCCTAAGTAATAGGCATCCCGCTACCACGGCCCTTAAAACGAGAGGGGTTGGATAATCTACATTATAGGGTTTTGGTATAGCCCCACAGGCAGGATCGTGTCGTGCAGGCGAATCGGCAGACGTCAGCCAAACATCCCCTAAAACGCCTTGAACCCCCTCTTAGTTGCTGAGTTCATAAGCCCCCCAGAAGTGTACTCTTTCAGTTTTATAGTGGGAAAGATTATCCCAAAAAGTGTAAAGAGTGGATAGCTACTAAGGTATATCATAGTACCCTTATAGAAATCCCTTTAGATCCCTTTAAGGGTTATAGTACCCTTATAGAAACCCTTACGAAGGCGAACTCGCCTCTTCTTGACATCGCTGTGCCCATGTCGGATACCTTCTCTTGCAGGTATTTGGAGGCTTCTAGAGCTCATGCTTACCCAAACCCCCGAAAGGGTCCAGAAAGTCGAGCCCCTAATTTGGGGCCCTATACTACTAAGGGTACTTTACAGGAACCCCCATGAGGGATCAAGGGGTCTTTTGAGCCTTCTCTGAGGGCGTTTAGGGTCTAGGCGGTCTTAGCAATGGGAGAAGGTGGTTCCTTTAAACGGGTCTAGACAGGGCTGTAGCTGAATTAACACATAGAATAATACAGTTTCGGGGTATGACGTTGTTTTAGGTGTCTAAAGATAAGCTCTAAAACCCCAAGCCCTAAAACAAGCCAAAGCGCGTAGGCGAGTAAAGAATCGTCGTTGTGGCCAGAGGTTGGCCCCCGACAGCCACGTTTAAAGGCCAAACCTGAGTGAGTGTCGGTCGCATAGGGCCGTGATGAAGCCTTAATGTTTAGAAGAGATTTTTCTGGGATTACGGTAAACGGTTCCATAAGGGATACGATCGGGGTTGCTATACAGGCTTGGGATAGGGGCCGGAAGAAATAGAGGGGGTTTCGGGCGGAACCCTCTCATAAGTAGACTTGAACAGGGTTCTGAAGTCGGGTATAGTATATACTGAGCAAGTAAATTAGCATTCGCACTACATTGTTTAGGTTGGGTCCTTCAGGGTACCTTGATGGCTTCCTGTATAAGGATTCGATAAGTAAGTCCTTACATGAGTTAGGTTACTTGGGATGAGGGTAGGGTTTAGGGTTCTGAGGATGAACGTTTGCTGCACGTGGCAGAAGCTGAGTGCTAAAAGTTCAAGCTGGCATGGCGCTGGCGGGTTCGAAGTTAGGTGTTTGGGGATTAGGGCTTTAGATGGGTTTAGGGTTGTGTTTAATTTTGCAGGGTATATGGTTTGGGGGTTTGGGTTTAGATCCTAGGAGTTTGTGCTCTAGAGCCATTGCGACTATTGCAAATTTAAATGATTTCTCAAAGAAACATCCGTTGGGATCTGTGATTTCGGGCCTCTTTGTCTATAAGCGCCCTGAGCCCATCATAAGAACGAAGAGGGTTGGGGAGAGTATATTATACTGCACTACAAAAAGGAACCCCCCAAACCCTGCTCTAATTTATTCAGGCCCCTACATTAAGCCCTTGGAGCCCCAAATAAAAGGCAATGCATGCAACATAGGGGCCTAAATAATTGCCAATACTATTTTGGGGGCTTCCTTATTATGATTATGGTAGAATATACCCCCAAACCCAATTCCAAATTTTTACGGCCCCTACACTGAACCCTGATATTAGCCCTTGTGGTACTCCTTATAGACCCCTTTATAAGGAATCCTAAAAGGAACCCTATTCCCCACCATAAAAAAACAATGCATGCAATCCCGACGGGAAGACTGAGACACCGGCGCAGTCCGTCACGCCATTGAGCTGGGCAGGGCATAAGGCGCCAACAGGGGAAAGCACGAGGGTTTGGGGTTTTGGGTTTCCTATAAGAATTAGGCAATGAAGGATCAAAAGCGATTTCAGGGTTCAGGGCTGATGATTTTGGGTCCACGAGGGGTTTGGGCTCTTTGAAGTTTCTCTAAGGGTTCCGATAAGGATTCCTAGAAAGGATACTAGAAGGATCTATAGAGCTCTCGGGGTTCCTCTAAGGATGACAAAGAGATTTACTATGAGAGACTATAGCGGTTTCAGGGTTCGCGGCTGAGGGCTTTGGGTCTAGAGCTAGGCGGGTCGAAAGTCGGCAACGGGATTGCATACAACGACTTCTGCCTCATGACCATGCAAACAACACATGCCACAACTCCTGCTTCTAGGTTGCACCACTGTGCATGAAGATTTTTGACCCAAAGAGTCCAAACAGTACGGAGCATAATTAGCACATGCAGTCTGCTGAGCTGTCAAAACCCCAAACTCGTCTCTCAACTCTTTGAACCACCCCTGAATCCTGAAACCCTAGGCCCTAAACTCTAAATTGGATCCTGAAACCCTGATCCCGAAAGCCACAAAAGGCTCCTCAGCAATCCCTAAATCTTGAGGGCGGCCTTTCTCCAAATACTCATTTCTGATATACAAAGAGATCCCAAACTGAAGGGGCCAAAGAGTCCTACTTCGGAACACGATCTCGAAACCCTAAACCCCTAAACCCGTAACTTAGTTGCTGAGTTCATAAGCCCCCAAAAGTGTACTCTTTCAGGTTTACAATGGGTAATATTGTCCCAAAAAGTGTAAAATGTATCCAGTCAGCTACTAAGATATTAACCCTGAACCCTGTAACCTTAAACACTCATCCCGAAACCTACCGCAGGGTCCTTGAGGTTCCAGAGCAGGTATCTGAAGTTGGGCGGCGCCGGTTCCACCGCCACGACCCGAGCTCCCTCCTCAGCTGACAGCTTCCACAAAGAGGACCTGTCCCTGGGGCCTTTGAAATGCAGGTTTTAGGGCTTTTGATTTGTATTTGGATTGTATTTGTGCTATATACATGTATATATATATTTGCAATAAAGCTTTTGGGTTTGTTTGAGCCCCAGCAAGTTTTAAGGTCCAGGGTTGAATTCGGCAAAACTGAACACTTCAGACTCTGGGAGTCACCAGGAGGGTGCTACTGTTGAGGGTAGCTCGAGACTAGACTCAAACAAAAGGGGACACCGAGGTATGTGTATTATATGTGTATATATATATATGTATGTATATATATATATAATTATATATATAGATGGGAGTTTCCTAATATACGGGACTCTAATATAGAAACCTAAATAGTAGAATCCTTATTGCAATGACCCCCACATAAGGTCCCCCGAATTTTCGGAAACTCCCATATACATATTATATATATATATATATATGTATGGTCTTTCGGCCCGAAAGCCTTAATATACGAGTCCTCAGGGCCCTACGGAAAAGTGGATATCCAGGTAGGGACTCGCGAGAAAAAATTCAAAAGACTCGCGCTGAGCCCGAAACGACAACGACCGGACCAAAAAACATACAACAGTTACCCCCTTGTAACTAGTTACTAAGCCCCATGAACCTTCAAGTATACAAACCTGACAGCAAAAAACAGAAACCCTAAATCCCAAAAACCCGAACAAGCTGAACCTTGCAAGCATCCTGTGTGGGTGCCGTTCCGGCTTGAAGAATTGCTTCTTTACGGGCTGAGTATCCTAGCTCCAAAAAGGTTAACCTCTTCATTTATGGTACGATTAAATACACCCCAAAAGGTTACATCAAAGGTCACCTACTCAGCTACTAAAACATCCTGGAAATATATCCAAGCTGCCCAGAGCTTGCAAAGAAGCACCGACACGACGCCGACCCTGACAGCGGAGAGCGGCTGATCGGAGTTTAGTGTTGGGCTTGGGTACAATACAATACAAGAATCAGAAGGAAGCCTAGGCAACAATATTCGCAATTGTTGAGGCTTCTATACGAGCATCCCAGCATCATAAACTTGATACCGTGAAAACCTTTGTAAGTCTTCTAAATCCCGAGGTTAATCGGTCTCAGGGCTGTAGTTTTGGGCCTAAGGGCCGATCCTGCTGGACGCAGCGGTTCAGGGGTCCCTCGTGATCACAGATGATTCAAAGCTGGACTTCTATTCCAACTATACTAGGGTTTGGGGCTTAGGGTTGACGGATAAGTGCGCAAGCTTTGCAGCCAACCCCAAACCTTTAACGGCTTCACACTACCAAGACGGCTCACCATGGCAGAACTTGATCTTGCTAATGTAGGAGAACAGATTACCAATACTATTTTTCCGCGAATTCCTGATTATGAAACAGGTATAATATACCCCAAAACGACCGGACCACCGCCATAGCGCGGTATATCCCTGGGTCGTGGGCAAAGCAAGCCACTTCTCTCCCAGATGCCGGGCGAAGCGTGCACGCATCGGGCCCGGTGGCAAATCAAACGACTGGCCCATGCTGTCCGGAACCGCCTCAGCCTGTGCTAGTCCATCGTACGCACGTGTGAGGCGGTCAATCGCCTTGATGAATGAGTACAAGGCACTTCGCTCTGCCGAGGATCCTACGTTCAATCACAAGGGCCCCGCAACCCTCTTCAATTTCGCATCATAGGATTTTCCTTCTCTATAAGCATCAGTTGATCTGGCGACCAAGTTGTCGTCAGTTACTCCCGACAAGGTCCCGAGGGCGTGTGATCGGGAAAATCCCAAAACTCCAATCTCTGAGAGAATGGCTGTGGCATCTTCGAGGTTGTCCTCCGTCGCCGCATCCTTTATGATCTTGAAGTTCAATCTATTAAGAACCCTAGACCTTAGAACCCAGTTACGTGGATCCCTTATTTGAAGAATCCCTTTATTTAAGGAACCCTATCCGAATATTTAAAGCCCCTATGTTGTGGATCTCAAGCCGCCAAGGCAAAAAAACACACTGCTTGCTATACATCCCTATGGCAACTAAGCCGGATGTAAACCTCTCCAATATGACACATTGACACCCCGAACGTCTAAGCTAGTTTGGGGTTTGGGGTTCAGAGTTAAAAGTTTTTGGGCTTTAAGGGATCAGTACCTTAAGGGTTAGAGCTTCAAGGGTTTTAAGCGTTTGCAGTTTTTCAGGGCTTAGGGGTTGGAGTTAAGAAGACCCCCAGAAGAAAACCACATAAATCGAGACGAGGAGCGAAGCTCCGATGTCCACGGCAACCGCCGCCTGGCAGTCTGTCTGTCTTCCATTTGGACGAATAACAACAATATGTAATTCTAACAAACAAATGCTGACACCAATGCTAACACTAAGACGAATACTGATATTGACACACACACACACACATAGACTAACACATTAAAACACTCACACACTCACACTAACAATAATAACAATTTAATAATGGCAATAATCATGATAACAATACTTGTTTGCGCAGTATTTCTGGCTCTTTGGATGTTGGGCACCTTGTGGGTAATTAGTTAGTCCGGCACTGGCCGCACATGTAGCAAGGAAGGCGATCGGTGCAGCGCTTTCGGCAAATGCCTTTCACAAGGTTCGAAGGTGCGAGGTTTAAAAAAATGCCAACAAACCTCATACCATCCAAATGTGCAAAAACCCTCGTTCCGAGACTCATTTTGGCTTATGAATGGAAGATGCCAACAAACCTCATAACATGCAAATGCGCAAAAAACCCTCGTTCCGAGACGCATTTTGTCTTATGCATGGAAAATGCCAACAAACCTCATAACATCCAAACGTGCAAAAACCCTTGTTCCGAGACGCATTTTTGTCTTATGAATGGAAGATGCCAACAAACCTCATAGTATGCAAATGTGCGAAAACCTTCGTTCCGAGACGCATTTTTGCTTATGAATGGAAGATGCCAACAAACCTCAAAACATCAAAATGTGCAAAAACCCTCGTTCCGAGACGCATTTTGTCTTATGAGTGGAAGATGCCAACAAACCTCATAACATCCAAATGTGCGAAAACCCTCATTTGGAGACGCATTTTTGCTTATGAATGGAAGATGCCAACAAACCTGGATACATCATCACTTTGTGCACCCGTGTGTGGTGAAAGAGCCGACGACCTGTTTGCAAGGTAACTCCACCTGCACCTTGCCCTGATGCCCCAAACAAGTGGTATTGATCCACTGACTCAACAATGTCAATCTGCTCCTTTGCATCTCCTGGTGCAACTAGCATGACATCACCTTCACAAGCTTCCTGAATGCCAAAATCCACTTCCGTGTCATGCCACATCTCCATGGCAAAATCCCCTCCTCTCTTCTCATGCGTGATGTTGTAGGCTGGAATCATGAACTCCCTGTACACGAACTCGGCCGAAACCTTCATACCATATCTGCATATGAACATCTCGAAAGGCATAGCTTCATCTGTCCTTTGCAGTGCTGCAGTCAGATTGGACACTGCCACAGGCCTGGGGTGCTTAGCATCTGGCACTGTTCACTGCTGATGCTGGTCAAAGGGGGCAAGCGTGAAACAAGTTCGCAATCAAAAGTTCAGCACATCTGGTCTGCCACTCGAGTCTTTCATCCAATGTCCGGGATGAGTGGTCTGCATTGCGAATCCTGATGCTCCTAGGGCTGGCATCACAGATCTCAAGTCCAGCAGGGAAATTTCCTGAAGCACCTTTGCTACTTGACCCTCCTAGTAGCCAGACTTTGCCAAACACTTCGAGTGCTTCTGGCTCAACCATCATCTGCAAGGTGTCGATGTCCCAGGTAGTAGAAAAGATCGCACCGTGAAGGAGCTCGTGAAGCGAATGTCTTCCTGGAGCACCTGCCAGACTAAGCTGCCACCGTTACAGCTATCATTAATCTGACATACACCTGCCACGACAAGGTTTTACGACATTGTCTGAAGTCCCAGCCTTGGCCTTCTCCTTCAGGTTCTCTTATTATGCGGCTTCTTGACAGCATCCTCAACAGCCTTGCGCCCCGAACCCTCAAACTCAACATCCCGAACCTCAAACCTCGAGCCAACATGAAAGTCCAGCCTGCAGCTGCCAGACTTGGGCTTCTGCTTCTTCTACGTGATAGCCACAAAGGAAAACATAATAGCAAGCCTTCTAATCGCTTCCCCCTAATAGTAAACAACCCCCTAATATTAAAAATACTTTTTCCCGGACCCCCCAAAAAATACCCCCGCCCTTTAAAACCCATTTTGGATTAGGGGGTGCAGGTCTAGGGTTTTAAGGTTTAGGGTTTAGGGGTCCCTAAACCCTAAACCCTCAAGGGTTAAGTGGGGTTTAGGGTTTAGGGTGCTCCTTTGAAGGGTCGGCTCTCTGTTTTCGGCTGCTGCGCTCTGTCTGCTGCAGCTGTCTTTTGCGAGCATGGCTTGCCTAGCCTGCCTCGCTGTTCATACTGCCAAACAGCAGCAAAGATCGGCTGCCTGCCTGTCTGTTTTTGCAAGTCTTTCTGTCTGCCTAAGACTCAGAAAAGGTTTTTAGGGCTTCAGGGTTTCGGTTTAAGGGTTTAGGGGTTTAGGGCTTCAGGGTGTAGGGCTTTAAAGCAGGTGCAGCGACCTTGACTGGCTGTCTGGCTACCGAAAAGCAGCCTTCGAGGATCGCCTGCCTCTCTGTCTCAGCAGGTCTTTGGGGTTTAGGGGTTTAGGTTTAAAGGTTTAGGGCCTTAGGGGCGATCCTGTCTGGCTGTCTGCCCTCAGCTGCTGTAGCACAGCCGCAGACAGCTGAAGGGTGGCCCTGCCTGTCTGAGCCGAGACAGCAGGGCCACCCTTCTCACCTCGAGTCTTTCTGGCATGCTGTCTGCCTGGCTGATGTGCCTTGCCACATCGTCTCTGAACGAGAACCAGGAGTCCTGGAGGGTTCAGTCGTGATCCAACAGATGATAGCTTCGTGGTATTAGCTTTTCAGCTGGCCACATCATCAAACCAAGTAATTATCTGAACGAAGTGTTCCTCTCGTACGGACTTCGATTAATTACTGTCGCAGCATCTAGTTCGTCGCCCAGTCCTGTCGCCTCTCGGCGCAGACAGCTGCCCTGCCGATGCCATGGAGCTCCTCCTGGCGACTTTGTTTCATTGTTGGCTGGCTGTGGCTTGATTTGTTCTGCCTGGACGTCTGCCAGGATGGCTGTCTGGCGGCTGAGCTCGGCAGTGACTGCCTGGCTGATTCACATATGCTTGTTTTGAAAGTTCTGAAGTGGCTGTCTGCCTGCACGGCTTCTGTCTGGCTTTGCACAGCCGCCAGCAGGCTTTCGAGCTCGACCTCCCGAATAAGTACATCTGTGTACGAAACAAGGCACTTCCAGTAATTAGTTAATTAATTAATTAGCCAGCATCCGAAACCAGGCACTTCCAGTACTAAGGTTGCACGACGAGCAAGCACCATCCTGCCAGCATCCGAAACAAGGCACTTCCAGTACTAATGCCGTACTACAATCCAACACAATCCAGCCAGCATCCGATACCAGGCACTTCCAGTACTCAGGTTGTACTATGAGAAAGCACCATTCTGGCAGCATCCGAAACAAGGCACTTCCAGTATCCAGCACAATCCAGCCCCAGCCACCTAGGCAGCATCCAACAGCCGAGAAGCACAAAAACCCTTTGCATCCGTTACAAGGCACTTCCAGTTTCCTGGATCCTTGTCATGCTGAGCTCCCACTCAACTAGCCGACTAACCACTAAGCTATCCGAGCCCTGGTATCCAAGTGATGCCACAAGCTGGTGCTCAGAGTTGATTAAGGTTTTCGGGTGCCCTGAACTTTAGCCTATAATTACCAAAAAAACAAGACGGGAGCAGGGCTAGTAATTATCTCCAATGGCATCTTGGTTCGGATTTGTTTTGCAAAAGTCGCGGCCCGGCGGGATCCGGTGAGTCGATGTTCTCGCCATTCCCGATTTCAGTGCTCTGGCAGAAGTATGCCTTCAGCTCCTGCATTTCTTGATTGCTGTTGTGGCCAATGTTGTACATCATCCAATCCGGTAAGCTGGATGTCTGTTCGCAGCAGCCGCTGTCATCCAGATGAAAGAGTCGTCCAGTGTCTTCCAGCCATCCAAGCTTGCAGGCTGCACTTAATTAATTATTAGGGTTCTTACTGCCCTGAACTTTAGCCTACACTACAAAATACGGAGCAGTGGATAACACCTCCAAGGGTGCAAATGGCACGGCCTCATGGTGGCCTGGCCGATGACTACCTGCTTGGTAGGGCTAAGAAGGCTACAACACTAACCACTGCGCTACTTCGGCCGTGTCCACCTCACACCGGTGTCAGTCGAACTACTTATCACCATTGGAGGTGTTACCTACTGCCCCGTTTTTTGTTGGTATAGGCTAGAGTTCAGGGAGGGCACACCCTAACCCCAAACCCATCTGAAGCTTGGAAGCTTGACTGGCAGCTTGACAGCCAGGCACCACAACACTGAGCTCACCGGCAAGCTGGAAACTTAGCCGTCGCTGGACGTGCGCTTGAAGACTCGAGTCTCGAGTCCGAACAGACGGTTCAGGACGCCTGCCACCAGCAACCTGGCAGTGGCCCTGCAGTTGAGCAGCGAGCTCCTCACCATTCATCGGGACTGGCGACTCCATCCACTCCCCGGATCCCGACCGGGCCTGCGTCTTACCATGACACCACCGGGAATCGAGCCCTTGCACTGTTGCAGCCTCCATCTCGAATCGCACGACGCACCTCCGGGCCATTGGGTAGAAGCACAGCTAGTGGCTGCATCAAATCATGTGTGAGCACTGGATTTCATTTGCTTCGGATTCTCGTTTGCAAACTCTTTTTCGCCTGCTGCTGCACGCTTCGGATGCAAGCATGATTCGTCATTGGCAGCATTTAGTACTGGAAGTGCCTCGTTTCGCAGGCTGGCTGCATTGTGGCAAATCCTAGTACAAGCTTCGTACTTGTACTACGAGAAAGCCCCATGCTGCCAGCATCCGAAACAAGGCACTTCCAGCACTAATGCCGAACTACAATCCAGCACAATCCAGCCAATCTCCGAAACCAGACACTTCCAGTACTGAGGTGGTACTACGAGAAAGCACCATCCTGCCAGCATCCGAAACAAGGCACTTCCAGTACTCTTGCCGAACTACAATCCAGCACAATCCAGCCAGCATCCGAAACCAGGCACTTCCAGTACTAAGGTTGTACTACAATCCAGCACAATCCAGCCAGCATCCGAAACCAGACACTTCCAGTACTAAGGTTGTACTACGAGAAAGCACCATGCTGCCAGCATCCGAAACAAGGCACTTCCAGCACAAAGGTTGTATAACAATCCAGGGTGGCAAAGCGGCAACTGCAACCCCAGGGCGTGCAAAACTAGCGCCTCAGGGAGCGAGGTTTTCCTCGAGCAGAGGGGTGGATGCTCAATTCCCACTCGGTGGGCCCTGAGGCTGAGAAGATCATGTGGAGGGCTCTGCAACGATCTGATCCCTCAATCGTCTCCAAGTCGGTGCTGACACCGGCTTCAAGGAGCATGGGATCAACCTCTGGCGCCCGGGAGCAGCTGGAGGAATTTTTTTTTTGAAATTGGCAAATGGCATTTTGCACAGCTTCCGATTGGCAAATGGCATTTTGCACAGCTTCCGATGTTTGCGGGCTCGTGGCACAATACAGCCAGCATGCGAAACGAGGCACATCCAGTAATTAATTACTAATTAAGCTTGTGGTAGGATTTGGCATACGAATCCAGGCAGTTCCAGTACTTAGCAAAACCCTTGTGACTCGAAACGAGGCACTTCCAGTACAGACCTTGCGAAGCCAGGTAAAGTACCACTACACCAAAGGGACCCTGGGTCAGGCGATGGATAGCGCTGTCTCGAAGGTACACATTCTGGAACTTTCCGGATTTCAAGGGCCAACACAGTGCAAGTCGCAAGCATCACTCCCAGTACGAGTGCTGCAATTATCGCAAGGAGGCATTCCTCAGTTGTGGTGATCAATGACTGCATTCCCGGAGTCTCCACAGAAGCAAGCAGAGAGGCAGGATAACAATCACACAGAAGGCGGGACAGCCTCGCGCCCCACAGAAGCAAGCAGAGAAGCAGAATAATTACACAGAAGACGGCACAAGGAACAACAACGAGCGGCAAACCCAAAGAAACTAATTACATTGCCAACTTCCCCCGACGGTGTGGTGGTGGCACAGCTGTGTTCAGGGTGTGTGTGTCCCTGCACAGAGGGCCGGGTTCGAGTCCCGGTCGGGGTGTTTGGGCGATGCTCGTACAAACTCTCAGCTAATGAGTCCTCGAAAAGCAGTTCCTGATCCGAACAGGGACCAAATGACACCAGAAGGAATCAAACCCTCACAACTTTTGACAAGGCGTCCGAGGGAGCATCACTAACCACTGCGGCATCACTTCCATGCAAACCACATATTTATACCCCTCCTAATCTTTGTGATGAGGAAATGGAATAACAAGCTTTGTGAATTGCGACAATCAGGCACCAATAGTCAGGAGTCGCAGTGTTCAGCTTGTACTACAATCCAGCGCCATCCGGCCAGACGGCGAAAAGAGGAGGCACTTCTAGTAAATACTCCAGCACGATCCTGCCAGCTTGCAAGAAAAACCACTTAATTAAGATACAACCACCACTTCCAGTACTAAGGTTGTACTACGAGAAAGCACCATCCTGCCAGCATCCGAAACAAGGCAACTTCCAGTACTAATGCCGTACTACAATCCAGCACAATCCAGCCAGCATCCGAAACCAGGCACTTCCAGTACTAAGGTTGTACGACGAGCAGGCACCATCCTGCCAGCATCCGAAACAAGGCACTTCCAGTACTCATGCCGTGCTACAATCCAGCACAATCCAGCCAGCATCCGAAACCAGGCACTTCCAGTAATTAATTACTAAGGTTGTACTATGAGCAAGCACCATTCTGGCAGCATCCGAAACAAGGCACTTCCAGTACTATTGCCGTACTAATAACAATCCAGCACAATCCAGCCAGCATCCGAAACCAGGCACTTCCAGTATCAATGCCATACTACAATCCAGCACAATCCAGTCATGGTACTCCAATCCAGCACGAAAAAACACACACAAAAAAAGAACCCTGAAGCCTGGCGCACTCACTCACTGCCTGACTGCCTCGGAGCCCCTACTGCCTTCCAACGACCGAAACAACCCTGAACCAAAACCCCAAAACCCTGAAGCCTTGCGCACTCACTGCCTGACTGCCTCGGAGCCCTTGCCTTCCAACCACCGAAACGACCCTGAACCAAACCCCAAAACCCTGAAGCCTTGCACACTCACTCACTGCCTGACTGCCTCGGAGCCCCTGCCTTCCAAGCACCAAACAACCCTGAACCCCCCCCCCCTTCAGACCCTTTTTTGTTAATTGATTACTATAGTTATCAGGGTAAGGTGTCAGGGTTTAGGGTGTACTTGTAATTAATTAGTCTCCATTGCAGTTCCTTTTTGGGAATACCTAATTTCTTAATCTGGTTAAACCAACAAAAGGAACTACAATGGAGACTAATTAATTATTGGATTCATTTGAGATCGACCTGTCTGCCTGGCTGGCTGCCTGGCTGGCTGCCGGCTGAGCAGCTGGCTGGGCTGCTCCGGTCTGCAGCAGGTTTAGGATTCAGGGTTTAGGGCTCAGGGGTTCGGGTTTAGGGGTTGGGGCTTGGGGTTTCAGTTCGGGTGCCTCGCTGGCTGCCTCTGCCTGGCTGGCTGCCTCGGCGAGCTGGCTGGCTGTCTCCCCTGCCAGGCGTTCCATGTCGGCCTGGCATCATTAATTAATTTTGCAATCCAGCCAGCATCCGTCCTGACACGGCGCTCGAACCACTGGGCCATTCTGGTTTTGCACAACATGCCGCCACTCAAAAATCAAGCACCGCTGCAATCCTGCCAGCATGCGACGGCAAAATGAGGCGTTTCCAGCATTTTGTTTTTTGGCCAAGCTTGTAATTAACTAATTGATTGGTAATTAATTGACGAGGATTTGGCAGAATCCAGCCAGCCTGAAAAGCGCTGCACTTCCAGCAATTACGAGTTTTCACCACCATCCCCCAACAATCAAGGCATAAAATGCCTTTTAGCACCAACATGGCAGCCATGCTGTGGCTCAATGAGTAAGATGTCAACTCTGCATTCGCACACCTGTTGTACGCGGGCTCGATTCCCGGCCTCGTCATTTTGGCTTTCCCGATGCGGATTGAGGTTCATTAAAGGGACTGGGATTGCTTGATTGCTGAACGGTTGATCGCCGATCGCCGTGCGCTGATCGCTTGGTGTTGATCGGAAAATTACTACAATCCCGCCATCCAGCCACCATGCGAAACGAGGCACATCCAGTTCTACTACCACTACTACTACTACCACTACTACTACTACTACTACTACTACTACTACTACTACTACTACTACTACTACTACTACTGCTACTACTACTACTACTACTACTGCTACTACTACTACTACTACTACTACTACGACTACTAATTACTACTTCTACTACTACTACTACTACTACTACTACTACTACTACTACTAATTACTAAGTACACCCCAACCCCCAAGCCCTGAACTCCCTGAAACCTTGCGCACTCACCCTCTGAGCCCCACCCCACCTTCCAACCTCCGAAGAAGCCCTGAACTCCCTGAAACCTTGCGCACTCACTGCCTCGCTGCCTCGGAGCCCGAAATCACCTTCCAACCTCTCACTTTTACAACCCAAAACCCTTGTAATTAATTAATTAATTAAGGGCTCAGAATGGTTTAGGGTTTAGGGTGAGGAGGAAGGTTTCGAATCAGCCTGTCTAAAGGTCGAATCAGCCTGTCTGGCTGCTGCTGCTTGCGGGCTGGCCATGCTGACTGCCTGCCAGCATTCATCTTTGTGAAACAATTTAAGGGCTTTCTTCAGTCGCCCGGCCTGCTGGTCTGGCTGTCTTCTTCACAGGGGCTTTCCGGTCTCTGCTGCTTGCTGGCTGCGAGCTTCCACAACATGAGCAATGCGAGCAATCAGCACTGCCTGCCTCTCTGAAACTCGTATGCAGTGGCGATGGTGGTTTTATTTCGTTAATTACTGACTTACTTAGCAAGTGAAGCGACAGCTTATTTGTTGGCCCGCTCACTGCTCACACGGTCTGAAGAGTCTGTCTGCAGACGGAAAGTGGCTGTCTGGCGGCAGAGTGGCAGTCGCTGGCGCCTGGCCAACAGGCAATAAAGGCACCATGCACTGAGATTCCCAGTCTGCAACTGAGAACACAATCACTAACTGCTTGATTGATGAGTCAGCGATTCCCACTCTGAAGGCGATTTTTTTTCTTGCTTGCAAGGGTGCGTGTCTGTCTGGCTGTCTGGCTGTCCGGCCACTGCCTGGTCTGGCTGTCTGGCAGCCCTGCAACAAGCGCATGGAGGCAAAGACCGACAGCCACTGCCTGCCTGCCCTACCACGGCTCAGGCGCCCCGTGGGGCTTGCAGCGGCGGCAGAAGTGCGGCCAGTGGCCGTCGATCTCTGCCTCCATCCGCTTGTTGCAGGGCTCTCTCTTGCACTTGAGGCACTGCACTATGCAAAAGTGAGTGCGCTGTGCCTGGCTGTAGCGGCCGCGGCCGCCTATCTTCTCTGTGGCTACCACCAACCCTGTTGCAGGTATGTCTGGCATAACAGTGTCCTCTTCTTCCTGTCTGTCTGTCCAGCTCGCCCAGGCTCGCGGGGGGCTGGCTGACTGGCGAGGAGGAGGTTTGCTTGGCTGTCTGAGCGAGCTGCCTCGAGCACCACTGTCTGTCTTGTTGCTGCCTCGAGCACCGCTGTCTGTCTGGTTGAGCCAGTCGTCCGCCTCTGACCGGGGTCCCATCTTGAATTTCTTGCTGAGACTCCGCCGTCTGGCTGTAGCTGCCTCAGCCTGGCGTTGTGTCTCAGCTGGCTGTGGGGGTTCGGCCACTCGCTGCGGTCCTGGCTGTCTTTCGAAAGCCTGTCTGTCCAAACCATCCACCAGGGCGTGGATGACCCTCTTGACTGTCTTTCTGTCTGTGTCTCTCGCTGCATGCAGCAGCACACTGTCTGGCTGCTCGCCCAGCACCGCCAAAGCCTCAAGGGCCAACCCGAGGTCGCCCATGGCTTTTGTCTGTCTGTCTGTCTGTCTACTTGGTTTTCGGTCAGCCTTCCTACTGTTTTTGTCTGTGAGTGTGACTGTGAGTGTGTGTGTGTGTGTGCGTGTGTGTGTGTGTGTGTGTGTGTGTGTGTGTGTGTGTGTGTGTGTGTGTGTGTGTGTGTGTGTGTGTGTGTGTGTGTGTGTGTGTGTGTGTGTGTGTGTGTGTGTGTGTGTGTGTGGTTGTGTGTGTGTGTGTGTGTGTGTGTGTGTGTGTGTGTGTGTGTGTGTGTGTGTGTGTGTGTGTGTGTGTGTGTGTGTGTGTGTGTGTGTGTGTGTGTGTGTGTGTGTGTGTGTGTGTGTGTGTGTGTGTGTGTGTGTGTGCGACCTGCCTGCCTGGCCTACCAGCCGGCGACTTCATGACTGTGTGAGTGTGTCTGTGTGCGAGTCCTGTCTGTACTGCTTGCTGTTTCTGACCGGGCTTGAGAGGTCGCGAGCTGGCACAGCAAATTCAACTGTCTTCCTGTCTCGCGAGCTGGCAAGCAAGTTCAACTGTCTTCCTGTCTCTGGCAGAGTTGGGGCTGATCCTAAACCCTCAACACTGTGAGCCCTGTCTTGCCTGCAGCTCCTGGGCGGCTGTCAGCTGCTGGCGGCTGTCTGCTGATGGCAGCTGCCTCTTGCTTTGGACGGCTTGTCTCATTGATTCATGATTGCTTGGCTTCCCCTCAAACTAACTGCAAGCAGGGTGTCTTGCACCAGTCTTTGCTTGCATCCGGCCTGAATTGGCTGTCTGGGCTGTCTGTCGCAAGGTGCTGGTCTCACGTCAGCTTTCCTCCCAGAAATAAACAATTGTTCCAGAAAATCTCATCCCTGCTTCCCGCAGCCGGAATATGTAAATAAATAATTAATTATGCTTGTGCATCAGGCCATTCCTCCGTATATAATTATGACTCCAAATTGCAAGCAAATTCATGACTGTATCAATTACAAACAAGCACAATGCTGTCAGCATCCGAAACAAGGCACTTCCAGTACTAATTAAGTAATTAAGTTTGTACTCCAATCTAGCACAATGCGAGCAAATTCATGAATGGATTACAAACAAGCACAATCCTGCCAGCATCCGAAACCAGGCACTTCCAGTACTAAGGTTGTACTACGAGCAAGCACCATCCTGCGAGCATCCGAAACAAGGCACTTCCAGTACTAATGCCGTACTACAATCCAGCACAATCCAGCCAGCATCCGAAAGGAGGGAGACACTTCCAGTACTCAGGTTGTACTACGAGAAAGCACCATCCTGCCAGCATCCGGAAAAAGGCACTTCCAGTACTAAGGTAGTACTATGAACAAGCACGCTGTACTACCAGCAAGCACCATCCTGCGAGCATCCGAAACAAGGCACTTCCAGTACTAGTGCCGTACTACAATCCAGCACAATCCAGCCAGCATCCGAAAGGAGACACTTCCGGTACTCAGGTTGTACTACGAGAAAGCACCATCCTGCCAGCATCCGGAAAAAGGCACTTCCAGTACTAAGGTTGTACTATGAACAAGCACAATCCAGCCAGCATCCGAAACCAGGCACTTCCAGTACTAAGGTTGTACTATGAGAAAGCACCATGCTGCCAGCATCCGGAACAAGGCACTTCCAGTACTAGTTAATTAATTAATGCCGTAATTACTACAATCCAGCACAATCCAGCCAGCATCCGAAACCAGGCACTTCTAGTACTAAGGTTGTACTACGAGCAAGCACCATCCTGCGAGAGGTGAAGACCTTGACAAACACTCCAGTCGCCGGCCTTTGTTTTCGTGCTGCAAGCAGAGCCGGAAAGGAGTTCAAAGAAGCCGAGAGGTACACAGCAAGAACACAGGGGAGGGGCAACCCAGCGATTTCCAACTGCATGTTGGTTTCTGAAGGGACTCTACAACCCATGTCCGGAATGGGGAAGCGATCATGCGCAGACTCTGCGTGCGAATCTGCGAAGCCTGCGGGCTCGAATCCTCCGGGCGACCATTCATTTTCAGCCTAGACCAAGAGCATTTGGACAGGAGTACCAACACCTCCGATGAGCACATGAGCACAACCCCAGGGGGACTCGAACCACCCATCTTTCCATGGCTTTCCCACAGAGCGCCTTATCCATTAGACCGTGGGGTCCTCTATTCAATATGTCATTCTACAGTCCATGCAGCATCCTTCACAAAGCACTTCCAGTAATTACTCCATGCTGTACCAAAATAGAGCACAATCCAGCCTGTTTCCGAAACTCCGAATTCACATGTGATTCTGCAACAATTAATTATGTTCTGTGGGAGGAATGGCAAGAAGAGCATGAATCGGTGAAGAGAAAATCAATTGTTCAATTGCTCCTGAGCTGCCTGTCTTCTTGACTGAGTGCGCCTTTGCTTTGGCATTTCCTTTAGCCTTTGCTTTTGGCTGTGCTTCTTGCTTGCTGGCTGCCTGGCTCTGGGCGTATTTCAAGAACTGGGTCTTGCTGCAACGGATGCAACCAGCAAGACACCAGCCACAATGAACACAGCCGAAAGCAAAAGCAATGTCGTCTGCTGGCTGGCTGTCTGCGGGTGGCTTACTGTCTAGCTCTCTGGTTCGGAGCAGCAGTTGCAACCAGCGGTTCAACTGGTGGCTGCCAGGTCTCGCTGCAGTGCCTGCGGTGCCTCGCCCAGCCACCGGCGCCACTCCTGCTCCACATAGAGCAGGACCCACAGACCACAGCTGAAGCCATCTTCCTGTCTGAGCTGGCTGACTGGCACAGGCAAAGGCTGGGGCTGCTTCTTGGCTGTCTGCAAGAGCACTTTCAGGACTGCAGTGGCTTCCTTGTAGGCTGCGGGCACGTGTCATAGTACCTGACTTTCGCTTCCGGGCTGTCTCTGGCTGTCTCGATAGCAAGCAAAGACCAGTGTCTCGGAGGCTGGCTTTGCACGATTGCCAGCACCAAACCCTTCTGACTGTCCATGGCTGTCGTGGCCTCTACCTTCAAATTCTGTGTCTGCAGCAGCAGCTTGGCCTCTGCAGGTAGCAGGACACAAAAGCTGGCTGGCTCCCTTCCCTGGGAGAGTCTGCAAGACATCTCCCGAATGCCAGCTTGGAGCTGGCTGTCTGTCATGAGATCTCCATGCGTGTAAAGCCGCAAGTCTTTCTGGCTGGCCGCCGCTTCCTCCTTGGCTGCCACACTGGGGAAGCTCTCGTAGTCCAGGAGCAGCGGGAAGTCTCTGTCTCTGACATCCAAGGTGATGTCTGTCTGCTCCACCCACTGCTGGCTGCCGTCAGCAGCTTTTACCAGGACTTGGCTGTCTGTCTGCTCGGCACAAAGCACGACCTTGCCTCGCAGGCTTTCTGCGGCCAGGTCTCCGATCACCCTGGCTGTCTGGACGTCGAGGGCACCTTTGCTGCCTGCCTGTGCTGCCTGTCTCTGAGCCTTCTTCTTCTGGTCTTTCTTCTTCTGCTTCTTGTCTTTCGAGGGCTTGCCTGTCTTGCCTTTTTTTGCTGGCTTTGTTGCTGCCTTTCTTGCCTGCCTTGACAGAAAGAAGTGCCTGTTTTTGTGTCTTGCTGCCTTTCTCCTCTCGCCACTTCCGCAATAGCTTCCTTCTGACTTTCTCTTTCTTCTGGTTCTTGACCTTCTTTGCCGTTGTCTCCTTTCTGACTGACGGTGCCTGGCTGGTTGTCTCCTCCACCTTTTGCTGGAAGAGCTGTCTCCTCTGGCTCGGATGGATCTGGCTGACTACCACTTCTCTGAGCTCTCTCTCTGTCTGTGCCAGAAGACTGGCCTTGCATTTGAAGTTCAAGTGCAAGTCTGTCTGGCCAAGGAGGTATGAAGCCTCCGGCTCAAATGCCTGGCTTTCCTCAAATGCCTTGCTGTCTGCCTCTGTCCAGGGCAGCACTCTGCCTGTCTTGTCCACCCAGCGGGATCTGTCTGCCAGGTGGTCGCTGCCTAGCTTGGCATTGCCTTCCTGGAAGTCCGCACGCCATGCCTGGCTGCAGCAGTCCTGAAGGTTGCCCTGACTGTCTGGCCTGCAGTGAAACCAGCCTGCCTCCCTCATGCAGTGAGTGACTGTCTGTTGCTTCTCATTCAGCTGCTCCATGCGGGAGTGCATCTCTCTGGCTGCCTCCAAAATGTCTCGCGGGCCTGTCTTGTAGGCGCAGGTCACCCCTTGCTGTCTGGCTTTCTCTCTCATTCGCTGCTTCAGGTCCTCCTGCCAACCCAATGTCTGTCACTTGGGTCAAGCCGGTGCATCCGGCTGCTATGCCTGTCTGGGCTCGCTGCAGGAGTGCCGCAGCCTGCATTGACTCTTCTGTCCATGCTCCACCGAACATGTCGACTAGCTGCACTGCCTGGCTGTGCTCTGCTGCCTCCATCTCCAGTTGTCATCTGTAGATGATGCTGTCTACCACTGCTGCTGGCTGGCACCAGACCTTGACGCCGCCATCGGCGAAAAGGTGTGGCTGGCTGGCTCGCAGCTTTCGCCAGGTCCTCATGATCTGGCCTGGCACTCTGCCTCCTGCCTTTCTCTTGACTGTCTTGCTGCCTATCTGGAAGGTCTCTGCCTTCACCCAAGCGCCTGCCTGGCTGATGTTTTCAAGCCTAGGTGACCAGGATCGTCGGCATCACAACACCGACTGGCTCTCTGTCTGGCGCAAAGTAGTGCCTCACTGCCTGCCTGGCCACCAAGCTTACTCGCCACCGAAGACAGCCTCGGCTTGGTGGAATGGTTAGTGCTCGGCTCTCGATCTCATCGCACAACCCTTGCGGACTCAATACCCCGATGCGCCTTCAATGATAAGGGGGAGCTTAATTAAGTAATGATGAGGACTGAAACACTTCCAAAAAGTGAAGGTCTGGCTCAGAATGGAACCTTAATTAAAGCCTAAAGAACACCAAGGTGCGGTCTTCTTGCCTTTGGCTGACTGTTTGGCTTTCGGCTTTGCCTGCCTCGCTTTCCTGTTCTCTCGTCTCAGCTTGCTTTGTTCTGTGGCTAGCTTCAAACGGACGACAGATGTCAAAACTTTGCCTGGCGTTGGCTTCAACCAGGCAGGTATCTGATCTGACATCGTGATGGCTGTCTCTGCTCGCTGGCTGGCCCACTGCTCTGGGCTTGCCACAGGCAGGTCTGTGTCTGGCTTGGGGCTGGCTGCCTGCTGCAGGATCCTGTCCCACAGCCGCCAAGACAAGTTCAGCCTGGCTGTCTCCTCTTGCTGACTGAGGTTGGCTGTCTGCTGGCAAGTCCTGCTGCGAAGACCGCACTTCGCCAGGAGTGTCACCTGGTAGTTCTGTCTCTGCTTGGGCTTCGTGGCTAGTGTGTCTTGCTTCTGTCTCATGGCAGCGAGCTCTTTGTGGCCTGTCTGGGTTAGAAGACCCTTCTTGTCCTCTGCCTGCCTGACTGCAATGGCTGTCTCAAGCCTGTCTTCGAAGTCCAGCAGCACGTCCGAGCTCGTCAGGACGTGCTGGCTGGCTTCCTCTGTCAAGGCCCAAGCACGAGTCTCCGCCCAAACAGGCTGGAGAAGGTCGGGCCTGCCAAGCTGTCTGCCTTTGTCTGGCAGCCGTCTCCCTGTTGACTTGCTGACAAGGTGCACTAAAGCCAAGTGACTGCCTGGCTGTCTGGCTTTGTATCCTGAGCCACTGGTGCCCATGAAGTCCTTGACTTTCTGTCTGTGGTAGTCTTTCTGCAGGTTAAGGCCGAAAGTCTCGCTGACTCCATAGGACTGCATGACATGGAGTCTGGCTGCCCGCCGGCTTTGCTTCTCTATGGCTAGCCTGTCTAGCTCCTCCATCATGGCTAGCTTTGCTCTGCCTGGCAACTGCCTGGCAAGTCGCATCTTTTCTTGCGAAGATGCGGCACCAGCTTCGTCTTCTCTTTACTGCCTGGCGGTCTGCCTCCCTTTCTCTTCGTCAGGACCCCGACAGCTGGCTCCAGACCTAGCTTTTCCACTGCCTGGCTGGCTTTTTCAGTCTGGCACTGGCTGTGTCTGGCGAGAGGTTCGGCCTGGCCTCTGCCTCTGCAGCTTTACCCCAGAGGTAGTCCAGCCTGTAGTGGACTGGACTGCCTTTCCCCAAGGTCTTCTTCAGGTTTTCTATCTGTCTCTCTCGCACAGGGTTGCTGTTTGGGGTCTGGCTGTCCGGGCTCTGGCTGGCTGGGGTCTTGCTGCCAGGGCTGAACAGCCGCCGTTTAGGCGAAGGCGTGCCGAAGCTGCCGTGCCTCTTGACTCCCTGTCTGTTGACTGGCTCTGTGCTGTCTAGACTGCTTTGGCTGCTTTGCCTAGAAACCAGGAGCCGCCTCTTAGGCGAAGGCGTGTCTCTTGACTCCTTGTTGGCTGACTGTCTCTTTGCTGTGGCTGCTCTGCCGAAGAACCAGAGGCTGTGGTTCTTCACTTTCCAAGTCAACTACCTCCACTGTCTGGGCTGTCTGTCTTTTCTTGGCTTCCCTCCTGTCTTCCTGAACTAAACATGGTATATGCGTACATTAATATATTGGTACAGTAGTCTGTTCCTATATTACTACATTCGTCTCTTAGTGTATTTAGCTTAAACAACACTTCAGTCAGCAGGCAACTGAGCATTTCTCATAATTAATGATCTCTCTGCCTCGTCTTGCTCGGCCACGGCCCTCTGCAAGATGGCTTTCATCTTGGCCTGTGTAAAAACAGAATGTCGTGTTTGCACTTGGGGCGGATGCTCTCGGCTCTGCTGAGCGGATCATCGTGGTTAAGTATTTATCTCGACCCAAAACCCTCTCCCTCTGGTTGTACTACAATCCAGCACAATGCCAGCCAGCATGCCTTGCGAAGCGAAGCGCTAACCACTAGGCCATTTGTGTTTTGGATTTTTGCAGTTTATAACAAGTGATCAATGCAAAAATGTTGTGATCCGAAAAAGACACTTCCAGTACTGATGCCGTACTAATCAATTAATTACAATCCAGCACAATCAAGCCAGAATCCGAAACCAGGCACTTCCAGTAATTAATTAATTACTAATTAATTAATGCCGTACTACAATCCAGCATAATCCAGCCAGCATCCGAAAGGAGGCACTTCCAGTACTAAGGTTGTACTACGAGAAAGCACCATCCCGCCAGCACACGGAACAAGGCACTTCCAGTACTAAGGTTGTACTATGAACAAGCACAATCCAGCCAGCATCCGAAACCAGGCACTTCCAGTACTAAGGTTGTACTACGAGCAAGCACCATCCTGCGAGCATCCGCAAGAAGGCACTTCCAGTACTAATGCCGTACTACAATCCAGCACAATCCAGCCAGCATCCGAAAGGAGACACTTCCAGTACTCAGGTTGTACTACGAGAAAGCAACATCCTGCCAGCATCCGGAAAAGGCACTTCCAGTAATAAGGTTGTACTATGAAAAAGCACAATCCAGCCAGCATCCGAAACCAGGCACTTCCAGTACTAAGGTTGTACTATGAGAAAGCACCCTGCTGCCAGCATCCGGAACAAGGCACTTCCAGTACTAATTAATTAATTAATGTCGTAATTTCTACAATCCAGCACAATCCAGCCAGCATGCGAAACCAGGCACCTCTAGAACTAAGGTTGTTCTACAAGCGAACACCATCCTGCGAGCATCCGAAACAAGGCACTTCCAGTACTAATGCCGTACTACAATCCAGCACAATCCAGCCAGCATCCGAAAGGAGGCACTTCCAGTACTCAGGTTGTACTACGAGCAAGCACAATCCTGCCAGCATAATTATTAACTAATTAGTTAATTAACCAGAGTGGTAAGAATTTATTTGCTATGCTTCCGGATGATGAGGATAAGAGCTGATCCCAGGGTCAGACGGTCTATGTCCCCTGCAATACTGATGAAATCTTATAACATTCTGTCAAGAGATTGTGGCCTAAAGGTTAGTCTTGCGACTCTGATGCGGCTGACTCGCGGCTCGATTCCCCTAAAGCTTTCTGGCTTTGCTATCGAAAAAGCAGGCCTTGGCCCGCAGCGTCTCCTCGCCGCCCATGGCTGCAAGGGACGTGTCTGACTGTCTCTCGGTCTCTGTTCTGTCTGTGTGAGGGGCGGTAGAGAGTGTGTGTGTGTGGGTGTGTGAGTGAGTGTCTGTCTGTTTGTCTGTGTGGTGCCTTTCGGCGGCACCATGATGGGCCCAAAGGCCCTGTGTGAGTGTGTGTGTGTGTGTGTGAGTGTGTGTGTGTGTGTGTGAATGTGTGAGTGTGTGAGTGTGTGTCTGTGTGGTGCCTTTCGGCCCCACCACCGGCCCGAAGGCCGTCTTCGTAAGGCTGAGTGCCTGCAGATTGCACAAGTGCAAGACTCCTTGGTCGCACTGCGTCAGTCCGAATAATTCACCGGATCACTCAATCGGTAGGAGCGACGGGCGGTGTGTACAAAGGGCAGGGACGTAATCAGCACGAGCTGATGACTCGCGCTTACTAGGAATTCCTCGTTGAAGATCTATTTTTTAATTAATTGCAATGATCCATCCCCATCACGATGCACTTTAAAAAGATTACCCGGCCATTTCAGGCAAGATTGCAAACTCGTTGAGCGCATCAGTGTAGCGCACACGCAGCCCAAGGACATCTAAGGGCATCACAGACCTGTTATTGCCTCAAACTTCCCTCTAAGAAGTTGCCCATGTAACCGAGGTTACATGTAACTATTTAGCAGGTTAAGGTCTCGTTCGTTCACGGAATTAACCAGACAAATCACTCCACCAACTAAGAACGGCCATGCACCACTACCCATAGAATCAAGAAAAAGCTATCAATCTGTCAATCCTTACTATGTCTGGACCTGTTGTGACTCGTGGATTTCATTTAAAGCTTCCCAGAGACTCCAAAACCCTTGAATTAAGGAATATTGCAAAAATATAGTGGCATCCCCCATAATCATGATTTTAAGATTGATTCCTTAATTCCAAAGTTTTGGAGTCTCTGGGTTCATGGGTGGGGTAAAACTAGGTATAACCAGGATGTGAGATAACAACCACCCCCTAATATTAAAAACATTTGCGAATTTTTATTTAGGGGGGGGGCCCCCCCGTTTAATATTAGGGGGAAAAGATTATAAGGCTAGTATAAAACAAAAGCTTACTTATAAGTTAAGCCCAGTAGCTTGACCCCACTAGCCTCGCCGCAGCTCCATCCGGCCTGGCCTCCCTCGGGCCATGGAGGAACCTTTCCCCTCTGGGAGGCAAGCTTCTCCCACCGGGCACATACATCATTGGCCTTCCTCCTAGAGAACTACATCTCGGGAGAAGCAAGTTAGAGGTCCTAAGCTGCAGCCACAAAGACATACACACACACAAGCACACTGTTGCAGGCAGCCCTGTTCCGAATGTGTCGCAACACTGGTAACAGTGGCCTCTCGGTGGTGAAGCTTAGGGTCGGGGATTTCGCGTTTATGTCCTAAGGTCTATAGTCCAGCCTGGCCAGCCTCCATTCAATCCTCGCGCTCTTCGTCGGAGAGCCCTCATCAAACGCGTTTTGACGCCCCCTCTCTCCCTCTTTCCCTCCCGCTCTCCGTGTTCGTCTCTCTGCATCTGCACATGCCTCGCCGTCCCCGTCCGACAGGAGGTTGGTCCAAAGGCTTCTTCCTCCGCATCCGCGTCCGCCGCCGGCACCACCACCTAGGAAAGACAAAACGAATGCACACACCACAGACGCACACGCGCACGCACACACACACACAGCCAAGCCAGGAGCCGGTACATCAGCAGTCCCGCTTGCAAGCTCCTTACACCAGCGTCGCGTATGGACAATGACAAGGAGCTACTAGACAGAGCCAACTATTCCACCGATGAGATCCGCACGATCGGAGGCGAAGGCTCGGGAGCGAGGATGTCGAGCTGGGCCTTGAGTGCAGCAGTCCAAGGAACCGAACGAGATGCACAACGAAATAACAGCCCAAGTTGCCGCAAGGATCTCATCATGCAACGTAGCCTCAGAGTATAAAATCCCCGTTCCGTCCAGACCGCAAGCACACCAATCCAGCAAAACCCCCTGAACACTGAAGCGTCGACATCGTTCTCCAGCAGGGGTGGTAAGGGCACGGCGAGGCTATCCACGTTGTAGTCCGCCTCCTCAGGCAGCCGGAATCCAAGCACGAAAAAGCGAGAGAAAAGGAGGAAAGAAAGGAAAGAGCAAGAGAGAAAGACAGAGAGCAAAAGCCACCAAACTTGAAGCCAAGTCGCGACCACCGACAAAGCCTGGCCCTCCTAAGCCCAAGACCATCAACAAGCGCGAGAGAGAAAGAGATAGAGAGGGGACACAAATCAATGCCAAGGTGCGGCACTAGGCCCAGCATCTTCAGCTTAAGCCGAGGACCACAAGGTACGAGCGAAGAACAACACGAAAAACAGGACTGGTAAGCGAGCCGAGAAAGCGCCGGAGGAAGCGGCGGCGTTTCAGGAGCCTCCTAAGCACAGCTTCACGGATTCAGCAGCAACACAAACAAACGACAAAGAACGGAATGCACTGAAGCAACCAAGCCGAGTAACATCGCCACGAACGCGAGCCTCAGAAGACAATGATACGCGGCACGGAGACAACAGATACACAAACGCCGACTCGACGGCTAAATGGGCCAAGCTGCGCTCTCCGGAGGCGGCGTGTTCGGAAACGAGCTTACTCGAAGACGCCTGCACAACCTAGCATGCCTGAGCCCCCAGGTGTTGCATAGGAGAATAGCCGAATCCTTTCTGTGCCCTTACAGAAACTTAAACTTGATTGAAGGAACACTCAAGCCAGTTGAAAACCCCCAGCGCTAATCCTTAAACAACGATTGCAAGCCCAAGCCCCGAACTCTAAACCTCCCTAAACCCTAAGCCCCAAACCCTAAACCCCTAACCCTGCTAAACCCTACTACAGCAGCCTAGAAGCCAGAAACTGGATGCGAGAGCAACACGCTACCGCTACAATTCAGGGCCTGAGATCACGCAACAGATGTGGGTGTTTCAGAAAACAGTGCAACGTTGTGAATCCTTGCCTTTGCTTGTAGTCTGTTTCCGGTTTGAAAGGCATCATGCTGGTATCACGACAGAACCGCACCCCCAGGTGTAGTCTATCAGGCGTGCAACGCCTGCAAGGAAGAAACGGTGTGTGTTTCGTGGGACTGCACGCGGTTGTGGTGGTTCCGTGCCTTAGAGCTCGGGTTGTACCATAAAGTGTTCATTGCCACTTCGTCTGAAGATTCATATCCGCCCGCCGGTGTGGAAGAATCCCAGCACTAATCATCCGTTATCCATGTTACAAGTTGCAGAGTTGACGTAGTAACACAGGGGCATCGCTAATTAGATTAGGGTTTTTGGGTATCGCATAGAAAAATCACCATATCAGGAACCTTACGGAAAGGTTATTGCCAACAAAAACAGGCTGCCACTAATCAGATTTGATGTCCAGAACCCTTGCGACATCGATTCAGGGCTACACTTAGCCGCCCTTACCACCAGAATTAAAAACAATATTCTTATGAATCCCCCGGAGTTATACTATAAAAAATCCCTAAACCCTAAACCCTAAACCCTAAATCATAGTTCCTAGCAAACAGCAGTGGGGTACGGAAGAAGTCGGACCTTATGGGTTGAGTTCGGGGTTTGTGGGTTTAGGGCCAAGGACTTGACTTAGGGTCTTATACTTAGAGGCGCAGGGGACTTAGTAAGTCGGTTATAAGTAGGGTTATACTTGGGGTAACTCCATTTAGGGTACTTATAACCCTACTTATAACCTACTTACTAAGTCCCCTGGGCCTCTAAATAACCATAATCCCTCCCTTATGGAGCCCTTATAGATCCCTTTCGGGGAACCATTTTCAGGAACCTACTTACTAAGTCCCCTGAGCATCTAAGAAGGGTCCAGGGTTTAGGGGTTGAGCGCTTGGGGTTTAGGGGATTAGTGTTTGCATCGAAGAGGCTCTGTGGGGCTTCTGTGGGACTTGTCTACTATAGGGGCCTTAATAGTTAGAATAGAGTTTTGGGGCCCATCATACTAAAATTATAACAAAGAACCCCCAAAATAGTATAGGTAATTATTGAGTTATCAAGGCGTCCTACAACTCACAGCCGCAAGAAAAGCTCACCCATTCCCTGAAGCTCCCATGTGCAGTCAATACATAAGGCCGTCGGGAGTGCGCGATCGGCTTGCAGCATCTGGGTCACACTGCCCAGGTTGTAGAGATCTTCTCCTTTGGCTCGGTTCGGGAACGCTGTCGATGGATGATGTTTCCGAGTAGCATCATGTAGCAAGTGGTGGCAATCCGATGCACGGTGTGTAGGTTTCCAAAAGAACCCCTCAAGAATCAGTTTCCACGTTCGTTGCTTCTGATAGTCTAGGTATACCAATTTTGATGTGAGTATGCTATGGAAACGCTCATTTCTAATGTTGGCATAGATTGGGGAGGATTGCAAAAGGCGGCCCGGTGCCTACGCACACAAAATCGTCGGAAAGCCGCAGGCAAGCATAGATGCAACGTGCTCACACAGGCATGCAGACTTATAGACTACCCAGAGGCTGCATAGTAGTTCCTTTTTGGGGTTCCCGTATAGAATCCTATAAGGTGATCCCCAAAAGGAACTACTATGGAGCCTTTGGGTATCGACATGACATGGTACACCCACCCTGAAGACTGAAGACCAACACATTTCCAGCCTCCAAGCATAAGCGGGCTCCAGCGAAACCATAGTTCAAAGCACTAAAACCAGAAACCACATAAAGCCGTCCAACCGAAGACCATCAAACCTAAAACTCCTAAACCCAAAACGTGAAACCCAAGAACCTGAATTCAAGCGCCTGAAGTCTAAACGTCTAAACCAACCACAACCAGTGCATCGTAGAACCTTGCCGCTTGAGCTGTCCACACCGACCACATCCACAATCGCTTAAAAACTGCTACTCCCAATACCTACGTCACAAGCAAACACAACAAAAGACGACGTTAGGTCAGATCAGCGCGCGTGAAGTCACATCACTTGTGTAAACCCTCGTAAACAGTGAAGTCACCTCGTAGCGCGAACATACATACCTGCAGGTGTATGTATACATTATGATTAAACGTCTATTTGTTTAGCTGTTTGGCTATCAACTTGTATGTAAGCACACAGACCTGGCAAGCGGGGCAGCAGTGGCACCAGCAGCAATCTCCATGCAAAAGCATGCATAAAGTGGAGCCTCAATAGTTAGAATAAGCTCTTGTGGGTAAATTATCGTATAATATCATTGAGGGAACCTGCAGGGAGCAAGGAATATTTGTCTAGATACTACGCTCAACCTCCGAACCCAAACGTCCACATAGAACAGTTAGAGATCCCTCCAAGGAACCTTCTGATCAGTCTAAAGCCCCTATATTACAGTATCGTTCGCTTTGCGGAAAAGCGGCTGAGCTCGTCGATAGCTCTGCCCAGCGCCGGGCCCGAGCGTTTGAACTCAGCGCTGTGACGGAATATTGGGTCTTACTTGGAGGCCCAGGGGACTTAGTAACTGGTTATTTTAGGGACATATAGGTACCATAACCCCAGTTAGGGTTCCTTTTAGGGTACTTATAAGTCTACTTGCTACCTACTTACTAGGTCCCCTAAAGACCCTCCAAGTAGGGTCTGGGGCCCAGGGGTTTAGGGTCTGGGGCCCAAGGGTTTAGGGTGTGGGCGGCGTGTTGAAAAGGTTTTGGAGATTTGACGATCATTTGGGTTCTATATCGGATTTTGCCAGGCTTGATTTTGCAAGGTTCGATCAGATATGATGAAGTGATACCGTTTTTTGGTAGGAATTCGCAGGGGGCTCAACACAGGATGATACGACAAGTTCAGGCAGCCTACGAAACAAAGCAAGTAGGCTGTACTCAGGTTTCGAGTTACTGGTGGCTTAGGCTTTCGGGTCTGAGAAGCTGGGTTTACATTCGCATGATTAGAAAAAAATTGGTGGTATAGTACGAAGGTAACCTGTAGAAATAACATCAGGGGGTGTAGTATGAAGGAGCCCTATAGAAATAACATCAGGGGGTATCAGGGGGCATAGTATGAAGGAACCCTATAGAAATAACCTTCTAGGAGGGGCTTTCGAAGGCTTTAAAAAATATTAGTCGGTAAGATCCTCTGAAGCCCAATAAGAGAGCATATAAATCTCCCAAAGCACTACCTAGCATTCCAAAGCATTCAGGCCCCTCTACGTACGAAGGCTCGGGCCTTTGGGCTTAGACCCTTTGGACGGTAAAACACCAAGACACGGTCTGGGTTAGGTAGGGTTTAGGGCGGTTTGGGGTTTAGGGAGTGGGGTTTAGGGTTCAGGGTTCAAGGGTTTAGGGTTTAGGATTTAGGGTTTAGGGTTCAGGGTTCAAGGGTGTAGGGGTTTAGGGTTTAGGGGTTTTATACCCTGCATCAAAGAAGCAGAAAGCTGGAGAGGTCTGAAGTCAAGGATTGATCAGCTGCTAACTGTAAACTTAGTTGCTGAGTTCACAAGCACCAAGAAAGTGTACACTTTCAGTTTAATAGTGGGTAATATTCTCCCCAAAAGTGTAAAGTGTATCCACTCAGCTACTAAGTAAACTGTCAGGTCTCCCAAGACTCGAAAGCTAGCTTGTTCTGAGCCTAACACTGTGGTTTAAAACGCTTCTGCAAGGCACTGGGGTCTCCTGCCATAGGGACATTTGTGAAACGTATCCGTTAAGCCGAAATGATGCTCTTAGCTTCTAATGTTCCTGCACTATGTCACTTCTCACTCACCAAGGGCTTTGTTGGCTTCCGTGTTGATGGCTTCGCAGGTTTGGGGGAAAGCATAAAGCGCTTGGAAGGAGGTGTACAGCAGGCTGAGCAGACTATGAACCACAAGCAAGACATTGCACGTGCAAGGGGTTGCTTGAGAAGCGAGGTGCCAGGGACAGATGTCGGACAGAGAACGCCCAGCTAGTCGTCCGTTTCCAGACGTAGCGGAAGTGATACATGTATCTTGCACATTTCGCCTAAGCATAGAGCTTTGTGCTCCACCATCATACCAACCCCTGAAATGAAAGTCAAGGTCTAGACATACTAGGAGAGCTCACATCCTCGGCCATACGGTGGACACACAGGCGCCACCACTGCTTGGGCTCGTCGTGACCGAGAAGGCCCGAAAAAGGTCGATGCTATGGGACATGGGACATACTCGTAAGCCTTTTTCGTTTGCATGAAACCCAGCACCCACAAAGACCCCCTGTTAATGTAAGAGTAACCCCAAGAAAAGCTTACCCCAAGAGTTCACGTACCTAACAATCATATACATATACTCCCCAAATACTATTCTACAGAACTACTCTTTGGACCCTTATATACCTTAACCCGGAATAACCTGCCTTCTTAAGGACTTATATAAAGAAAACATAATAAGGATCCCTAAAAAAAGTAGGTTATTCAGGGTTAAGGTAGGGCTAGGGTTTTGTTCAGCCCGCTCTGTCCACAGAGGCTCCCGACAAGCGCCAAGCGCAGAGGATGACCCAACACCTGCAGTTGCAATGAATGGCAACTTAGGGCTTTGGGATCAAGGTGTTCGGTTTAGGGGTTTAGGGTTTAGGGTTTTTTTTTATAAGGGTCATGGCTTTGGTGCTTTGGGCTCAAGGCTTTCGGCTTTTGGGGTCGCGATGTTGCAGAATGGTTTCGAGGTTCGACTCTGGGGCTACGTCTTGGGGTTTAAGGATGTTTCGGACGAGTTTGGTTGTTGGTTGGAGGATGTATGGAAAGCTCGAACCTCTATGCCGTACTGACCTTAGGCTTGAGGCGGAATCAGAGTGGGGGGAGGGGTTCGCAATACCTCGATAGAGACTCTTTCTGTTGCAAGCACCTTGACCTAGGCTGACTTTGCCCCTAATGGCCCCAGTCCTTGTATGACAACGTCTGGCTTCTACGTCGCTTCGAAGAACCCCTCGAGGGTTTAGGGTTGAGGGCCGGGCATCTAGGGTCTAGGGATGTGCTTGGAGGTTCAGGGGTAGTAATAAGTAGTGTTATAAGTCCCTTAAAGTAGTGTTATCAGTCCCTTAAGTAGTGTTATCAGTCCCTTAATATGGGTTACAAGTATGGTTACCCTACTTATAACCCTACATACAACTACCCATGAACCTCCAAGTAGGGTTTCAGGGCTTAGCGTTCAGGGGTTTGGGTCTAGAGCTGGTTGACCTCGAGGACGCGCATGACAGTAGCGCGAAACCCCCGACATGCAAAACCCCAAGACCAAAGCTCCCTAAGTGGACCCTCTGCCCAAACTTACATACCAACTTAAAGCCTTAGACCCTATGTTTAGGGTTTAGGGTTATATAAGACCCACAACCAAAAGGCCCTAAACTCTAAACACCCCGAAGCCCTGTAGGATCCTTGTACCAGGGCCCTTTGATATAGTCCTTATGCCCTTCAATAGTGGGTAGTTGGGGTATATTTGCGGGCCAGGTATATGAAAGCTCGTATAATCTATCCCGAAACCCTACTCCAAAAATTACGGCCCCTGTTGTGTATTTAAGAAGCCTTATTGGCTGCCCCCCGCATCGAGCCTCCTCGGTGATGAGTTGCGTTGAGTTCACCATCTTCGCCTGAGGCCCCCGGTTGTTCGCATGTTGAAACGGTGTGCATACCCAAAGGCTCCATGTACCCTTATAGTATCTACCTAGGGCGTTGAAGAAAGGCTCCCAAAAAGGTACTGTAGGGTCTAAGTATATACTACAAGGGTACACGGAGCCGTAGGGTTAGGGCCCCGGGTTGGCATTTGCGGGCTAGGATCACGGGGTTAGCGTCCAGGCTCGTATTCGTTTCTATAAGGATCAACATTCTCGTCTTTGAAATCAATGTGTTATTACCGGTGCTAGTATGTTGAAAGGGCGCCTACTGGAAGCCTACCGACAGGCCCCATAATAGTTCCTTTTCGGGATTACCCTCTAGGATTCTAAATATGAACCACAAAAACGAACTACGATTGGGCCTATGGGTAATCTATAACATCTGTATAAAACCCTGCTATTTGTGTTTGTATATATGTTTGTCTCTTTGATGTTCTTTGACCCCTAGGCGACGCAGTCTGTGTACTGTAGGGGCCTTAGCAATTAGAATTGGGTTGTAGGGTTCAGGGTTAAGAGCTATATGTATTATACCATAGTTGTAATTAATAAGGAACCCCCAACACCCTGTTCTAGTTATGAAGGCCCATGTATTAGTGTTCGGGTGTTCTTTCGGTTGGAGGCAGAGGGCGGACTTCGGCTTGAGGGTTCAGCGTTCTGGATAAGGGATTTTTGTGGCGCGTGTCTCGGACTATTCCGTTTTAATCAGGGGACCCTAAATCAAAAGGCAAAGCGTACTAATCAGGGATCTAGGGATAAGGGGTTTCTGGCTCGGACGTTCTATGAAGGGAGTCGAGGGTTCAAGGCTGGTTCGCCAGGCAAATGACTCAGTGGTACAGGGGCCTCAACAAGTACAATAGGGTTTAGGGGCACATTATGGTAGGGAAACCCTAAGGAGCAGTAGTATTTTGCGACAGGGAATTGAAAAAACGAGGAACCCCTCAAATCATCTTGAGCAGCCTTGTGCGTCGAGGCCTGCCCGGCCCATGCTGAGCCGTAGTCCTGGTCCCATATCCCCCCACTCCCACCAGCCGCTACTGTTGGAGGCCATGGTGTCGGCAGGACAACCTTGCCTGGTCCCAGTGGAGTGTGAAAAAAGCTAACGATAGCCAAGGTATGCACTGGACCTCTACAGCTGAGTCTGTCAGTCGCTCCACTTGGCGAGTCTGAATCCCCCATCGGCCTTCCCGCACCCACGCCAAATGGCGAGCGCTCAGAAAGATGGCTTGGGATCGCTGCTTCTCAGCAGAAAGCCCAATACCCCTGAATCAAGGAAAATAACTTAAATCACAATATGAAGCCCTATATAACTTAAGCCATATTCCTTTATTGAGGGGCATTGGGCTCTTTGGGCCAACAATGGTGCCACCTCTTTTCTGCACAGCAGAGTTTCGGCTTCCGAGTCCTGCACCACAAGGAACCAGTGTGTTAGGCAAATTCGGAGACTGACCCTATACCCGAAATCCCCTATACCCTATAAGCCCTACATCCCATTCCTAAGAACCGTGCTTTTTGGTCAGGACCGCAAGAATGGACCCCTATCTTCTCCTGAAGCTCCTAAGGTCTTACATGGGGTGTAGACCCTAAAACCTAAACCCAAACCCGTAAAACCTCAACCCCGAACCACCCAAAACCTCCGACCCCTAAAACCCTAAACCGCGCAAGCCCTCCTACGAACACTCAAAAAACTTCTGCCCATCATACGTCTTGAAGGGTTTAGGGTGCAGAGGAAGTATTGCTTAAGAATTCATTGCTTAAGAATTTGACGGGCTGAATTTCGACGCACATAGTGATAATTCACTCATGGGCGGTGTGCCCTTGACTTAAAAATTGGAGCCCCCTGAAATCTGGACCCAGATCCTTAATTCCTAGGGCTGTGCACAAGCAGGTCCTGGTGTTGGAAACCTCCAAACTAAGAATCTGAACCCTCAAGTTCTTATCCCCTACACCTGTAAACAGGCAGGTCCCGGTGTGGAAACCTCCAAATTAAGAATCTGAACCCTCAGATTCTTCGCCCCTACACCTGTACACAAGCAGGTCCCGGTGTGGAAACCTCCAGATTAAGAATCTGAGCCCTCAGATTCTTAGCTCTTAGTAGGACTGTGCACAAGCAGGTCCCGGTGTGGAAACCTCCAAATTAAGAGTCTGAGCCCTCAGATTCTTAGCCCTTAGACCTGTGCACAAGCAGGTCCCGGTGTGGAAACCTCCAAATTAAGAATCTGAGCCCTCAGATTCTTAGCCCTTAGACATGTGCACAAGCACGTCCCGGTTTGGAAGGTGTCGTCTTTGCACAAGCGGGTCCCAATAAGAAATTGCCACAGCAGGAATATGAGAGCAATGATTTCTTGACCAATACTTCCGCTGTAAACACAACTTGGTCTCCTAAGGGAACGAATCGTAAAGCTGAGATGGCGCGTTGCGGCCTCTTCCTGCCTTGGTGAGAATGTGCAACTACAAGGCTTTCGGGCGTAGGCTCTACACTACACTAGTTGTACATGCAGCAATAGGGACTAGGAGTTTGGGATTGCGCCTCTTCGGGCCTCCTATAAGACTTGAGGTTTGGGCTCAGCTTTCGAGGAACTTGCCGCAAAGATAGCCAAGGCTTCTCCGAAGAGTTGCTGCTGCTGCTGCTCTGTGGGCCCGTCGTTTGCACAACTGGTCCTTGAGTCGTAGTGAAGGTGCAACGACCGTACCGGTGCAGCGAGACCTGTTCCTTCTTCGAAGGACCGGTTTCGACACCTTCGTCGGACGCCACGGACACAAGCTCCATCGCCTCACTATCGGACATTGCAGGAAGACACCTATGTTCTGAAGACTGCTTTTTGGACTAGTGGTATATCGAGCTCTTCAGTTGCTGTGGTCTCTGGTCCAAGCCTCAGCTAAGAATGTGCTGAGAATCTGAGCCTCCCTCGAGGCTGCGAAGCGGCTGAAACATGAGTGCTTCGCAGACAAGCACACTTAAGAATCTGAGCCTCCCTGAACAGATCCCAGCGGATTCTTAACCAACGCTTTCACTGTACAACAACACAGGAACTCCGAAATCATGAAATTCAGCCTGAGACTCCAAATCCTGACCGTAGGTAATTCCCAAACCCTAAACAATCTACGGCCCTCAAAGCCCTAAACCCCAAAATGCGCCCGACACCCCGAACCCTACATCCTAAGCCAAAGTTGCGCTCTTCGGGATATGTCACACCACATTTCTGGGATACTTTGACGAATTACTCCGACCCCCATAACCCGAAGCCCTAAACCCCAACGCCCTAACCTATAAACCCTAACCTCGAACTCGAAGCCCAAAACCTTAATCCCGAACCGCCATAACCCATAAGCTCTAACCCATTTACCATACCCCCCTCTGAACCGTAATAACAATAAGAGGGGTTGTAAATGAACAAAACTATGCAATAGTTCCGACTGTAGTATCGCCCCTAACCTTAAACTCTGAACCCCAACCCGAAGCCCAAATCCCTAACCGGCCCTAACCCCTAAACTCCAAGCCCAGAATCGTCCTGGACCCACAAACTCCACTATTGAGGGCCAGAAGGGCTCCGTTGGAGGGCCCTTGAAGGGTGGTGCTGGGTTAAACGCCTACTTGTCGGGTATCATGGGAACTAAGGAACTATACTACCCCAAAAAGCCTAAAGGTTACCTGCTCTACTACTACGTAGGCCTAAACGCCCTCAAGCCCTGGACCCCAAAACACCAAAACCATAAACCCTAAGCCTAAGCCCCCAAAACCCTAAAAAACCCTCAAAATGAAGACAACCCTTAAGGACCCCTTAAGATCCCTTAAAAGAACCCTTAAGGACACCTTAAGATCCCTTAAAGGACCCTGGAGTGACCTCCCAAGCCAGCTGCGTCTCGGAGAAGGCCGGGTGAAGGCAGCGATCGCTTCCCTACTTGGCGGCCCAGGGAACTTAGTAAGTCGGTTATAAGTAAACTTAGGGTTATTTAGGGTACTTATAACCCTACTTATAACCTACTTACTAAGTCCCCTGGAACGCCAAGTACAAGGGAGAGAGGGGATTTTGGGCTTCCGTTAACGGGATTTCTGGGGTATTAAATGGTTTAGGGGTTTAGGGCTTTTGGGGTTTAGGGCTTGGGGGATTAGCGGTTTGGCATTTGTGGGTTTAGGGTTTAGGGTTTGGGGGATTAGCGGTTTGGCATTTAGTGGTTTTAGGGGTTTGGGGGCTTTAGGGTTTGTGGTTTTAGGGTTTTGGGGTTTAGGGTTTCGGGTTTTAGAACCCGAAGCCCCAAACCCTAAGCCGCAGGGTCTAGGGCTGGGCGGCTAGAGGGTCTGTAGGGACTGGGCTTAGTGTGTGTAGAGTTTAGGATTAAGGGTGAAAGGGTTTGGGGCTTCGGGTGGGCTTAGGAGGTAAGTTGACTGGTGAGAAGAATTGCAACGCAGCACGTCCTTTTGTCTTCAAATGTTTCCATGGCAACATGAATCAGTATAGTATAGGGTTTAGGACTGCGGGTTTACATTCAGGTTTAGGGGTTAGGGACAACAGTAGATAACAGCCAAGTTTTCCGGATGCGGATGGCTGGTGTACTCCACCAGCACGCTTTCGCGAATGGAGCGAGTAGGGTGCTCCAGGAGGACCTGCGGGAGCATGGTATTCACCCACATCTCCTGAGCGGCCATCTCCTCAGGATGGCATTCCAGGAGGTTCAGGAAGGATGTGAACCTCGACACCAGCAGCCTCTCATGATGTTGGCTGAGATGGTGTCCACGAAATGAATGATGCCAGCTGTTCTCAGATCCTGAAGTGAAGCCAGGCCGCTATCCAAGAGGCTTCGTCCGCCCTGATATTGTAAGGGTCCACGCCAGCTCGTAGTAGTCCCTGTACAAGCTCTTGACCACCTGGAGCTACCAGACATCTTGGTGGGCCGCTTGGTCTCTGAGTCACCGGCTGCCTGCATCAACCAAGTAGCTTTCAGAAGCAACCTTCCAGCAGCATTACGCCTAGACAGATACTCCAAGAGTAAAAGGAGGGACCCTTAATGAGGACCCTTAGGGATATACCCTTGATATAGCCATTATATACCCATTATATAGCCCATTATAGGGTAGGGGTCCCCATGAAGGGTCCCTCCTTTTCCCCTTTGAGATACATGCATGATACCCTGGACGTGCTAAGTCATGCACCGATCACGCTCAGGTCCTGACTAGCGTCGGGAATATGGACTCCATACCCATTGGGTCCCATAGCAATTCCTTCTTGGGATTGGGATTACCTTATAGAATTCTAAATATGAACCCATAAAGGAACTACTATGGGGCCTACGTCTATAGTAGGATGGGATGCAACGTCCTTCCCGAATGACTGTGGCAAGCTGCTAAGCTTGGCGTTGCCCTTCTCAAGCCCAAATAACAAGCCATTTCGGGATTTGAGGCTTAGCGTTTGGGGCGCCCTAGACCCTAAACGCCTAAACCCTAAACCGTATCAATACGCACCCTAAATATAAGTAGGGTTATAAGTCCCCTAATATGAGTTATAAGTATAGTTACCATAGTTATAACCCCAATTATAACTACCCCTAAACCCTAAACCCTATAATCCTATACCCTAAACCCTATATCCCTATAGATCCTCTTTAAAGGAACCCTACTTATAACTACCCATGAACCTCCAAGTAGGGGGGAAGCCGGGCCACGACTGTAGGAGCTTAGGCTTGGAGGGTATACTAGGATACCCAGTAACCTAAGAATAAAAAGGCCTCTCTTTTTGGTATTGGGTAACTTTATAAGGAACCTAGGACTAAAAGGGAATAAGGGTACTACTGGGCATCCTAGTATATATAGGGGCTCCCTTAAAAAAGGGATCTATAGGGTGTTATAGGGATGAGGGTTTAGGAGTTCCCTGAAAGGGATTTGTAGGGTATGGGGTATTTTTTAGGATAAGGGTTTAAGGGTCCTTTTGAAGGGATCTATAGGGTACTATAGGATAGTATAGGCTTTAGGGTTCAGGGTTTAGGGGTTTAGGGGTTTAGGGGTTTAGGGTTTATAAGTTGTAGGGGCTAGAACATGTGGGGAATGGGCAAAGATCGTCATGGCGTTTAGAATTGAAGGTTTGGAAATCATGGCTTAGGCAATAGAGTACCATCTGTATGAGATTGGGGCAATGCGCGGCATAGGGTTTCCTGTCACTGGGTCTGCTTTAAGGTAGGAAATACGACAGTGCCTAAGGGTCCAAAGTACCTAATCAAACGTACTGAGATTCAGGACAGTAGTTAATGAGCAACTGCAGCTTCGTTTGTAAGTCCTTATGCAGTCATTGGGTCCATTTGGGAGGTTCCGAGAATTAGGGGTACCTTATTTGGGGCTCCATATTAAGGATCCTACTATTTAGGGTACTATATAACGGTCCCCCATTTTCGGAAACTCTAATTTGGGCCACTACGGATCATTTTACTCCGCGCGCTTGTCCCCCAAATCTTGCACTCCAAGGGTAAAAGGAGGGACCCTTAATACGGACCCCTAGGTATATACCCCTTATATAGCTATTATATACCCATTATATAGCCCCATTATGGGGACCCAGGGGTCCCCATTAAGGGTCCCTCCTTTTCCCCTTTGATGCACTCAAACCATCACACGGCCTCGCTGTCACAGCTGCGCCGCTGGTAGGCAGCCTCTGATCTGCCGGAGCTAAAGGTACACCTATAGTCTCCATTGTAGTTCCTTTTTTTGGTTGACCAGCTTTATGGTTAGGACCCTACAAAAGAGATGTTGGTTAACCAAAAAAAGGAACTTCAATGGAGACTAGAGCTACAGTTGAAGCCCAAAAGTTGGACACCCAGTAGCCTTAGGGAATCCCAGCACTATTTGTCCTCAATCTGGTTTCCAACTGTTTTGGGGTTTACCATAAAGGTACAATCTCAGACGATGGTTGCCCACTGGCCCTGCAAAACGGAGTTCACATAGAAGCTAGCAGACTCGCGGCAGACTCCCCTATGCTATGCGCCAACTTTGTCTTGCTTAGGATCCTGACCGCGCTCAACCACCCCCCCTCTCACACCGCCTCCCCAACCGCCCCTGAGTTTTTGCTAAAATGGAACGTAGCCGCTTGAGGTTCTATATAGCCGACTTTTACACTCTAAACCCTATACTGCTGAACCCTGATATCCCACTCTCTGAATTAATTCTTGCTTTTGGACATCCTGAACCCTCGCGTAATCCTGTAATCAGGACGACATGTCCTGGAAGGAATGCGTGCGGCCTAATACCTTCAAATCTTTGCGTGCATTACTTGTCTCCATAATGAACCCTCGCCTAAGCAATAAACTCTCCACAGAGTTTCCAAGGGACCTGAAAAAATCCACTCGGCTCAGAATGTCCCAAAAGACGTATGCACACACATTGCAGTAAACCCTTCAAAGCCATGCAGACTCTCCGAACCCCGAAGCCGGGACATGAAACCCTATAGTTAACGCATAAAGCTGGAAACCGGATTGAGGCCAAATAGTGCTGGGATTCCCAATACATTACTCTTAAGGATTAGGCCCATTGGGTTTCCAACTTTTGGGCTTCTACTCCCAGAGGGTCCATATACGTTACTATTATGGAATCAGGTCCCAAAAACCATAGTGTCGATGGTCTTTTGGGACCTAATTCCATAATAGTGATGTATATGGACCCTCTGGGACTGTAATTTATTCATCCCAAAACCCCAAGGTCAACATCGGCCCTCAACCCAAAACCCTACCACATCTCCAGGACCCCTCCCTCAAGGGGCCTTTAATTTCGGCCTTAGGGTTCTTTATCGTGGGTATTTGGGGCATGTCAGAGGGCAGTTGGGGATCTAGATAGACTCTATAGGTTTTAAACGCGAAGAACCCGACCTCCCAGTCCACGACGACGGGTTCGGCGGTGGGAAACAGCCGCGCGTAACCGCTGCCGCAGCACTCCTTTGGATTTGCACGGGTACCCTCGTTCCTTTTCTTGGTTAACCAGTTTTATGGTTATGATCCTATAAAAGAGATTTTGGTTAACCAAAGAAGGAACTACAGTGGAGACTATAGGTAAGGTTTAGGGCTTAGGCTTGAGGGTTTGGATTAGGGGGTTTAAGGTTGAGGGTTTTGGGGTTCAGGGTAAGGTTTAGGGTTTAGGGATTGAGGGTTTAGGGCTTGGCAGTTTAGATTTCAAGGTTTAGGATTGCGGATCTAGGGTATAACTAGGGTTTACGGTTACGGTCTTATAAGGGCAGGACACGTCTTCTCCAGAGGCTTTGACGGCTCTGTACGGGCTTCCATAAGCTTCTACGATAAGGGGAGCCCTTAAGGGTGATTACCATAGTGACTGCCATCGTGGGCATTCGAGTTTAGGCTTTAGCCTTGAGGCTTCAGGGCACTCCACCCGCTTTCGGGGGTGGGGGGGTCTCGAGTTGCCGGCTGCTTCTGGTTTTGTTGTTGGGCTGCATAAGGTCGCGTTTTCAAATCTTAGAACCAGGAAGTCATATAAAAGGGATTTCCAAAAAGTTCTTAAGGGTACATGTTGGAGTTTAGAGGGAAACGATTTTTCTGCCAGGCTTCCGCGGTGTTCGGGTCTAGGGCTTTGGGAGTGTATGGTTTGCATGCTCCAGGGTATGCTGATGAGAAACCCAAGATACCTGAGACTCCGGAGCATGATTCAAGGTATTACCCTAAACCCTAAACCCCAAGCAACATGTGGGAGTTTCCGAAAATAGGGGGGCCCTAATATAGTACCCTAAAAGGAAGGATCCTTATTCTAAGGACCCCAAAATGAGGTGCCCCCTATCTTCGGAAAGCCCCATGTTGTACATGAGAAAGCACTGGTTGGGGAACAAACCAAGCACCAAAAGGTCACGTGAGGTGCGACGGATGCTGCACGTAGCAAGGGCCTAAACTTAGAGCTAAAAAACTCTAGACATCCCTAAACCCTAAACTCTACACCGATTACCCCTTGATTCAAGACTCCGTCGGGGCCTGTCCTTCCAGGTGTAGATGGAGTCGAAACAGAGCCTAGGCTGTGACCGGGCAGCGATATTTGTTCTGGCTTTTTGGTAGCCTTACGTGGAGGATCATGGGACTTAGTAAGTAAGATTATAGGTACCTTAATTGGGGTTACAAGTATAGTTACCCTAATTATAACCCTAGTAACTAAGTCCCATGATCCTTCAAGTATTTTCGCTCAGTAGGGTTTAGAATTCAGTGGGGTTTTGGAGTAAGCCACGGGGAAAACAGAATGTACTCCTTGGGCTGGGTATATTACCATTACAATAGGGCGCGCCAGAACCCAAAAGCAAAAACTGTATACCACGGCGCATCCCAGATTTAGGTATTTTCTGGGCACCCAAACGGCAAAACGGTATCCTTAAACCCCTAAACCCTAAACGCCCAAACCCCCAAAACCCCTTAAAACCCCAAAACCCCCACCCCCCCCCCCAAAAAAAAAAAAAAAAAACACACAAACAAACCCTAAACGGTACCCCACTAAAGAACCCAGCAGCTGCAGTATCTCCCGACTGGGATCATCGCAGCAGTCTTTCCTGGCATTTGCTTAGGGGTTTAAAGGGAACTCCAGAAAGTTGGAATATGGTTACAGGGAAGGATACCATGTAATTTACCATAAAGGGTTTAGGATAATCATACTCCAACTTTCTGCCTTTTACCTTAGGGGTTTCGGGTTGATGCTTTTAGGGTTGAGGGCTTAGGGTGAAGGGGTTTAGGGGTTTAGGATTTGGGGTTTCAGGGTTTAGGGTGGCCGCTTGGGGTGTGGGGCTGTAGACAAATATAGAATTTAATCCGAAACCAACGGAACGCCCCGAGAATTAGATTGTAAGATACAGGCGAGCGGCGAACTCTTACTATGATGTAGAGTGTATCCCATAAGCTGAATGTTACTGTTCATGATAATATGGGACACTGACACAGTCGCTAACCTATAGGATCCATCGGCCAATGGGGGCCTTTATAATTAGACATAGAATAAGTGTAGTGTAGGGTTCCCTGGTACTTAAGATATAGCACGCTAACCCTAGAACCCTAGCCTGACTAATCAAGGTCCCCTTTCTTTCCTGTACTTTCTTGACTGTCTTGAACTTCTTACCGCAATTGTCGGATGCATGGCTTGGGTGAATGGTTTAGGTTTTCGCCCTTAGCCCAGACCTTACCCCCCCCCCCCCCCAAACCCCCAACCCCGAAAGCACCCTAAACGTCCTAAACCCTATAGGCCCCTTAAGCCCTAAGCCCGAAAACCTAAACCACTAAACCTCTAATTCCCTGAGCCCTAAACCCGAATAACTTAGAAGCGGCCCCCACCCTGTAATAGTGACCATAAGGATTATGTAGGATTATATTAGGGCCCTATTATATTCCTATTATACCACTATTACAGGGTGGGGGCAGCTTCTAACCTAAATCCCTAAACCCTTCTGGTTTAGGACCTTGCAGCTAAAGATCTCCTCGTTGCTACCTTTAAGGGCCCCAAAAAGGCACATAAGTAAAACTTAGGATAGGGATATCATATACAAACCCCCTTATAATGAAGCCCAATAAGGTAGAGATATCCGTATAAAAGGCTTATGCTTCTGTGCTTTTTGGCTCCCTAAACCATGAGCTTACCTATCCGTCAAGCATGAAGATGTCAAGAAGACTACAAGGGGGCTTGAGGGCGCAGGGGTCTAGGGCGTCAATGTAGGGGCCTTAATAGTTAGAATAAGGTTTTCGGGCCCGTTATATTACACTTATAATAGGGAGCCACCAAAATAGTTTTGGTACTATTTAGGCTACTAGCTCAGGGGCTTAAAGGCTTAGGGCGTTTGGGTTCGAGTCTAGGGAGAACTAGAACAGGGTATCAGGGTTTGGATTGCAATCGTTAGCAACCCCAAGGCGAAACTCATGTAAATATGGCGGGTTCTACAGTACATACTCTAGGATAACCAGTAACCCAAGAATAAAAGGGCCTCTCTTTTTGGTATTGGGTAACTTTATAAGGAACCTAGCACTACAAAAAGGGAATAAGGGTTTATGCTGGGCATCCTAGTTATGGTCTACCAGAAATCTGAACAAGAAAGCCTCGACACGGCAGCAAGGACGAGCCGTAAGGGCAGCGCCATGCTGAGAATCCCTGTGGAGATGCTCCAAGTAAGAGATGCTTTAGCCCTTGAACATCTGCCAAGACCTGTCAAAATCCAGTTTGCACACCATGCAGAAACCCCGAAACTTTGTCCAATCACGTCAATGCATGTAAAACCCCCAAAGCCCTAAACAAAGAGGCCCCAAACCCGAATTCAATCCTGAAAAAACCTCGGCGGCATCGCTGTCTTGGAAATTCCTGCTCCCAACACGGAATGTGTGAATGAACTTCATCTTCCTGTCCGCGAGTTCTTTGTAACTTTGTCACTAAACTCTCATCAGAGTCTATATGGGGACTTCATACATAGTTTGCATTGAGGGTACAGCGTTCAGTGTTACGGATCGTGTGTTTTGAAGGTTATATAGGTGTTTGGGGCTTGAAGTAGATTGGGGGCTTTATGGTTCAGGTTTGAGGAGGGTGAAGGCCTTCGGGCTAAGGGATCCTGGTTTTAAGGTTTCGGTCTCGGGGAGTTGATTCTTTGAGGTCTTGGGTTCGGGTTTGGGATTTATGCTTTGGGGCTTTGAGGCTTGGTGTGACGAGGTGTTTGGGCCCTGGGATATTCAAAAGTTGGGAGTCGGGCCTTGTTCAAGTCCTCATGCATTTGCCATGTTTGGCAAGTATCCTCCGCAGAGTATGTCGAAGGGCCCCGCAACACAGAGCCTAAACCGTGTCTATCAGAGCCTAGTGATGAACTCGCCGACCAACTGCCATCTTACATTGCTACTGACACTTGGCCCTAGAAGCCCTATAATCATAGGGACCCTGAAGGGGGGTATGGGGGAGGGGCAGGGGACGATACTTCCTTAAATTGGCCTTCTTAAATCCTTGTTCTAGGTATGAAGGCCCCCAGAGCCGCAAAGCAACGCCCTGGACACGAAGCCTAGAACGGTTTAGGGTTAAGGGGTTTTAGGATTATGGGTACAGACCCCCGTAAGGGAGTTCTGTATATGTCTTAGATTAAATCCTACACGTCATGTTGACACTTCCCAAACCGCGGCCGCTAAACCCGAAACCCTGTTTGAATAAGCCCTGCAGTACATAAAGCCTCAACGGCAAGCCCCAAAACTCTGAACCCTGTCCTCTAAACCCTGTCTCTAAACGCACAAAGATTCAACTTGTTCTTCCTGCGCTGAGTTCCTCCGTCGAGCCCAGGTTTGTCAGGGCTTGCTAGGAGAAACCAGCAGAGTCTGTACATAAGAACGACACATGCTTCCCTTCCCAACCTTAACCGGCCATAGTCATAGTGTCCTCTAAGTTTTGCTTTGCTGTGATTGCTGTAGACGGGCTAGTGGAGTATTGTATGAATCCATTGCGGTTGCATAAAGGCGTTTTCGGGGTTCCGATGGGTCCAAGGTTCACAAGAAAGTTGGTGCCGTCCCACGGCCAAGATCTTGGGTAGCTCACAGGGGTAATGGGTGCTAAGGGGCTCATATAGCATTCCAATGTATTGTGTATATATATATATATATACACAGATAATAGAGAACGGATTGCTAGGTCGCTCGTTCACTAGCTAGCCAGCTACATAAAGAGATAAATGAAGCAAGCGATGTAGATAGATGGATAGATAGATAAATAGCTTGGTCGAGAGATAGGCGGCTAGGTAGATAGGTCGATACGTCGGCATGTGGATAATCGGTAACCAGATAGGTAGAAAGACAAATAGAGAAGCTAAAAGATGACTGGGCTTTAAGGCAACGTTAGGGAACTCTATGCGAGTAGTTTGCCGAAACCAGTAATGATGCCAGACAAACGTTCTGGTATAATCGTGTGGGCCGCTTTCTTGTCTGAGCTGTTGGGTAACGTTTCCGTAGAGTCGCCGTAGAGCTGTCGGAAACAAGGTTGGCGGTGGAAGCGCTGCTTTAAGTGTGGAAAAGGTCCATGGCACCCCTGGAGCAAGCACACCGTCAGGGGCGCTCAAACCACTTGGGGATCGCGGGTGTGACCCCTAAGGGTCCAAGGTACCTGAACATTTTGGGTACTCGGGTTTGGGATAGCGCCATCGGCCCTATCCGTTACTGAAGACCGTGTTCCGTGTGATTGTTAGGTCGCTGTATCTGTCGCTGTTAGGTATTTGAACCCTTAGGGTGTCTTGCCTGTAGTATGAAACCTCGAGGGTCCAACTTCGTGATGAAAGTCGCAAGTACTTTGCTGCTCGCTATAAGGTAGCGGGGCACAAATTGGACCGTCTCGGTGAAGTGCACCGGCCACATACCTAAATGTATGATGTGCCAGCGCGGAAAAACAGGCAGTTGGCGGCCATACCCAGGACACGGCACGGCCCTGCAGTTGCAAAGACGACCAAGCGGGGTCTTGAGGACAAAGGGGTTTAGGGTTTTCAGGCCACCAAATATATATATATATATATATATATATATATACATATATATATATGTGAATAGGTACCTCTATAGAAACATAGGGGAATTCAGAAAGCTTCCCAAAGCGCCGCCTCGTAAAGGAGTTTGGGGCTTTGGAGTTTAGGGCTCGAGGGCTAAAGGTATCGACAGCATGCGCCTTGCTGTGCCGCCCACGCCTACACAAGCTCTACATGTCCCGTTCAAACTGCAATCCCCAATAATAATCTCAAGCCTTACAAATGCACAACCCGCAAACCCTAAGCCCTAAACCTCTAAACCCTATAAACCTTATAAACCTTTTGAGAAACCACGTAAACCCTATAAGCCCTGTAAATCCTAAACCCTAAACCAATACCTGAACCCCAAACAGTCAAGTCCAGGATGCCAGTAGACGGCATCAGACAAGGCAGGGAGACAATGTAGGGGCCTTAATAATTCGAATAGGGTTTCTTTAAAGGGATCTATAAGGGCTACTATGAGTACTATTATAAGGATTCGAATGTAGGGGCCTTAATGATTAGAATAGGGTTTGGGGGCCGTTTTTACGATAAATATGCGAAGGACCCCCCCCCCCCCCCCCCGCACAAAAAAAAAAAACAAATGTTGGTAAGTATTAAGGCCCCTATATTACACAACTCCTACCAAGGCCTCCGAAAAAACTTTTAGAAGAATAGTCCGGAGCTCTGTTTCTACAGGTTTAGGGTTTAGGGTTTAAGGACTCTCTTCAAGACCTGGAAAACTATGCAATATCAGGTTTAGGGTTTAGAATTCAAGGACTCTCTTCAAGACCTGTGAAACTATGTAATATCATTTCACCTGGTTCGATGATAACATAGAAAATAAAAAATAAGCTATGACCTGCGAGGAGTTCCAAACACGAGCCGGTGGAGCACGCAAAACTCTTTTCTGTCGCGGAGCCCCGGGGGTTCAATTCCTAAAAGTTCCTGGCCATGATCTTTCATTATGCCGTCGCACCCCAAAACCTTATTCTAACGAGTATGGGCGCTAATTATACTATAGAACTTCTCCTGAGCTAGCTCACTTTGACGCTGGTCAGATCTTTTCTGCAGCGTCGTGCCGTCTCCGTGCATTTGGGCCGATTCTTGCTGTGATTACTTGCCTAGGCCCTCTGGCACCAAGGCCGAGGCGCGACTCCCGTGGCTAGAGGATCAGAGGGTCCGATACCTGGGAATGGGCCTGGGTAGTTCGAGTTATACCCAGAGAGCCCAATACCACATACTTAAGGAATATGGCTTAAGCTATATAGGGCTTCATATTATGATTTAAGCTATATTCCTTAACTAAGGGGAATTGGGCTCTCTGGGTAAGGCTCTTGCATAAATTTCCGGGACCCCACATAAGCTTGATCTTCAAGGACTCGTCGTAGAAGGACATCACAATGGGGAATTCCCCAAAATGTCTTGGGGACCGAAACGTGAACCCTAATTTAGCGAAATACCCACATGGTGTTTGAACAACCAGACTCGAAGCACTGCACTGGGTCCTTGGACGTTTGGGCTAAAACATGGCCGCAGTCTGTGCTCTTGATTTTTCCAGTTGGTGGTTGCGAAGCCGCACGGTCATGAGAACTATCAGTAAGCCCTGTAAATGTGCAGAAAAAATTGAAGTAAAAGATGCAGATACAAGTCAATCCCTATAAGAACCCAGAGAGCCCCAATACCCCTTAATTAAGGAATATAGATTAAATCATAATATGAAGCCCTATAAAAATTATGCCATATTCCTTAATTAGGGGGTATTGGGCTCTCTGGGAACAGCAACAATGAGACTGGAACTCTGGTCCTAAGAAGCCCCACTATACTGAACTTAGAGCCCTAGCGAAAATTATAATTTTAGCTGTTTCTTAGGGATTATAATAACCAAAAATTCAAAATTATTTCTAAGTACCCCTAAGCCCACACCCTTAAGCCGATAGCCCTTAGCCCAAGAGCCACGGAAGCCTCTCGCGCCGGGGGGAAAAACCTGTCGCGAGCAACTTTCTTGTGTTTGCCCGCTCAGTTGGCCCCAACGACCTCGCAGTGGATGCGTCTCCCATGTGCTTCTGCAGGTGTATTGATTACATACATGTAACAGAGGTATATGTATGTGTCTCCATAAGTATAGAATTGCAAAACTATGCATACACAAAGTGCTCCCGGTTAGTACTTTGGATTAGTTCGGGCTCGTGGCTCGTGCCTTCGCTAAGCGAGTACGATAAAGCTGCACCTGCAAGAATAATCATACTTCACTGTAGAACTCGCGGTCTCGAGATTATCTGGCCAGAGTCTGCTAAGTTCTGGAAGTGCCCTTAGAACCACAACAAACAATCATGTGCATAACAATCCCTCGGTGTGTTCATAGTATTTTTGTGGGACAACCTAACAAGTACTCCCTACGAACACTAAATTTCAAGAAGAGGGACTTCTTTTCAAGAGCCCAAAAACAAACAGTTAATAGAGGTTTGGGTAGCAAGAGCCATTCAGAGCACGGCATATAGGTCCTGAGAGCAGCCTACTGGTTGGGCACCCTAAACCCTAAACCTTACACTCCAAACCCTAAACCCTAAACCTTACACTCTAAACCGTAAACCTTACACGCTAAACCCTAAACCATTTAAACCCCGTAAGCCTTGGAACCCTAAACTTTAAGCCGGGCCACGCGAATCAGAGGTGGCAAGTTCCGCGTGGCGTTGGCGGCCGAGTCGTCGTACCGGCCACTCGCCTGCCAGGTTTAGGGTTTAAGGTTCATAGGGTTTAGGGTTTACGGCGTGGTGTAATGTAGGAACCTGATTAAGAAATCCTGGGCCCATAACCCCAAAATAGTAGGAAGCGTATAAGGAACCCCCAAAAAATGCCCCAGAGGTTTCTTAATCGGGTTCCTACATTAGGGGCCTCATACGCTAGAACAGAACGGGGGTGCCTTTGAGAGGTCGGCCCAGATCGGCTACTAGAAGAGTTGCTATCAGGGTTCAAGCTGGGGGCCTCAAGAATTAGAACAGGGTGTTGGGATATAATATAGTGGCCTTAAGAATTAGAAGAGGCTTGTGGGGTCCAGCATACAATACTAGTCATAACAAAAAACACCAAAAAAGTACAGGTAATCATTTAAGCCCCTATCTTACTCTAGAAGACTCTAGTAAAGTTAGAGTAAGGACCTGAGACTCTGAAACCAGACTACGAGTAATTATCCGGGCTCCTACCCAGAGGCCCCATAGCAGTCCCTTTTTGGGATTGCCTTATAGGATTCTATATATGAACCCCAAAAAGGAACTACTTTGGAGCCCTAGGGTATATTGTGGAGTGAAGGCTCTTAGCTGTTAACCCTAAACACAAACGGTATAGACATGCAGAGACGTTTTCTGTATATCTCTTACACATCACATACGCAAGTCATACACCAGTACACGAAGCCTTCCACCAAGAACAAGCCCTGAACGGCAAACAAAAATTGCATCGACACCGGTGGAATGACGCATGGATCTAGGTGCCCATGCACCTACATGGTGTATCTCTTGCCTCAATCGGGCTTCCCCTTGCTGCATGTGTCTAAGGCCAATGCATATGGGTGGTTGTCAAAACTGGGGGCCCTTTTTGGGTCCTTCTTATAGTACGCACCTATTATTTAAGGTACCTAAAAAGGGACCCTAATTTTGACAACCACCCATATAGGCTCACTTGTAGTTAAGGTGCAGGAGCCCTCGGCAAGGTTTTTGTTGAGCTCCGACTTGGGGCTCGGGCTGGGCTGACGTGTTCTATAAGGTACTCTCAACAAGGAACTACTTTGAGGCCTATGGATAACTATACTGAACTTAGAACCCTAGCAAAAAATATAATCTTAGCTGTTTCTTAGGGATTGTATTGACCAAATATTGAAAAAAATCTAAGTGCCCCTAAGTCTCATACTGGAACTTAGATTAAGTTGCCAAGACAGCAAGAGCACGATAGTTTCCAAGAGCTCATCACATGGTAAGTTGATTTAACAACGTATCCACATGAGTTTCTTAACACTGCAGCCGAGCAGGGTGTGGAGCTTGGGGCATACATCCGAAACCGCCAAAACCCAGCAAATGCATATCTAGCCCTCTCACCCTTCTGCCCCTGTCAAACTACACATATTAACATATCCATAGCTCAATCAAGACCCAAACGCCCAAGCTAAACCCTAAACCCTTACACCCTATAAGCCCTCTTCCGGCCAAAACCCTTAAAGCCTTACACCCTCACCGGCAGCACGCGCAGCCACCTGGCGCATCATCGCGGCATTGTTCAGCCTTCGATCTGCTCCCATAAGAATACCCACCTGGGCAAAGGGACTGGGTGTTCTAAGGACTTCATAAGGGCAGTTGTAGGAGCCTAACAGGGCTTATTACACGGGGTTCCATAAGGATTTAGAGTTTATTTCCTGCAGAAACACGATGTCATATGGTGCTGGGGTCAAGGTTTATGGCTTCGGGTTGGTGTAGTTTGGAGCACGGCGCGGGAGCTAGTGAAGTACCTACTGCCCCGCGGCTGGACTCGGGCCAGTCTTTATGCCGGTAATGCCTCCGGTTAAGAAGTCCTTCTTATCCTGGATGCTTTCAGGCAGCGGTGACACGGCAAAGCTGCCCTTCTCAGTCTCTCTCTCTCCACATGATACAGAATCGGTTTATGTTCGGGTTTGGGTTTTCTTCTAGGGCTCAGGGTTTATTGTTTATAGGTCCTAAACCCTAATAGGTGTCCCTAAACCCTAATAACCCTAATAACCCTAATAGGTGTTGAGGGCGTCGGTCCCGGACCACACCAAGATATCGGGACATTCCCTTGCAAAGGGCTTCTCCAAAAGGCCCCCCATAGACCTAAGAGTTAGGGTTTAGGGTTTAGGGTTTAGGGTTTAGGATTTAGGGTTTAGGGTAACCTAGGAATAAAAAGGGTGTCCTTTTTGGGTTTAAAGGGGTTTATAAGGGAACCTAAGCCTCAAAAAAGGGAATAAGGGCCTACTCTGGGTCCTAGCCTCCTTTCGACAAACACGAAACCTCCCAGAGACCTGAAGCCTGGACGCCCGACCCTCTGGGGTTTAGTGGTTTAGGGTTTGGGGGTTAGGGTTTAGGGTTAAGGGAGATTTCAAAAAAACCTCCGATTAAGGCGCTACTTCAGCTCTGATATCCGAAGCCTTGTAAACCCTCAGCCCTCGAAAGCCAGAGCTTCAACATGCACAGCTCTAAAGCTCCTAATCTCCGACTCCATGCGCTGTTTATGGTATACGCTTGAGCCTGACAGTCCCTATATTCGGACCGCTTTAGTATATGCACTAGGGTGCACGGAGCCTTAGGGCCTTCGGGAGACGCCCTAACTAAACACACTCTTGCCTAAATCCAAAGTCTGAGCATCACGAGCCCGAGTGTGAAAACCGTGTCCCTAACGGCACGTGGAGAAAAAACCCACCCACACTCTTAAGAAAGCAAAAGCCAATCAGGAAGGACGGCCTCAACACCCAAGAAGGAAGGCTCAAACCCCAAACACAGCCAACACTCTCAACGCACGTAACCAGCCATGACAAAACAACATCCTCGGGCCAGCACAATCCCAGATCTCAGCACCAAACAATCAACCCTACACCCACTAAATGACCTACTCGAAAACCTAGCCTCCCTAATCTTATAAGCACAACAAAAACCTTTGATTATAAGCCCACCAAAAAACCCTTCCATCTAGTACTTAATTGTCCTCAATAGTGGGTATTAAGGGTATAACAGAGGGTATTTGGGGCCTTAACAATTAGAATAGGATTTTGGGATATGGATATACTATAGTATATGAATAATGAGGAACCCTAGGGGCGAATATAGGTAAGTATTTAGGCTCCTAAATCCCTGAGCCCTAAACCCTGAGCCCTCAAGTACCGAGCGCCTTAAGCCCCTAAATAAGGAACCCCAAAATCAAGCACAAAATATCAGGAACTATTTAGGGTCTTAGAACCCTAAACCCTGAACCCCTGAAGCCCTAAACCGGAACGGTTCGTATACTGGGCTTTTAAATAGCCAGTGAGAAGGAAGCATAAACTTTTGATTCATAACGGATCCTTCTAAGACAGAAGTCTTAAAGCATGGTACTCCAAAGCCCAGTATATTACACCACCCTTTAAAGAAACCCTAAACCCTAAAACCCTAATCCCTAAACCCTATTCTACACACCCCTTTAAAGGACCCCTTACTAACCCTTTCAAGGACCCTAAACCCTAAACCCTGAACCCTAAACCCTGAACCCTAAACCCTAAACCGTCCCAGCGCCTGGAAGAGCAAGCGGTCGATCTCCTCCGCACGGCCGAGGTCTGAGCTGGCCAGGCAATCGTCGTAGCACCTGCTTTTGGGGTCCCTTAAAAGGTCCTGACGAAAGTACCCATATATATATATACACATATATATATATATATATATATGGTAGAATGTGGGGTTTCTATATTAGGAATTACTATTCTGATTTGGGGAAGTATCCCCAATAGCAGTACCTACGAGCCTTTGTGGGTTCTTCTGGTTTGCAGTGGGGTTTAGCGGATCCCTTAAAGGGATGTATAGGTTGCTATAGGGTTTAGGGTTTGGGGATTCAGAGGCTCAGGGTCCGTTAAAGGAGGGGTTTAGGGGATCCTTTAAAGGGATCGATAGGAGGGTTTAAGGGTTTAGGGGTTCAGCGGTATCTGCACCGTTTAGGGTTTAGGGTTTATGGGTTTAGGGGATTCATTAAAAGCATCTATAGGAGGGTTAGGAGTTTTTAGGGGTTTAGGGGATCCTTTAAAAAAGGTCTAGGGTTTCGGGTTTAGAGGTCTTGGGTGTAGGGATGGCTTTTAGGATTCAGGGGGTTTCAGGGATCCTGCAACTCGATCCAGAGGGTACAGTACTGTAGGAGTTCAAGGGAACTCCAGAAAGTTGGAATATGGTTTCAGGGTAGGATACCCTATAATTTACCTTAAAGGGGTTAGGATAATGATATTCCAACTTTCTGGCTTTTACTGTACAGGGGTTTAGGGGTTTAGGGGTTTAGCGGATCGGCCTTGGGGTCTACTTGGAGGCCCAGGGGACTTAGTAAGTAGGTTATTAGTAGGGTTCTACTTGGCGTAACTCCATTTAGGGTACTTCTAATCCTACTGATATACATACTAAGTCTCTAAGCAGGGCTTAGGGGTCGGGGTCTGGGCTTCGGGCGTTCGTGCCTTGGGCTTTCTTTGGGGGTAGAAAGCGTGTGTTGCCCGCTCTGCTCCCATTTGTCGGGTATCATGGGGATTTGAAGGTTAACCTTTTTGGTTAGATAGGGATGATATAGGGACTATACTACCCAAAAGCAGTTACCTACTCTACTGCTAGGATGAGGTGGCTTCCTCAAGCCCTGGGCTTGTGGTTCTTGTTTCCCTAGGGATCTAAGGACTCATATATGAAGGTTTTCGGGCCCAAAGACCATACTATGTAAGGCTTGTTTGGGTTTCGGCATCACGGGTCAGGGTTTAAAGCAAAAGCCAGAAAGTTGGAATATGATTATCCTAAACCCTTTATGGTAAATTATAGGGTATCCTACCCTGAAACCATATTCCAACTTTCTGGAGTTCCCTTTAGCTTGGTGAGTTTGAGATTTCAAATCGTCAGGACCTCTGGGCTTTCCTGTCTCTGTCTTTCGGGGCTTGGTTTACCGAAAGTGGTAGCTAGGATACCCAGTAACCTAAGAATAGAAAGGCCTCTCTTTTTGGTATTGAGTAACTTTATAAGGAACCTAGGACTACAAAAAGGGAATAAGGGTACTACTGGGCATCCTAGGTAGTGTCTGCTTCATGGTGGGATGACCTCTGCTCCGCAGGGCTCCTGATTGTGATTTTTGCCCAACATCCTACTCCAACTACTCGACCCCCCCCCCCCCACAATTTCAGTGATAGGGCAGCTAAGACAAGGAACAGAATGAGGGTCAAGTTTGGTGGCGCTTGCCTTTGCATTTACCCCCATTATATAATGTATCCCTGCGTTTTGGCTAACAATAATATGGTTAGGCTCCCGAGCTTGATCAACAAGCCAGGTAACCAACAACAATAAATACCGTGGAGACTCAACACCCTGTCACGCAACCCTTGCTGCTGATGACACCCAGTATTCGGGTTGCGCACAGCGGCCCAAAACCGTAGCTGACCGGTAGGGACTGGAAAAATGAACTCTGAAGCCGAGTTCAACCCCAAAGAAACCCGAACCCTAAACCTTGAATCCTGCCTCGCGAAGATGTCGATGACCTGCGTCCGCGCGGAGTTGTCGAAGACCATGATCCCGGACTGGGATCGTTTAGGGTCCACGTCTACGGGGAGCGGAGTTGTCTGGGATACTGGTTGCGGGTGCTGTCCATGGACCTCGATGTAACGCAGGGTTCGGGGTTCAAACTAGGGTTTAGGGTTTAGGGTGTAGGGAAAAAAAGTCCTCGTGTTGTCGATTGTGCTGCTTGCATGAAGTGCTCCTTCTGAAAACTGCCATAAGTGTATGTGCTGGGTTTCGTTATGGTGACGCCAGGCAGTGATATGAAACAACCCTGACACTCCAAACCGCCGGTAGACTTCTCGACCCAGAATAGGTATTAGTTGTTGGATTTGTGCAAAGGAGTAGGCGACGCTGTTTGCCTTGGAAAGGGTTCTAGCAGGGTTTCATGTTCGCCACAAACCTTGGTCACAAGGCTGCATGAGGCCAAGGGCTTCTCAAGCTGGGATGTGTGGGAGAGGGCTTAGGCTAACAAGCTGGAAAATGCGATTTTGCGAACAGGGAGTTTAGTAATATGTAAGATTATAGGTGCTCTGGTTAGCCTGGTCGCAGCCTTACTGCGGTGTTGAAGGCTATGCCAGCTCATTCAGGCTGCGAGTTCCGCTAGGGCCTGTGGGTTTGCCGAAATGAACTTTCGAATGCTGTGTAACCCTTCAACATCGGGCAAATGTCTTTACGTGCTGTAGTCTTTTGGGTCCCAAAGCCAAGAACTTACACCTATCAGCTTGTGGATTGCAGGTCACGATTTAGGAAGCTGTATGAGTGGATATGCTTACTCGAAGTCCAAAAAAAGCAGGTGCGGGCTGAAAGGCTCAGGTTTTTTGTAGAACACCTTGTGTCGGTATCCAAGCATAGGAAAACCCAACCGACAGGTGGTGGCTCGACAGTTTATTCTTCGTCCCTCAAACCCTTCATGGAAAGGTGAAGAGGAGGCACGCTGAGCGCGCGCTGGGCAGCCCTCTTCCAAGCGGAGATGTCTGCCTTTGACAGCGTTTTAAACTTAGCGTTTCGGGCTGGAGGGTTCAGAGAGTGAAATTTTGGTGAGCTTTCTGGAATGCTTCAGGGTCTCTCTGGGCGTCCTACGATGTCATAAGGCTCGTTCAAACAATAGTAACCACTGAAACTTGCAAACTCTATCTTCTTGACGCGTGTTGAACCCTAGCAGCTCCAAAGCCACCGACCGAACCAAAACGAAAATGCAACGCTCAACCCCAACGGCTCTGCGACACAGCTCCAGAGCCCCCAAAACTAATCGCCCCCTGAAACCCCTTTAAACCCGCCTAAATATGTCGACTCGGATTTGGGTGGCAACACTGCAAAGAGCATCACAGCTACTATATAGTATTAATCCGAAAACACAGTATAGTATTATTTCAAGCGTCTATACTCTGCCATGCCCTGCATGTAGGGGACACCCAAAACCTAAAAACAGCGGGAGCTCTTTTTAAACGCTATAACCTTACATCCCAAAACTTTGAAATCCGAAACCCCAATCCCGAAACCCAAAATCCAAAGCCCTAAACCCCCAAAGCCCCAAAACCCTAAACCCCAAAAACCCTACAAACCCTAAGCTCCTGAATTCAAAAAACCTTACATTAGAAGCCAGAAAGTTGGAATATGATTATCGTAACCCCTTTTAGGTAAATTATAGGGGATCCTACCCTGAAACCATATTCCAACTTTCTGGAGTTCCCCTTAGAGACGGAGGCCCCCCCCCCCTCCCTGGCCTGTGCCCGCTCCAAACTCCTCGTCTGACGGAAAGCGGAGGCGATGTCGGTGACCCAGGCCAAGAGCCTTTAGGGTTTAGGCTTTAAAGTCTAGGGTTTAAGGTTTTTAGGGTTTGGGGTTTAGGGTTTAGGGTCTAGGGGTTTGGGGTTTAGGGTCTAGGGTTTAGGGTCTAGGGTTTGGGATTTAGGGTCTAGGGTATAGGGTAGGGTTTGGGGTCTAGGGCTTGGGGTTTAGGGCTTAAGTCTAGGGTTTTTAGTGCTTAAGGCCAAGAGCCTCTTCTGAGGGCTAGAAATAAGGGGTTTAGGGCCTCCGAAAGAACTTCATAATTATGGGATTTCATAAAAAGAGTTGATCTAAGCTGCCAAGAGCTTCTCTTTGTGCTTTGGTAAGGGCTTTCCAAGGCTAATGAGGGTTCTACTACGGCCTCTTCCAGGGGCTGTGTATGGGCTTTGTAAGGGCTTCATAATGGTTGGCTTTGTAAGGGTTTAGAGGGGTTCTGAAACCAGACATTAAAGTCCCCTCTGATGTAGACTGGTTCGGGTGAAGGTGTGTTCTGTACGGATTTTCAAGTTGGTCCCAGAATGGTTCACATACAGTGTCACGATCCGACCCTGAGTGCGGTGCATAAACCGTCCGTCTTTCACTTCGTACTTCAAGTCCTGCTTGCCTTCTTTTGTGCCTTTCTTACCGCCTGCTTTGTGGCAGCTGTTCAAATCTTTGTGCGGCACGTCCTTGGTCCTCACCTTCACCTTATCCTGCTTTTCATTTTCGTAGAAGACTTTGTACTTTTCACCGCAACCTCCGGTGCATCTGCAGTGATACGCAGCTCGATGATTTTTGGGCTTAGGGTCAAGGCTGTGGGGTTTCAGCTTCAGGGCTTTGGGTTCTTCTGGAGTTCAGGAGTTAGGATTCGCAGTGAAACGCTTTCGGGCTTGGAGCTTAAGGTTTGGCTGGGGACTAAAGCTGACTAGGGTTTAGGGTTGAGTGGCTTGGGGTGTATGGTTTGGGGTTTAAGATGGTTTATTACTAAGGCATTAGAATCCTTATGGTAGCCCTTATAGACCCCTTTAAAGGCACCCTTAAAGGAACCCTATTCTAAGTACAAATGCACCTACATTGTTGAGGGCTTGGGGTTTCGAGGCGCTTTGATTAAAACTACGACGATGCTGCCACAACAGTAGTAATAGCGGAGTTTCTAGGGTTTAGGGTTTAGGGTCAAGGAGTGGAGTTTATAGGGCTTCTATGATAAAGGTTTCATAAGGAGCCTCTTCTTAGGGCTGCAGTAAAGGCGGCTTCGAAAGGGCTTGGCAAGGAGCCTCCGAAAGAACTTCATAAGGGGTTTCATACAAAGGGGTGTCGTAAAAGCTGTAACGCAGTTTAGGAGTTTCATGCGGATTTCGCAAGAGTCTTTGCAAGGGCTATCTCTTTTGTGGTTGTGGGGCCCTACATAATTCCATAGTTGGAATATAATATATATATATATATATATAAACACATGTATAAGAACCCTCTTGGTTAACCCTCAAGCCCGACCCCAGCTTGACAACTGTAGTCGTAGTCCAGCCTTGTCCCCACCTCTGCATTCGCCACCTCTAGCAAGATTTGAGCTAAGGCTTTGCGGTGTTTCGGGTCTTTCGGGGCTTTAAGGTTTGGGGGCCTGGGGTTTAGGGGTTAGGGCTTTAGGGCTTTGGGGCTTTAGGGTGTAAGGTTTGGGGGGCCTGGGCTTTCAAAGCTTCCGGGCATTCTTCGGCCCTACAGCGCCGGCTTTAGGCTTAGGAGCCTTTGGGGGGGTTCAACCGGTTTAGGGTTTACAGGGTTTGTAGGGTTTAGGGTGTAGGGCTTATAGGGTTTATAGGTTTGGGGTTTGTAGGGTTTAGGGTTTACAGGGTTTATAGGGTTTAGGGTTTAGGGCTTATAGGGTTTAAAGGGTTTGGGGTTTGTAGGGTTTAAAGGGTTTAGGGTTTTTCCATGGAGCCCTCCTGAACCTGAGGACCTCGTGGGGATTTCCTCGTCTGGTCCCTCAAGGAGTGAGTCTTGAGGGGCCTGAGCGATTGAAAGAAGTATAAAGGATGGAAGACATGCTCGAAGGCCACAGGCATAAGACGGAATCCGAAGCAAGGTAATACTCGCTTAACTCAAGCAACGATGTGATGCCGGCACAAGTCTGGGATTTGAGGACCCCAGATCTCGCTACGTCCCACAGCACTACCTTAACCCACCCAAACCTGCATTTTTGTAGGGCGCTTATAAATAATCCTATATTCGGGTTTATAATAAGAACCTGCAAAAAAGTAGGGTTTGGTAGGTTAAGGTATGTCATGGCCTCTTTTTAGCACCGTCCCAAGGCGCTGGGCACGGCTATAAAAGCCATGCGGAAGCACCGAACCCTAAGGGTCCAAGTAGTTCCTATTTACGGTTTTTGGTACCTAAAAAAGCCCTAAAGTCCTATAATAGGGAGTACTTGGACCCTCTGGGGAAGGTCTGCAAGGAGGACTCGCCGCCGACGCGGCCGGCTCCTCGCGTGCTTCGCTGCTAGCGCCAGCGCCCGCTCTCCAGGACTCGAAGCTTAGCTAGGGTTATAAAGGGGTCTATAAGGGTTACTATAGGGGTACTATAATATAGGGGCCTTAATAATCCTGTAACTTACCTTTGGTTATTAGGGAATGGAAGAATGGTAGTAGTCATAATAATTATAATTCTACCCCATTCCTCCATTCCTTACTAACCAAAGGTGAGGAAGAGAGGCCACCGAATCCTACGAAGTCGTGAGGCCGATCGGGGGCTCGCAGCCCTTCGTCTTGGAAGCATGGTGACAGCTGTGAGCTGCCCAACGGCCCAAAGCCGGACAAGATGTGCCCCTCAGGCGGCGGAGGTTACAAGCCACCGAAGCCTAATGTAAGGCCTTTACAGTATCAATCGGGTTTTGGGATATAAACACTGGCAAAACACTGACTCAGACTCCGAAATCCAAAAAGAACAGGAGATACCTGAAGACAGCTAATTGCAATCCTTTGCTAGATGGGCCCTTGACTCTTGTAGCCAGTCTCAGGAGATATACAGTATACCAGCAGCCGCCTGCCGAGATAACACATCATTACCCTAAACCCTAAACCTCAAATACCCTAAATAGGCACAAAACCCTAAACCCTAAACCCCTAAACTCTAAACCATTTAAGACACCAACAATCACGTTACAATTGAAAAGTGTAACAACGCCGGCGCGTATGGCGGACGATGAACGTCGGCTCGAACTCCGAAACCCTGAATTTCTTACAGAACCCTCAAAGGAGCCCTCAACAGTGCCCACGTATTGCGCTTCATAGAGAGAAGATGCCCTTAAGGATTTGTTGAGATGGGAGTCCCCGAAAACACAGGATGACAACGTGCACCACAACTCATACATAGGGGGTTGGCGCGGGCCGCGGGTGTCTATCATACCACTTGATGGGATAGTGTTTTTCATGATTCGGACCCCTGTGTTCGGATCCTTAACTTAAGGAACCCAAACGAAGGACCCTACTAAAAACATCATGGGGACTTAGCAGCTAGGGTCGTGAACAAAGTATCTGTACTTACAAGGACGTACAACTCCAGTTAGGGTACTTATAGTCTTACATACTAGCTCCCATGATCCTCCAAAAACCAAAACCGTACAGAACCCTTGTGGAAACCTAACCTATAGTCTTACATACAAAATCCCATGATCCTCCCCAAAACCCCAAGCCTACGGCCTAAACCCGACCCCCCCCGCCCCAAACGTTGCAATATCCCTGAAGTAAGGAATATATCCTCAAAATATAATCGGATCCCTAATACGATTCACGGTCTATTCCCGAAGTAAGGGATATCGCAAGGCGTGGGCCCCCCAAACCTCAACCCGCAACCCTCCACTCCTCCTCTGCCCCGCAAATTCCGCGTCCCTGCAACTATAATAGGATCCCGACTGCCATTTACGGTCTAACCCTGAAGTAACGGATATCGGACCGGCTGGGCCCCGGAAACTCTAGATCCGAAACCCTCAACCTCCACCCCTCCCTAGACCCAGGAGTAACCTAGGAATAAAAAGGGTGCCCCTTTTGGTTTAAAGGGGCTTATAAGGGAACCTGAACCCTAAGAAAGGGAATAAGGGCCTACTCTAGGTCCTAGCTCCTCCTCGGAAACCCCCTAAACCCTAAACCCTAAACTCCTAAACCCTATAGATCCGAAACCCTCAATCTCCACCCCTCGTCCTCTGCCCCGGAAAATCCGCTTCAAGGCCTCCCAAACGCGGTTGCAACCACTCGCGATCGTCAGAAGCCCGGCCTGGAGAAGCCAGGGCTCCTTTGACTTACTTGTCTATAGGCTTCCTTTAAAGGGATCTATAGGGGTTTAGGGCTATTTGAAAAGGAATCTATAGGGGTTTAGGCTTCCTTTAAGGGGATCTATAGGGGTTTAGGCTTCCTTTAAAAGGATCTATAGGGGTTTAGGGCTCCTTGAAAAGGAATCTATAGGGGTTTAGGCTTCTTTTAAGGGGATCTATAGGGGTTTAGGCTTCCTTTAAAGGGATCTATAGGGGTTTAGGGCTCCTTGAAAAGGAATCTATAGGGGTTTAGGCTTCCTTTAAGGGGATCTATAGGGGTTTAGGCTTCCTTTAAAGGGATCTATAGGGGTTTAGGGCTCCTTGAAAAGGAATCTATAGGGGTTTAGGCTTCCTTTAAGGGGATCTATAGGGGTTTAGGCTTCCTTTAAAGGGATCTATAGGGGTTTGTGGCATGGACCTTTAGGTGTTATTTGGCGATCCCTGTTGTTTTACATACAAATACCTATATATGACTATTGTGTAATTATACATAGAGGCCCATGCTACATATAATATATATATATATATATATATATATATGTGGCATAGATCTTGTTGTCAGCCAGCCTCGAAGAGTTCCAAGCACGAGTCGCGGCAGTTCGCCACGAGCGTCCCGAAATGCTTTCGGGACTTGTTTTGCAAGCAGAAATCCTTCCTCTGATCTCCCCAGACCCAACATCCTTCCCAAGAGATCAAAGCAACAATTCATTGAGGTATCCCCGCTCCCATACAACAAATACTAGGCCCTCCCTCATTTATACATTTAGCCCTGTTGATTCCTTAGGAGCACGGAAATGAATAGAGGAGGTGTTTCACAGTTGCATGGCATTGCGGCACCCCTGGTAATGAATAAACCTCTAATACCGGCCCCCTCTGTATACATTACTCGGTGGTGGATTATCTCACATCAGTTGGTGAGAATACACATCAATGCTGGCAGACGCTGGTTTAGGGAGAATACACATCAGCGGGGAAATTACACATCAGAACTATCTAACCCCCAAGTAGACGCTGGTTTCAAGAAGCACGCAGCAGATAGGCCGGAGTGCCGGATTCGTCGCGGAAGCTGAGGTAAATACTACATTTTAGAGCATTGCAAGATAGGAAATCATAGCGTTTGCGATGCAGACGCTGGGATTTGGAGCAGCCCAAATGTCATCAAACGTCAGCTATTTTATGAGGGTTTCTGGAAACAGCAATATGCATATGCAAATGTATACTGTGCATGCACATACGCACACATACACAAGCACACACTCGCGCGAAGATGGAAGCACACACGCCCACGGAGACTAGCAAATGCGAGTGCGTGCTGCAGACGCCGATGAATATGAACGTGCGGAGATACAGCTTGATAATATGATGTAACGTCTACAATGCGTTCCCCCAGCTAGACGCCGTGCAGATGCGTAAAACACCCAGGTGATACGAGATAGCCCCGAAACCCAGTACAGTATTTGTGCGATACGAAATCAATCTAGAATCCAGTATACTCACAATCATGATAAGTGCCTCAATGGAAGTCAAGGAAGATTACTTGACATCCTGGATCCCTAAAGCTGATCGTTCTCAGGACTCATATTAGGAAATCACAGCGGGAAACCCTAACAAAGGTAGGTCATCCTATGTTATCTTCGAGGCAGGCTGAATACCCCAGCCCAAAAAAGGTTAACCTCATAAGACTCATAAATTGTCGTAGGATCATATGAACCCCAGCAGGATAGATAAAGGATACCCACCCAGTCAGTTAGTCGTTTGAAGTCACGGGAATGCTTAATGCCCTGAAGCCCTAAACCAAACCTTGATTAAGGGGTTCGGGTTTAAGGTTTAGGGCCTGAACCACAGGGAATCTGTGCGTCTTTGGGAAAGCGGAGTTGAAGAACAAGGGCAACCACGTTTTATACAGGGACTTATTGATGAGAACCGGGTGTGGAGGCGGAGGTTATCTTTCACAGTAGTTGCAACACATTGACATAAGAAGAATCATCCCAATTATGCCGGCCCCGAATACTGTTGATGGTCAAGATCCTGCTTTACCTTAAGTACCCCAAACTATGGGAATTATGGCATATTCCTTATAAGGGTCATGCAGGATTTTGACCAACCGTATTCATGAGTCGTGTTGATGGGAGGAAGCAGGATTCGGGATCTTTGGCTGGGGGAACTTCAAGCTTCGCGGAAAAGGGTTTAGGGTTGCGGATTTAGGGTTTAGCAGGTTTAAAGTTCATGTCTTCAGGGTGTTCGGGTTTGCAACATCTCATGAAACTTGCTAAAGCCTATAAGCCCTAAAACCAAAACCCCAAAAGCTGAACCCCAAAACCCAAACCCTAAACCCACATAAACTCTGACACCCCAAACCCTAAACCCTAAAAGCCCCAACCCTTTTAAACCCTAAACTCCAAACCGATCCAAAGTTCTACACCCTCATAAAGGCCCCTGGGCCTCAGCTCAAGCTCTCCGGCCTTGCAATACTTTTGACCACTCCGGTTAGGGCTAAACGGATTGCTCTGCCGCTTTACCCCGGCCTACGCCTAAGGAATCTTACGGTAACTTAGTTAGGTTATTTTTTTTAAGCGGCAGGCAATCCGTTTGGCACGTTCGTCCTGCTCTGCGTGTGCTGTTTGTGCTAGTGCCGGCGTTGCTTGTGCTGGTGCTAGTGTTGCTGCTGGTGCTGCTGCTTGTGTTGTAAACCCTAAACCGCTTGGTTCCTGAGTGGTACCCTCTTGCCCTTTTTGTTTTAGGGTTCAACCAAAGAGTATCAAAAAGGATACCTTATCATAATGGGTCTACTCAGGAACCTAGACCGCGAAGCAGTCACTCTAAGTGGATTGCCCCCTCACTGTCAATCATTTGGCCGAACTCGTCCTACACATCCAGTCAAGTCTAAAAAAAACCGAAACGTAAACACCGTAAAACTGACTGCTTCTTCTCCTGTCCGCAGAATTCGAGGGTCTCCGGGTCGAAGATGATTTCCTGATCGTGTTGCAAAAAGGAGTAAAAAGTAAAACTGACTGTTTCGTCTCCTTGTCGAAGGGCTCCGATTCCATGGTCTCCTGACAGGTTTACAAAAAAGGATGAAAAAATAAAACTGGCTGTTTCGTCTCCTTGTCACAGTGATCGTTATCCACGTTGATGACGTCCTGATAGTTTTGCAAAAGAAAGTGCAAAAGGAACACTGGCTGCTTCGCCTCCTTGTCGAAGGGCTCCGAATCCATGGTCTCCTGACAGATTTGCAAGAAAAATAAAACATAAGTTGGAAAAGTTTGTTCCGCCTTCGTCGGCGGAAAGAGCGGCTGCAAAGGCACCTGGGCGTTTATTTAAACGACACCGCATTTTAACAACATAAAAAATCTAAGAGCTCCACCATACAGCATTGGATTCCAACATCTCGCCGCTTTGAGCGCACCAGTCTGCCCACGGACCCTTTGGGAGCCCGCGGGACGACCTCAGTATTTCCGTTTAAACAACAACAGTCGAACACAAGAAGGCAGGGCCGGCCTTGATCTGTTTGAGGTTCATCACCTCAGAATAAAATTGGTGTCAAAGTTTTGTTTTCTTAAGTAAGACAAATGCCTTCGGCTTCAGCGGCGGTGGCGGTGGACCCTCCTCGTCAGCCTCTGTATCTATTGATTAAAAAACTGTGTATGCGAAAACAAAAAATCTCAGGCAATCGCCATCTTCAAGAAGGCACGGGGCAAACCAGAAGCCCGTGCAACAAAATCTGCAAAGTCAAATTACAAAAAGTTTAAAAAAAGCACGGGCCTCCATAGTCCGAACAGCGACTTTACAGGCAGGAAAAAATTGCTGCTCGAGCCACAAAAGCACTTCATCGACCGCATTCGGTACCAAGTTTCTACAATAAAACGCGAAAGCGCATACCTATAACGTATTCAAATTAAAGATATTTGTTCCTATTTTTGCAAAACACCAGGCTTATATATATATATATACATTAAGAAATTATCAGGGCATGTTTCCGGAGGACACCTCACAAAAGCAAGCGCGCCTATCAAATATTCAATCACATATGCAGTCCATAACATATACGCTGACACTCGGACCAGTCTTTTCTTTCATGAAAGGAAAAAGCTACAAACATTGGGGCAGCATTTGCCTTATCAAGACGTGTCTGCGGGATATTGGCCTTCTCGTCCTCATCGTTCTGCTTCAGAATCGCCACAAGATTGTTCTGCTGCTTCTCCACTGTAGGCTCCTGCACAAGCAAATCACGACAACATAGTGCGATGAATCATGGGCATTGTGCACATCCGCACATCGCAAAACTTAAAGAACAATCTGCATGAAGAAAACATAAAAAGAAAACATAGAAAGGAAACAGATACAGAGAGAAGTATAGAGAAATAGAGAGAAAGAGAGAGAAAGAGAGAGAGAGAGAGAGAGAGATAGAGATAGGAACAACGAACAAACAAACAAAGTAGTTATCTAGCGGATCCAGCGCATGCTGTGTATTGAGATGTCGGTCCTCCGGAGCACGCAGCCCACAAGCGGCTCTCATCTTTCTTTCGGTGAGACCGCTCAAGGCATAGTCTTCAATCATCTGAAAACATGCCTGCCGGGAGTAATGCGACTCGAAACCATGTTGTTGTTCCAATGCGGCTGCAATGGCAGGGCCACTCTCCAGAAAATTACGCAGAGAAGGATCTTTGACAAAAATACCATCGGCTTCCGGGTCCGGGCACGCTGCATTGAAGTCGGTGTTTCGACGAAGATCGGCTTGGGGTTCCACACGAGACAGCGCCGGTAAATGGAATTGAAATTGGTTTCCATGACGTTGCGGAAAGTCATGATCTTGTTGGTTTCAAACCGTTTGAAGCCGGTGACGCGCAACATCTTCGTCACAAAGCCGTACGGTTTCCTACCTGCCAAGTCATCAGCGGACATAAACTTCTTGTAGAGATCTTGTTGAAAATGCCGATGGGTTTCCGGAGCCTCCTGCGCTGTAATTATCCAACAATGAGTAAATTGCTCAAGTTGCTTTCTCATTTCCTCCTCATTATGAAAGAGATTCGGGTCAATAAACGCGTGGTTATGCCCGTACACCGCCGCCAAATGGCTGCTGAACAGCGATTGACCAGTGCCGCCTGAGGATTCACCAATGAAGCAGCGATCGATATTTTCTCCACGTTTTGCAAGGGCGATTGCAGCGAGAGTCGCCTTGTAATACTCTTGATTGCTCCAGAAGGTCTCCTTCAAAAGTTTCTGAAGTCTAGACCTGGCATTCTTCAATACAGGATCTGGCAATGACGCTTGTAGAGCATGGGGAATTCTGACGTAGATGTTGTTCTTCGGTGACGGCTTCACAAGCTGCACGTGTTCTTCTGGTGTGACATCATAAAGCACCGAAATGTCCTGGTAGGCACATCCACTTGCTCTGTTCGAAGGCGAATCGCACCATTGGATGACGAAGTGAAGTAGTCGTCCTCAGCTGACTCGCAGATGTTAAAACATAGGTGACGTCTCACTGAGCTAGCAACACTACGAAATACAAAAACTTGATACAACATGCTTCAACTCCAGACATCTAGAGTCGCTCTTCCAGCAAATCTTTCTGCAGCGGTGCCAAAACTTTCGAAAGCATGAAAGCTGTTTTTTCGGGCCAACCTGCGTGAGGGGACGGATTTCCTTCTTCTCCGTGGCGTGACTTGCGGCGAGTCCCCAAGGTATCTGCCATCACGGCTGTGTCTTCGCAAAGTGCCATAAACTCCGCGACGCTGTTGTAGACTGACACCACTCTGGCGACCTCCCGGACGATTGCAGAGTCCGACCGCTCTGTGGCTGGAGACATGAGTCGAAACAAGCCCTCTAATCTCAGGAGAGTTTTCTTCAGCCTGTAAAAAGTGGATTCCGGCGGAACGCCGCTGTAGGGATCGAAAGAGCCGTCGCTGTGGTATAAGAAACATACACCACGATGGGCACGAATGTACCTGTCGCCTTCAATAATCCAAACGAGACCAACAAAATCTCGAACGAAAATGTCAGTGAGGCGAGTTCTATACACATTGATAGCAGCAGCCGTCAAACGTACCATGTCCTCCGGCCATGTCGACTGCCTGAGACGAACATATGCAATTTGTTTCTTGGCCTGCTCTCTGACGGACGCCACTGGTTGGTGCTCGTCTACAGTAGGACATGCAGTCAAGGACGACGAACACGCCGCGACTGTGAGATCGAATAAATCCTGAAATTCTTGGCTAGAGGTGGAGGCTCCAGGCATGAGGCGCCTTTTTTTGGCAAAACCGATAGCCTCCGCAGGCAGGCCGGTTGCAGCTTCCGCAACACTCGCCAAGGCTAGATCATTCTGATGTTCCGAAGCATTCTCAGTCAGTGCCAGCGCCAATGAATCACGCTTCTGCTCTGCCCTGTCCTCGGGTGACTCTGCCACGTCCATCTCCGCCAGTTCTGCATCCAGGCGAGCATTGAAGGACGACTGCGAGTCACCCTCGTCAGCTCTCCTGCTGCCTCCAACGTAGTCCAGCAGCTGGCTTGGGCAGCGCGAACAGACGCGGGTCGGCTGCTGTTCGACGTGAGCTGCGCAAACCCACGTGTGACAAAGCGGACACAGACGCCAGCGAGGCAGGAGTAATCCAGCTTCTTCATTACAGATGGTGCACCTGATTCCAGCAGTCATCTGAACCGGCGGGCGCAGTGGGCGAAATTGAAGCATGTTCTGTAGATTTGGAGTCGGACGTGCAACAGCCCACGGATCCGGGTATGCCGCTGCATCGAAGGCGGTGTCCTCCCTGCTGATGTATAGCTGTTGCTGCTGTTGCTTTTTTCTTTTGGTGAGTGCCACTGACTGATGTTCGCAAAAAATGTGTGAATGTAACACTGGTCGCCACTGGCTTGTCAAATGATGTTGTTTTATTGTATTATGTATTTATGTATTGGTCTGGAAGAGCTTTGTTCCTGCATTCCAGCCAGGCTCTGGATTTGATTTGAGGGCAGAATTTGTATTGCTTGCTTAAAGTCCGTGGCGCATTGCGTTAACGCAGCTCGAAATGCTGAAAAAAAACTTTTACCTGGAGGTAAAAGTTTGTTTTGTATGTTTGCAGCATGCCAAACCTTAGATTTCTCTTTGGGAAACAGTTTTTCCATGTCTGCATACGCTCCTGTTCAGCTGAATTGGACATCGGGCTGCTTTTCTGGAGCTCGAAATGCTTGAAAATGAACTTTTGGCGCGTGCAAAAAGTTTTTTTGTGTGTGTTTCCAGCTGTGTTTCCAGCATTCCAGAGTTTGGGTTTGTCAATGTTGAGACAGATATTTGTGTGTTGTTTGCTCAAACTGCTTTCATTTCCATGCTCCTGTTCGGCTGAATTGGACAACGGAGTGCCTCTACTGGAGCTCGAAAGGCTTGAAAATAAACTTTTGGTTGGCTCCAAAAGTTTCTTTTTGTATGTTTGCAGCGTTTCAGACTTTGCATTCGATTTTGGGAGAGGGATTTGTATTGTATGCTTTGGGAAACAGTTTTTCCATGTCTGCATACGCTCCTGTTCGGCTGAATTGGACAGCGGGTTGCTTTTCTGGAGCTCGAAATGCTTGAAAATAAACTTTTGGCCAGTGCAAAAAGTTTTTTTTTGTGTGTGTTTCCTGCATTCCAGCCAGGCTCTGGATTTGATTTTGGGGCAGGAATTTGTATTGTGTGTCCCAAACCCTGAACCCTTAAAGTCCTTGGTGCATTGCGTCTGCGCAGCTCGAAATGCTGGAAAAAAACTTTTCGATATAGGTAAAAGTTTGTTTTGTGTGTTAGCAGCATGCCAGGCTTTGGATTTCTGTTTGGGAAACAGTTTTTCTATGTCTGCATACGTCCTTTTCGGTTGAATTGGACAGCGGATTGCCATTCTGGAGCTCGAAATGCTTGAAAATAAACTTTTGGCCAGTGCAAAAAGTTTTTTTGTGTGTGTTTCCTGCATTCCAGGCTTTGGATTTGATTTTGGGGCAGAATTTGTATTGTGTGCTTAAAGTCCTTGGCACATTGCGTTTGCGCAGCTCGAAATGCTGCCAAAAAAAACTTTCCCCTGGAGGTAAAAGTTTGTTTTGCATGTTTGCAGCGTGCAGGAAACAGTTTTTCCGTGTAAGCACACGCTCCTGTTCGGCTGGATTGGACAACAGATTGTTTATCTGGCGCTCGAATGGCATGAAAATAAACTTTTGCCTGGAGCGAAAAGTTGTTTTGTATGTTTTCAGCTGTGTTTCCAGCATGCCAGGCTTTGGATTGGTTAATGTAAAATGTAAGCATATGCTCCTGTTCGGCAATTGGACAACAGATTGCCTCTCTGGAGCTCGAAAGGCTTGAAAATTAATTTTTGGCTCGCTCCAAAAGTTTTTTTTATTTGTTTCCAGCGTTCCAGACTTTGCATTCGGTTTTGGGAGAGGGATTTGTATAGTGTGCTTTGGGAAACAGTTTTTCTATGTCTGCATACGCTCCTCCTGTTCGGCTGAATTGGACAGCGGATTGCCTTTCTGGAGCTCGAAATGTTTGAAAATAAACTTTTGGCCTGTGGATTTTTTTTGTGTGTGTTTCCAGCTGTGTTTCCAGCATTCCAGAGTTTGGATTTGTTAATGTTGAGACAGTGCAGCATTTCAGCCGAACAGGAGCATCCGCATACATGGCTAAACTCTTGCCCATCTTTAACGAAAAATCCAAAGCCGTGTAGGTTTGCTTCTCGCAGAAGCCTGCTAGGCTACTCCTGTGCTTGATTGCCGTGTTGCGACATTCTCTTGCTAGAGAAATGTCGTTGGGGTCGCTGCTCTGGACGACGATGGGCGTCATGGAGGGCCTCTTGTCAGATGGCAGTTTCTTGCCGTCTTCCCGTCGGAGCTCTTTTGCGGGGGTCGCAAAATTGAATGCCTGGCCATGTCCCTCAAGTGCTGTGCAGGTTCGCATGAGTGCGCTTGCCAGGGCTGGAATGTTGCTAACTCAACTCCGTGTATGCCTACATTGCATCCTAAATACACGCTGGAAACTCGAATGCAACTATACGTGATTTGGGGGTACATTGCTACTGTTGCCAGGCGGGCTGAACTCTCATGAACGTGTTGAAACAGCTGCTTGCAAGTTCTACAGTGCGGCCACGATATTTATTTCAATGACACAAATGCAACTATCCTTGTTGGTATATATATTTGTATATATACATACGTACACACACATATATATATATATATATATACACACACACATATATATATATATATAGAAATATATATATGTATGCATGTATGCATATATGTATATAGATGCATACATATATATATATATATATATATATATATATACATGCATAGCACTGTGGCACTGCATGATGCTGTACACATTCCAGGAACGAAGCATGCTTCACCCCGTACTTGCAACTACTTTATGTTTCAGGTGCCATGTTAGCCGACTTCTTGAGGTGTCGTTGAGGAGGCTGGGGCTGGAGTGACTGGAGGATAAATAAATGGAGTTACTTGGAGTTCCGTTCTCGACCAGGTGATGCCGACGGAGTTCAGGAAATTCCCAGCGCTCCATACTCAGTGCCAGGAGTGCAGTTATAATTCGTCCTACACGTCATCTCTGTCATTCAGGTATATAAGCCTGTAGTTACAGTTGTAGTCTTATCAACCCAGGGGAAACAGTGGCAGGACAGCGACTCCCTAGAATTCAAGCCTCGGCCTCCCGAGAATTTATGTCACAGCTGCCAGCTGTGCATCACGACTGCGTGTGACACGACTGTACTCCGTCGCACTGGTCGTGTATGCTTTCTTTTCTGAGGTAATTGAATATTCAAAGTTATAGATTGAAATAACAATATGTTGTTACATAACTAGTTTTTTTACATTTGTTTTGGTCCGTTGTCACAGTGGCCATGTGACGCTGGGTTGATGTATAAGTGTTGCTCTTGTTGCGGTCTTCGGGCTTTCGATGGTTGGGCGTGCCGCTGAACGCTTGGGTGAGAGCCCGCCCTTGCGCCGGGGTGTCCTCTCACCATGCGTGGCCAGGTGCGTCAGGTGAGCTGTGGGGGGGTCCGCGACACCGCTTGGTGAGAGCTGGGGGGGTCCGCTGGCGGTGCTAGCGGACCCCCCTAGCTCTCGCCAAGCGGCGCCAGCGACGCCTGGTGAGAGGACTCCCTTGCGCAAGAGCGGGCTCTCACCAAGCGTTCAGCGGCATCTGCACATCCCCGCCAACTGTGACCGGTCGCAGCTGGCGAGGTTGTGACGTATAACCGTTGCGGTGGCCGCGCGGGGTGACGTATAGCCGTTGCGGCCATTGCGGCCCGTGCCGGCCGTTGCAATAGTTACAAGCATACACGACTACAAATATGTACAAAAAAAGATTCTTGCTTGAGCCAACAGCTATTTCAGGCTAAAGACAGTTCGTCGTCAAATTCCACCGGACAACGGAATCTTGTCTTGGGTCTAGTGTAGAGTCTAGTGTCATATATATATATATATGTATATAGATAGAGTCTATTACTTGGGAAAAGGGTTTGCGAAAGCAACTAGGTCACATCCCTTAAAACAAATTCTTGGCTCGAGCCAAGAGTTTATTTGAAACATTTCGAGCTAAAGGCAAGTCGCCGTCCAATTCCACCGGACAAAGGAGTCTTGTTCAGGTCCAGTCGATTATTTAAGGATCGTCTGAGTTTCAACGTAAAACGTTTCGCATTGCCATGTGCCAAGGCAACAGCCCCTCCAGAGCAGGAAACGACCAAGGCCAAGCCCCCAGCCCCCGCCGGCCCTAAGGAAGCAGGCCCATCCCAGGCTCCGCAGGCCCCTCCAGCAGGCAAGGCAGGAGGCCCTGCAAAGGCCAGTCAGATTGTGTCCGCAGCAGAGGCCCTTGCAAAGGCCAAAGCTGGCCAGCCCTAGAATCTGTGTGAGCTTTCGACGGCTGAATGCTACTTCTGAAGGGGTGCAGCCTCAGCAGGACCTCAGCCTCAGCAAGGCCTTAGTAATTCCTTGGTAAGGCCTTGGTAGGCTCTCGGTAAGCCCTCGGTGGGCTCTCGGTAGGCTCTTTAGGCTCTCGGTAAGGCCCTCCCCAACCCCCCCCTAACCCCCCCTGACCTCCCTTCCGAGCCACCTCGCCCAGCTGCCACAAGAGCCTCCCCCTGTCCACCGTGGACCCCCCACCAACCACATTGCTGAGGCTGCTGATGCTCGGGTACCACGAACGCGCGCGCTGTACACGAGCATCAGCGGCATCAGCGGTGTGGGTGGTCTGGAAAGGGGTATGAAGCCCCGCCAGCCGTGGGCACCGTCCCGCAGAGAGGGACAAGGAGTGATGCGTATCTGACCCAGCAAACGTGTTTAAACCAGATCGAGGGTCACTTCTGCGTCTTCACACTTTCCGTTTCCTTGGCACAATAGCGCCCCCCACCACAGCAGACCACACCTAAAAATCAGCATTTTACAACCCCCCATTCTCGGCTCGAGAATGGGGGGTTGTCCGAGGCCCAAAAAACAGGTTTTTACAACCCCCCACTCTCGGCTCGAGACTGGGGGTTTGTCCGAGGCCTAAAAAACTGATGCTCTCAGTGCGACCGCACCTCTAAAGTTCCCCGGCGACCGTGCCTTTGTTCCCTTTGAAATTGTGACAGCAAGGCTGATGCTCACGAAGCTCGCTTGTGTGCGGTTACACTCTTGTCTTGGCTGGGCGGGATCCCTGCTCAAAAGGCTGGGTCACCAAGGCAGGAACCACCGACCCCACCCCCGCGGCTTCCTAGAGCCTGCCCCCAGAACCCGACGGGCTCGCCAGATCCTATATTGGGTTGGCCTGAGTGCAACAGGCACTGGGGTTAGGGCCAGGGTGGGTTCTTGTGGCGGGAGAAGGAATCGCGTGCAGTCCGCATTGCCCGTTCAGCAATTGTGGTAGCTATCATGTCCCGCTACACCTGCTCTACGCGCCCCCCACGCCCCCCTCCCCCCCCTTCCCCCCCCGCCTACCGCAGCCACGACCACCGCCACGCGGAACCACCAACCACGACCCACACACCTTCTAGTAATAACCACGAACCGCCAGCAAGCACAACCGCAGCTAACCACCAACAAGGACCAACAACCACGGCGAGCCACGAACAACCAAGAGCCAGCAACCACGGAGAGTTCAGAGCTTGGAGCCACCAACGAACAAGCGCGGCAAAACTGGTGTCGGCAGCAGCAGAAACAGCAAATAGCAAGTAGGCGGCAGCAGTGGGCAGCAGTATTGGTAAAGTAGCGGAGGCCTCAACCCCGAAGAATCCATATTAGGGTTGCGGGTGTCGGTAGTAGCTACCTTGTTTGTGGTAACCAGTCAGAGTATGTAGTGCTGGAGCGCTGCTCAGCGACGGCTCCTATCACTGCCTATCACAGGCTTCACTCAGGTTTTCGGATAGGCTGTAATCAGCGCATGTACATTTCCGGAGGACAAGTTCAGGGTCAAGTGTTGTGAGGCTTACCAGGGTCAGCATGGTTGTAATTAGCTAGACTGCTTAGAGGTGACTGATCAGTGACTGATGAACTCCCGAGTCGTGATCAGATCTGTTCGAAAGCTCAGCTGCAGATGTCTTTCTCAGTTTTGCTCAGTCTGGCCTGCCAGAACGCAACCGCTGGATATCTGTCTGGGTCCGTCCTTGGCCTCGGGTCCTCGCAGAGCGGCTGCCGCCCGTTTTTGCACCAGTGCCTCAGACATAGCAGCGACGGACCGTACCTGTAGGCTCTAGCATCAAATGTAGTAAAATTAAGACGCTCCCTTCCAGCACTGGGCCGACAATAAACACAACCTTGTAGCTGGACACCCCGGACAGCTCCCTCTTGGCGTTCCATGCGCTCGGCTTTGTAGGCTTCATCTTCGGGCTTAGGGAGTGTCTAGGATTTCTCAGTGTGCCGAAAAAGCGGCCGCAGCCAGCGGGGTCGCACAGGAGGTCTGCGCGGACCAGCAGAGCTTGACACATCGGGCTCTGGGCGTTTCTGTTGCTGCGTTCAGACAGTCTTTTGTCGACACTTCTAGCACTCGGTACGGATGCTACCAGTGTATATGTACATGTGACGAGATGCCCAGTTCGTTGCGTCTTCTCAGATGCCAGCATGTCACCACGCATGAAGGAAAGAATGGAACAAAGCTCTTCCAGACCAATACATAAATACATAATACAATAAAACAACATCATTTGACAAGCCAGTGGAGACCAGTGTTACATTCACACATTTTTTGCGAACATCAGTCAGTGGCACTCACCAAAAGAAAAAAGCAACAGCAGCAACAGCTATACATCAGCAGGCCTCGACGAAGATCGGCTTGGGATTCCATACGAGACAGCGCCGGTAAATGGAATTGAAATTGGTTTCCATGACACTGCGGAAGGACATGATCTGGTTGGTTTCCAACCGTCTGAAGCCGGTGCCGCGCAGCATCTTCGTAACAAAGCTGTACGGTTTCCGACCTGTCAAGTCATCAGCGGACGTAAACTTCTTCTGGAGATCTTGTTGAAAATGCCGATGGGTTTCCAAAGCCTCCTGCACTGTAATCATCCAACAATGCCTAGAGGTGGAGGCTCCAGGCATGAGGCGCCTTTTTTTGGCCAAAACGACACCCTCCACAGGCAAGCCGGTTGCAGCTTCCGCAACATTCGCAAAGGCAAGATCGTTCTGAACTTCTGAAACATTCTCACTCATTGACAGCGCCAACGACTCATGCTCCTGCCTTGCCCTGTCATCTGGTGACTCTGCCACGTGCACTTCCACAAGTTCTGCATCCAGGCGAGCGTTGAAGGACGACTGGGAGTCACCCTCGTCAGCTCTCCTGCTGCCTCCAACGTAGTCCAGCAGCTGGCTTGGGCAGCGCGAACATACGCGGGTCGGCTGCTGTTCGACGTGAGCTGCGCAAACCCATGTGTTGCAAAGCGGACACACACGCCAGCGAGGCAGGAGTAAACCGGCTTCTCTATTACAGATGATGCGCCTGATTCTAGCAGTCATCTGAACCGGCGAACGCACTGGGCGAAATTGAAGCATGTTCTGCAGATTCGGAGTCGGACGTGCAACAGCCCGCAGGAAAAGCTTCGACAATGCACCGGGCGCTGGCGGCGCTCCTTCGCGGGCTCGGGCTGTGGCGATGTGCTGCCCGTCGAGCATAATTTCGAAAAGCCTGTCGTGCCATCGGAGACTGAAACGGTGAATGCGATCAGGTTGCATGCGAATTGACCTGCGACTTGCATGTGGCTGTGGGGCAAGGTCCGTGAGCCCGAAGGACGCCATGGCACTGTCCCGGAAGATGTTGTCTAGCCTGCAGTACGCCTGTCTTCTTCAAGTCAAATCGCACCAGTCGCGGATGCCCACATAAATGCCGACAACATTCCGGGGCAGGATCACATCGAAGACGGCAGCGCCCAAAAGTGGTCCGGACGACTCGAACCCAGCCATGTGTCGGAAGGCTAGTGGTCCTTGACCTCCAACGACACCTAAGGGTAGGTGAAAATCTTTTGCATTTGTTTGAAGCTTCATCCGGCTATGTGTCACTAATATGGTTTTAGCAACTTTGCTTGACTTTACTGTAAGATGCGATTGTTATTTGTGCACTGTCACCGTTTTACAAGTACTTCGACGGATGTCAGCTTCTGGAATCCTCTACTTATGTTATGCTTTCAAGCTTGTTTATCATACCTCACCTGTTCCGGTCCTCTCCAGCATCACGTTGCCAGGAAAGACGTGAAACATCGCCAGTTGACGAACGTTCACGGTGACCACGTGTGCGCACATGTAGGCTTCCATCATGTAGCACAATGTAGTGGCGTCTTGAAACTCTTGTGTGTTGACAGAAACATGTTTACCGTTCCAGTGTCGACGATCTCTAACCGCATGCAGCATTCTGGAACATGTACATGCCAACACCTTTCAAGTACTCGAAGGAGAAGTAAAATCCTGGCATGTGATACAACAGTTCATGTAACAATCCTCCTCCGGAGTAGTCCACATTCGTTTCCGGCACAGGGGGAAGTCGAGAACTGCGCATTTTCAAGATTGCCTGGACCTCCTCCTCCATGACCGGGACGTTGTCAACGAAAGGTCCCTGGTCTGCTTGGTCTGGGTGGCAGCATACAACATGCATAGCACGCACTTTGAGGTTGCAATACTTCTGGATAATGTGCCTGTAGAGATTCAACTGTAATCGATAGTGATTGCCTGCGCGGTCTTCCAGATGACTTACAGGCGATTTCATGTTTGCCCAGCGATTGCTGTATTTGCTGCGCAGACCTTTGGTTCTATTCCAATCGAACAGAACCACTTCATCCTTCGAGGAGTAAGAGTCTGGAAAGTAGCCGCCTATCGGAAAAGGCATAGGCCCCTATCGCATAGGGGTCCATCGGAAAAGGCATAGACCCCTATTCCCAGCGGCCTACCCACTAGGCCAGAGACCCCTATGGAATCGGATAGGTACCTATGGCCAGGGGTGTGTCACAGGTGGGATAGGGGTCTATACATAGGGGTCTATGGCTGGGGGATAGACCCTTGCTCAGCAACAGAAGCAAAGCTTGAAGTAAAGCCTGAAACAACTGCATGGCTCAACCTCGCCCTCAACCAGCTCAGTAAAAAATTCGCGAGAGCTACCGCTGGGGGGCTACCCCACCGACGTAGGCCGAAGCCAAAGTTGAAGACAGCTTTTACACTGCACAGGGCGGCCGGCTCGCCTAAGGGCGGCCGGCTCGCCTGTCGTCTTGAAGGCGGCTAGCTCGCCAAAGGGCGGCCGGCTCGCCTGTCGTTTTGTGGGAAGCCGGCTCGCCAAAGGGCGGCTGCCTCACCTGCCGTCTTGACCGCGGTCGGGTCGCTGAAGAGCGGTCGGCTTCCCTGTGCTGCTTGCTTGCCAAGACAGCACCCTTCAAATTTCACGCTTCTCCCTTTGCTTCAGGTCTAGCATGTTGGATCACCAAGTAACGCTGGAAACAGCTATTCCTCAAAGGAACAGCTGGCGCAAGACTGCTTGCCTTGTTTCACAGTTATCCTAGACCCTCACATCTCTCCTTCAAGACAGGTTGCCTTTTGCCATGTCGTTGAAATGTTTAAGCCTTGAGTGGCTTCAATCATGACCTTCCAGACACCTGTAACGAATTGCTAGTGGCGAGATATGCCTTGCTCAGCAACAGAAGCAAAGCTTGTTAAGCAAAGCCTGAAGCAACTGCATGGCTCAACCTCGCCCTCAACCAGCTAAGTAAAAAATTCGCGAGAGCTACCGCTGGGGGGCTACCCCACTGACGTAGGCCGAAGCCAAAGTTGAAGACAGCTTTTACACTGCACAGGGCGGCCGGCTCGCCTAAGGGCGGCCGGCTCGCCTGTCGTCTTGCGGGCAGCCGGCCGCCTAGAGGCGGCCGGTTCGCTTGGATTCTTGACGACGGCCGTCCCACTTTAACGTGGTGAACTCGCTGTCGGGCGTCCAACTCGTAGTGCTTCTTGGTGACTTGTGATATCAAGTGAGCTTCGAGATGCGAGCGCAACAAGCGCGCTCTGTGTATCTGGACGTTAGTGAATAAAAACAAGAAAGAGATCGGACGAGCCATCATGAACACGAGTGCCTTTGTAGAATTCGGGTATAGGGATTGAGGTGCTTAAGTTAATGCCGTCTAGAAGATTAAAATCACACCCGTGCGCGTTTTCTTTACCCGGTGCCGCTTGCCGGGGAGTCGCCTGGGGCCTGACAAGGCCAGGTCCACTCATTCTTGGAAGCAGTTTCTTATGCTTACACGGCATCAACTTCAAGCAAATTTTCTATCTAGTTACAATAGAGCTTCTAGCCCCCCCTCTGGATATAATTGACGGGGGGCTGGAAACCCGCAATAACAGTATTTATCATATGGACTCGGGAAAATACTATCTTGTGTTTAAGGCACTTTCTATAAATTATAAGAACATACAAGCAAACTCGCCTGCGCCAGGCAGAAGGAACCTGGATTGTTGTTTCATGAGCATGTCGATATCACGCAGCATCAGTATCTAGACTACCCTCACAAGCATCAAGAGCATCATCACCACAAGATAAAAAGTAAACAAAACAACAAAAGAATGAAAGGCGAACCCTTTTCCGCCTTACAGAAAGAAGCATGACACATTTCAGGCCGGAAATGTGTCATCTTTTCTGCCTTACAGAAAGAAGCATGACACATTTCAGGCCGGAAATGTGTCATCTTTTCCGCCTTACAGAAAGAAGCATGACACATTTCAGGCCGGAAATGTGTCATCTTTTCCGCCTTACTCCTACTACTACTGCAACTGCGACTGCTACTTCTCCTACTACGACTAGTTTAGAGTCCTCACGATCCTCGTACATTGCCGCATAAACGCCCTGGCCCCACGCTGCCGAGGCTCTGCCCTCCCCTCGGCTGTGCCTTGTGTAGGGCAGAGCCAGGCGTGGGTCCTAGGCCAATCCCCATGCTGTGCCTTTGTCTTTCCCCTTTGCTCTGGTAACTGTGCCCAGGCAGGGGTAGGCTGGAGTCTGGGGCTGGGGGGCAGGAGCTGGGGCGGCTGGGGTGGGGGCCAGGGGCAGGGGCTGGCTGAGGCTGGGGGGCTCGGGGCTGGGGCTGGGGGCTGGGGCTGAGGGCTTGGGCTAGGGCTGGTGGGGGCTGGGGCTGGGGCTGGGGCTCAACATTTAAATTTTTAAAATTCTTTAAATTCTTTAAATTCTTTAACTTTTTAATTCCGGACGATTTCAAAATTTAAAGAATTTAAAGAATTTACACCTTTTAAATTTTTAAATTCTTTAAATTTTTAATTCCGGACGATTTAAAAATTTAAAGGATTTACACCCTTTAATTTGTTTGAATTCTTTAAATTTTTAATTCTGGACGGTTTCAAAATTTAAAGAATTTAAAGAATTAAAAAAAATAATTCCGTGGGCTGGGGTCGGAGGCTGGGTTGCTGGGGCTGGGGCTGGAGCTGAACATTTAAATTTTTAAAATTCTTTAATTTCTTTAAATTTTTAATTCCGGACGATTTCAAAATTTAAAGAATTTACACCTTTTAAATTTTTAAATTCTTTAAATTTTTAATTCCGGACGATTTAAAAATTTAAAGGATTTACACCCTTTAATTTGTTTGAATTCTTTAAATTTTTAATTCTGGACGATTTCAAAATTTAAAGAATTTACTCCCTTTTAAAAGTTTAAATTCTTTAAATTTGTAATTCCGTATATACACAGTATATATTAAGACACAGAGCAAGCCCTACGCCAAATAGAACCTAAAGGTCCTACGTACATAGGGATTTAGGGCTCCTTTAAAGGGATCTATAGGGGTTTAGGGTTCCTTTAAAGGGATCTATAGGGGTTTCTAGGGTTCCTTTAAAGGGATCTATAGGGGTTTCTAGGGTTCCTTTAAAGGGATCTATACGGGTTTAGGGTTCCTTTCAAGGGATACTTGTCTTTGGTTCGTAGGGAATGGAGGAATGGGGTACAATGATAACTATTATTACTACCATTCTTCCATTCCCTACTAACCAAAGGTAAGCTTACTTGTCGAGTTCTTTCCCAGGGAGGCAAGGGAACTAAAGGTTAACCTTTGGGGGAATAAGGGGGTTGTAGATACACCAAAAGTTAAACGGGTGAAAGGTTACCTGCTACACTGCCCAACACACTGCGATCACTCAAGCCCCCCCTAACTCCAGAGAGCCCTTACAGGTACTCTTTACCATACGGTCTCCGTGAAAGAGTACCTGTAAGGGTTATACAAAGGAGCCCTAAACCCTGCACCCGAAGAGTCTTAAAGATGCCCTTAACGCCCTGACAGGTGTGATTGAAGGAACCAGACGCCTCGTTCTCGAACTCCTGCTGCAGACGATCCAATGGCCACGCCTCGGATCTCCACGTACCGAGTCTAGGGTTTCAGGCTCAGGGTTTTTTTACTTTATGTAGGGTGTAGGATTTGTTTTATAAGGAGCCCCTGTAATATAATTACACCACAACAGGATCCCTGTTCTAATCCTTAAGTATGGCAAAGTGTGTACATTGGTTCATCCGTTGCCCACCTTTGACCGAATATGATAATCGGATCTCCAGACTTACGTTTGGGACTTCGTTTGATCTGAGTTTGCAATAGTGAGAGTTAGGATTAGGGGTCCCTCTCAAGAGATCCAGAAGTAGGGGTAAGAAGGGCACCCGGCAAGGAGTCTCCCTACTGAGTTGTCCTTGAATAATGAGCCCTTTGAAAATTGTTTACTAGTATGGTTCTCTACAAAATATTAGGGGAAATTAGAAAAGATCCCAAAGGACGACCCAGCCTATTGCTTCTTAGGAAACCCTGAAGCCCGAAATCCCCAAACCCTAAATTCAAGGATCCGACTTTCCCAACAGAAGTTTCCAGGGCCAGTTCGGGGAGCAGCGCACCATGCAGGAAGGATCCCAAATACAGCGGGACACCCAGACACCCAGAAAAAGAAACCAAAAGGGACCCAAATTTAGAGAAGTACGCATGTGGGAAGCTTCTTGAAAGGAACCCTGGAAGTAACCCCTGAAAGGAGAAGTTCTGTTAGCCATACTTGGAGGGTCGGGGGACTTAGTAAGTAGTTATTTTAGGGACTTATAAGTATCATAACCCCAATTAGGGTCCCTTTTAGGGTACTCAAAAGTCTACTTACTACCTACTTACTAAGTCCCCCGACCCTCCAAGAAGTTCTTGTGATGCATTGCAGAAGGCTCCAGGATTCCTCGAAAGAGCCCTTAACGGAAGCCCATTCTCCGGTTCATCAGAACCATAAAAGCAACCCTCAACCGAATTTTGAACATTCATAGGAATCCTTCCGGAACCCTTAAGGGAACCGCCATGTTCTGGATCTTCTATCCGGCCTTCACCAGCCCCGGCACCTCGTCGCACATCGACTTCTCCTGATCAGGGCTTTTAGGGCTTAGGGTTTAGGGCTGAGGAACTTAGGGCTTCAGGGTTTAGGGTGTGTGGCTTGGGGTTTTCGGGTCTAGGCTGGTTGAGAAGTCTGGCATGCAGGGCATTCAGGGTTTAGTTCAGGGTTCCTTCACGGGTCCTTGGAGGGATAGCTCGATAAGGACTACAGCAGCAACACTAACTATAAAGGTGCCCTGCGGGTTTAGGGCTTCGGGTTAGGCTTCGGTTTTGGTGGTTAAGTACGGGTCCTGCACTGTAAGCGGTTCCAGGAATTGTATCTACAGTATTTGGTTAGGCACTATCATTAATTAGAGAGTGTTGGATTGCGGGCTGGCCCTTCTCGAAACAAGTCATAAGCATGTGACTTCTCCGAAGGTGTTCCAAGGTTTGAGGTTTGGAGTTGACTGGGTTTGGGGGCTCCTAGCGGTAAGTAGAGGCTCTGCGGGTACGGCATCAGACCTTTCGGGCTTTATGATCTAAGCCGAGGCTGGTAGACTCGGGGTTTTAGGGTTTAGCATCTCTACTTGCTGTTGCGAAGTGCTTGTAGCCTCAGGAATGGCTTGACTTTCAGGGGTTTTGTTCGAGCCCCTGGGTTGCTCGCATTTTGATGCTTAAGGCTTAGGGCTTAGGGAACGGGGGTTTAGAGCAGCTGACGGAAATTTAGAGGTCGGAGAATTTTTGTTGTTGTATACGCGTACAGTCTTTACATACTGCGATCTCCCAACTGCTAATCATTGGGCCTCCCTACAATACGTGTATGTGTGTGTGTGTTGGGGCGTTTAAGAGCTCGAAGCTTAGGAGTATGTTGTCGGCGCTCATTTGCATAAAAAGCTTCCGCCCACATCGCAACACTTTCAATCTTCGAGCTAACCTATGCACTCCTGAAATGACCGATAGACTCCAGACACCTGACGAAGGGCCTAAATAATTACAAAATGAATATAGTATAATGGGCCCCAAGACTCAATTCTAATTATTCAGGCCCCTACACTATAGAACCCTGCTATAGATCCCTTAGGGAACCCGTTAAGGGGAAGCCTATTCTAATGTGGTCATTTCTGACTGGGTCTCTAAGCCATTGCTCAGGGCAAAAGACCCAAGGATGGGACTTCAAAATTCAAACCGGTAGTGAACAGCCAGAAACTCTCACCTCACGGTAATATCACGCCCTATACCCCATCTCCCTATCTTATAGTCCCTCCTACATTGCTGTACAAACTACGTTTGTGGAAATTTTACCGGCACCCATAAATGAATTCGAAGCCCAGATAATTAGCCATCAAGTTCCCTAGAGAGCCTGAAAAATACGGATCTAGCATGCCCTCGCAAGGCTATTCTAGCTCTTCGAGGCCCCTATATGACGTCGAAACCATGTTGCCATGCTGTTGTCCTGAAGCTTTGGGATAAGCCGTGTACGCCTTACACAATTAGCCAAGCTTGGATCTAGATACTGGTATCAGAGCCAACCCCTGAAACCCCAAAGCCTGCAACAAAAACAAACTGCCTGCAAACTCCACAGAAGCTTGGACCCAAGCTTAAACCCGGAGTAGCATGGCATCAGGTAGACTGGCCAAGACACCACGACACGATCGAAGAGTGGGATGTGGAGCCTCTTATGCCTCAGCTTGGGCATCCCTTACAGAACGCCTACATCTTCAGGCTTCAGAGCTTCAAACAAACATATCGGCACCCTGATAACTAATTACTGTAGTTCGAATCGGGTGGCAAAAACATGGTAAGAGCAGTTGGCCAGAAGCTGCAGCAAACATGTCGGAAAACTGCAATAGCTTCAGCCGTCTGCTGCTGCTGGAGTAAGCAGAGACCGAAGCTGTAAAGCTGAAGGCGGCCTGTAAGCAAAAGTACAGATACTGTCTCCTTCCAGATTGAGTTTGCGGCCTTCAGGCTACAATAATGTAGGAACCTGATTAAGAAACCTTGGGCTTTTATTTTATTACGGTTCCTTTATATTACTCCTACTATTTTGGGGTTACAGGCCCAGGGTTTCTTAATCAGGTTCCTACATTAGGTCGTTCTGGGTTCTTGGAGTGTGGGGTTTACTTAGGGTGTGGGGTTTTTAAGGCTAGCGGCTATAGGGTTATGCAGGCCTGGTTTAGGGTTCTTGGCTTCGGTTTGGGTCAGGGCTGCTTAGGCAACAACCGGTTCCGGCAGTGCGGGGGGCTATTGTCAAAGGCTGGCAACCCAGCGTCTACCCCTGTCTGTTAATAATGATGCCTAAGCATACTATAATGATAATAACAACAACAAAACCAGATTCGACGAAGACGAATAGTAAAAATTAGTATTAAATGTGATTTATCATAACACTACAACAAAACAATAATCAGAAATAATAGCGGAAAGAATACTACACAAAAAATCATAGAAATCATAATGCTCCCGGGGTGCAGCGCAACCATAGCCTTTGCCAGGGCGCGGAAATCCGCAAAGTTGCCTCTGGAGCTCGTAGGAAACGAAGGCTTTAAGGCATTGAGAAATCCTTGAAATGATCCTTTAAAGGACTCCTTAAAGGAACCCTTGAAGGAATCTTAACAGGAACACTTGAGGGACCCTTTACGGGATCCTGTACGGGTTCCTTTAAGGGTACTTTTAAGGGAGCTATAGTCTGCGGGTTTTTGGAGTTTGTCTGTTTCCTTAATGGCATCCATGGGCTCTTGGGTTCAAGGGTTCCTCGGAAGTTAATATGAAGGGATCTTAAAATTCCTTTAAGGGTTTCTTTGCAAGGGACCTTTCAGGGTTTAGGGTATACATATATATGGGAGTTTCCGAAAATTGGGGGGTACCTTATTTTGGGGTTCTCATAATAAGGATCCTACTATTTAGGGTGCTATATTAGGGTCCCCTATTTTCGGAAACTCCCATATGGATTTGGTGGATTCCGTTAACGGGCTGGCATAGAGGCTAGTGTTACAGGACGTTCTTATGAGGTTCTGCACTCCCCGTACATAAGAACTACTTGGGGTTCAGGGTCCGTGTAATGGTTCCTTCAACAGGGGTACTTTGTGGGCTTTGTTGGGCCCAGGGTTTGAGTAACACGTAATGTGCTGAGTGTATGGAAATGGGATTTCCATAGTTAAAAAGAAAACAATAAAGGCACTCGATAGGGGCCTCAACTACCATGTTGAGATTCACAATTTGGTCCTGAAGCCCCCCTCATCCCTATACATCCTCGTAGTTCTCTGGCAAAACCGCCTGCGAACGCCCCTCATAGGGGCGTATATGGGGTATTTCTAGTGTTTGCTTGTGTGCTTTTTTGAAGGTCCTAGAAAAGTCACCCTACCCTAAGTCCGAAACACTAAACCCCAAAACCCCAAGAAGGTCCCCTTTTGGAGCTGTTTGGGGTCCTATACTCACCCTTCCCTCAACCCCAAACCCTACACTATCCTAAACCCCAAACCCTAAACTATCCTAAACCTTAAACCCTAAACTATCCTAAACCCCAAACCCTAAACTATCCTAAACCTTAAACCCTAAACTATCCTAAACCCCAAACCCTAAACTAGCCTAAACCCCAAACCCTGAACTCCCAAGAAGGTCCCGTCTTTTGGAGCAGCCAGGCCAGGCCGCATCCACGGAAGGTGACGCGGCGCAGCCTTGTAAGCAGAGCATCTTCGATCGCGCGCTCCTGCAAAGACTAGGATACCCTAAGAATAAAAAGGCCTCTCTGTTTGGTATTGGGTAACTTTATAAGGAACCTAGGACTACAAAAAAGGAATAAGGGCACTACTGGGCATCCTAGGTAGGGTTCCAAGAGGGTCCATATGGGTAGTTGTCAACATTAGGGTCCCTTTTTGGGTAACCTAAATAATGGGTGCCGTAGAATAATAGGGACCCAACAAGGGACCATACTTTTGACAACAACCCATATACTACCATCATACTATTTGGAGAGTTTCTTATTCTACTTACTGTATATGAAAGTTACAAAAGGGTTTCTATACTTTGAACTACTAGTATGCCTTGGATGGGAGGAAAACAGCATCAGGTCAGGAGGTTTATGGGTTTAGCCTTATGGGTTTGGGCCTTAGGGGTCTTGTGAAAGGGCCTGAAAGGGGTTTCAGAATGCTACGTTTGGCCTACTTGTCGGGTATCATGGGGAAGTAAAAGCTAACATTTTTGGTTAGATAGGGATTATATGGGCGACTATACTACCCAAAAAAGGTTAAAGGTTACCTGCTCTACTACTAGGAAGGCTTCTGTGAGGCTTTTAACAGGATCCGTGATCAGGGTTCCACCGAGGGTTTTTGGAGAGGTTTGTGTTCAGCAGGGTTGAGGGCAGCCCATTTATGGGATCTTGCTTCAAAGCTTTGTTGCCAGGGGGTACGTGTTATAGAGCCTTTTCCTGAGTTGCACGCTTGTGGGCTTGAGG
>CAJNDT010003769.1:0-20680 GCA_905221615.1 Symbiodinium sp. CCMP2592
GGAGAGGCTGCAGCCAAAACTTGTGGAACTTCAATTCATGTCAACACTTGAGCACAGTGTTCCACTGGCACCTGCCGGTGCGCTGGCGGACCTCACAGCGTGGAATCCTAGTCTTCCTGAGAAGTCGGAGCCCTACAAGGCTGAGCAGGAGCAAATCGACCAGGAGGCGGAAGAGGAGGAAGCAGAGGAGCACGATGAAGAAGTAGTCCCTACCATCGACAGAGACCCTGTGATGCAGCCTGGCAGGGATTTGCATGCAGTTTACAGTGTTGTATTGTTTATATGAAACAGTTGAGGCTGGAGATCTTGGAGGACTACTATATCCCTGAGGATGTCAAGGACCAGTTCTTCCACGTGGCCACCCATCCCGATCTCCCATTGCAGCGCCAGGTCAAGCTCATGCCGCTTGAACTGTTCATTGATTCATTGTGCACCATTACATCCCTTTAAGACTCAGACTCACATGAATCAATCAATATCTGTAGTGCCAAGGATGAACATGCTGATGCGCCATGGTGAGAGACAACAGAGTACGAGCTGGCTGAGACAATGTGTGGGCAACTTGTCCTTGTTCGGGGACAGTGCAAGTCCTTAAACTCAAATGTGGTGAAGCAGTGAGCTTGTGCTGGCTACAGGAAACGAAATGTCCCAGCCACACCCGCCATCCGCTTCGACAGAGCGGCCGCCAATGGAACTGTTCGACCCGAGTTGAAGTGAGCTGACTGCCCGGCTGACTGAGCTGAAAGCTCCAATGAGATGTTGAGCTTTCATCCATGGCACTTTCTGGTGCTCGTACACTAAGTACCATACTCAGCTGGTGATTTGGTTGAATGAATCTACTCAGCTGATTCCAGCTCTTCTGATTGGTTCATTCTCCTCGACTCACACAGACTCTGACAATTCCGTGTCAGTCAGTTTGAAGTTAATTCATGATATCACCCAAGCACACACACACACACAGAAACACATAATATAATATCATATCATACAGCTTCCAATGTGCTCAGGTGCTGGAGTTCCTCGAGTTGCAGGAGGCAGTGCCATCGATCTCACTGGTGAGTTGTCGATGAAAATGTTGTGTTAGTCAGTCGTCTGGTCATAGATTCATGTTTTTGCAGCTGTTGGTGTCAAAGTTCAGAACTGCTCCGAACAGTAGTTACGCTTTGGATTCCCATGCTACTGGATGAACACTTTCACAATTGAGTCTCAATTGTCACAATTGCAGCATTTTAGAATTGAGAGGTGGCTGCTGAGGCCAAACGCAAATAACATTTTTCGCATGTGACTTTTCCTGGTGGCGATGGAGTGTCCTTTTTGCAAGCGTTGCCTGGGTCATTCATACTGGAGGAAATCCCAGTGGTACCAGAAAACAGCTGAAACGCCAATTCGGCACTACTTCAATTGTTGCCGTGACTGTAGCAATGTCCTGGAGAACCTGTATGTGGATCCACGTGAAGTGCGGTCGGCAACACTACTTGTGGCCCAGATGATTGATCTTTTGAGAGCAGATTCAGGCCAACTTCAGCGCAGGTTTGGGAGTGTGTTAAAGGGCTTGGCTGACTACCCATCACAATTTCGAAAACACATATCTCACGGAGGCTGCCTGTACTACAATGGGCAACCGCATGATCCTGGGAATGCGTTATACACAATGGCGTTGGAGTTGCTTCTGCCTGGATTTCGCAGAGCCTATCCTTGGGGCGAAGAGAAACTTGGAGACCTGGTTGAGGGGCTTCTTTGGGTATGGTCTCCGGAATTTTTTGCCTCGGAGGAGTTGCAGCGCCAGGCGGATCAGACCAGGAAGCATTATAACAAGAACATCAAGTGGCTTCTACACTGTGCCGAGCCGGCAATTACACGAGATTTGACGATGATCGGATTCTTGCATGGGTGGTTTTCATCTGTTTTCATGCTTTCGAGAGCCACTGGCTACACACAACCGTTCTCAAAAGTGGAGGAGCTCCTTACTTTTCGGGATTGGACCCCTGAGAACTCTTGCCCAAACAAAAAAATGCGGGCAGAATTGGAAGCAATGGCTCTGAAGTTGGACGAGGTTCTGATGCAGTCGTCAGAGTCTGAGGAGTCACTGGAACCTTATCATTGTAAAGCAGATGAGGATCTAGAGGATGAAGACCCAGAGGAAGACAAAGTTCCCGAAAATGAGGATATAGAGGATGAGGACGAAGACGAAGCCCATGCAATGAGTGATGATGAGCCAATGTACAGACATGAAGTGTGTGACGAAACATCAGACTCAGAGAACGAATACTTACACATGCGGTTGGAACAGTCCTCTGAATCCGAGGACGAGCACGATCCGGCCTGAAACTCTGACTCCTCGAATCGGTGTCGAGTCCTTTTGCCAATTAGGTCAGTGAATTGATTTATTGTGATGACAGTTTCGTGCACAATGAAGTGACAGTGTTGTACACAATTAATTGAGAGTTTGCTTGACTTGCAGATTCCTTATAAAAACCTGATGGTGCTGTACAACTCTATGAACCATCAGAGTGCAAAAGGAAACAGTGTCATGGGCACAGCAAAGTCATCCAGTGAAACTTTGCCTGACAAATCTGTGTCAGTGCATGAGTGGGCAACTGGCATGGCACATGTTGCGGTTGAAAGCCAAGCCAAGAAATGAACACTTCTTCAATTCTGTCAGGTTGTTTGCGACAAAGAGAACCATCACCATGCAGCCGCCTCAGTCTTCAGTGAAAGCCTCTTACATCCAGTCTTGGAATGGTTTGCCTGCTGTTAGAATTGTCTTGCTTCAGCTGCAGCCATTGTCCCCCAAGATCAATTTGGTTTGAAATTTTGATTGACGATCACGTCGAATCCCAAGAAGGAGGGCTATGTGGAATCCCTTCAGTGCTATGTGGACGAAAAAAGGTGCCTCAGCTGCATGCTGTTCCACTTTGAAAGCTACCTGCCGGCATGGGACTACAAGCGCTTGGAGATGATCTCGCACGACTGCAAATGTGATGATGTGGTTTTGGCGGAGTCCAAAGGCAGTGTGTCAGAGGAATCTGCAAACTGCAAAAGCCAGTTGCCGGTCAAGCACTGATGTTTCACCGATGTGATTCGCACAGGACAAATTTGAATTAGTAATTATTCTGCCATTTGCAGATCACTAGCTGCAATTGCAGGTTCCAGAAGATTCCAGCAAGTTTCGATTGGGGGAAAAAGCTGTGGGAAACCTGAGCTATTGCCGAAATTGTCCTTTTTCCAGTGATGCTTGTGGAAATGAATTGCATGTCCATGAATTGTGTCACAATTGTCGTGTCTCAGATCAATTGTGAAGCGCTGAGAACTGGACGGTTCTACATCTGGAGCAAGGAAGGATCTTGAACAGTAGCAACTCAATCGTTGATTGAGTCAGCGGATAGCTCCAGTGACAATGGGCTGGACAATTTCAAGGAAACAGCAGAATCATGCAAAGGGGCCGTAGCCGGAGCAATTCGCCCTTGCAGCCGCCGTTGCCGCCGCCGTTTAATTATGATAATTTCAATTGGCGTCGCTTTTCCAGGAGCAGATCCAGCAGCCCTCGAAGCCCACTCCCCCCGTGGTCCGAGTCCAACCAATCCGACACGCCGGAGAGACTGCAAGTGAACAGAAGAAACAGGCATTTTTACAGGACGAATCTCAATGGTTACGTTTTGTCCGGCTGGGAGGAGGAGCGCATGAGACGACTCAGGGCAAACAATCCGCCAATTTTGCCACAGGAACGACCCATATTGATCGATCATGTTTTGCATTATGATGTCAATCGTCCTCTTTGGAGGCACGAGTATCCGTGGCTACCAGTGCGATGGCGAATCAACCGCCTTGACCGCCATGACGATATGAACAAACAAGAGGGAGCAATGTCGGTACACCATCTAGTGAATTTGCAAGATGGTTACTATTGGCTTCATGTGACTCACGAGTTGCTCACTGTGGACTGCCTTTGCAATTTTCGGACAACTTGCCGTCGTGCTCGCAGATGCTGGGTTATGAGTGAACCGGAGCTGGTAAGGAGGTGGATGCGGCACTGCCTCAGGACACTCGTTCACTCTCAGAGGAATATCGATTATGTTCAAAGGCTGGAAAGAGCCGACAGCTGGGTTGTGCTCCAGAGCAACATGTGGGACGAAGCACAAGAGTACGGGGTAGAGTTTGCTTCATATATCATCCACGCAAGTCGTCGCAGCTATTTCCATCGGAACGAGCACTTTTCCCTGACCCGCCCGACCCATCAGATTCTGCACATTCCTGGCACGCGCGGTCGGCGTGTTTTTCCTCCAGATGAACAGCAGGAAGAGCCTGCATCAGATCCTGACAGTGCGGCTGAGAGAGAGCTACGTGCACATCGTCCGGAGGAAGAGCCTGACACAGATCGTGACAGTGTGGATGAGACAGATTTAGATGATGGATGGCGGCTCTGGCGGGAAGAAGCCAGACGACTGCAAGTGAACAATGGCAATTGAACGACAATTGAGTTTCACTGACTGGGACTGACAAGTCTGGAAATGAAGTCCCCCAGTTTTTGCTTGGCCTTGGCTGAGAAGACTTGACTCAATTGTGTTACACTCCCCAATTGTGGAAACACTTCAGCAACATTTAGCTCCTGCTGTGGTCTGAGGCGAACCAGCTTGAGAAGAGCACTTGGACGGGGCCCAGAACTCACAACTGTTGTGTTTGATTCATATATTGCATTTGATCTGCTGTCTAAGTCTATTCAAGTCCTGCAAGATTGGTGGTGTGGACCTCTGTCTGGGTTTGTTTCACATGTTGTCAGCTCCTCTAGAGAATCTGATGGTGCTGTTGAGATTGCTCCAAAAACCATCAGAGCATCACAAGAGGAGACAGTATGGGCAGTCATCCAGTGGGACTTTGCCTGACTAAACAGTGTCAGTGCAAAGAGCATCATCTGGAATGGCACAGCTCTCCTTCAAGGTAATGAGTGCAATTGTCCTGCAGGCTTCTTCCGACCTGGACACCCAGAAGCTCTTCTTCGCCCTGTCCTAAGCAGCCAAGCCTAGTTCAGACTGTCAAACCCGGATGCATGTTGGCAAATTGTCTTGGGAGCTGTCAGGCTCAGAATGCAGTTTCACAATAGTTTTCGAAGTATCACATGACATGACTGAAGCCATGTTGAAACAGCGAAAGCGAAAGGCTGCAGAAGCGGGTCTGACCGTTGCCGCACAAAACTTTCGGGTGGATATTGTTATGGATCCTGATTGGGTGAACAATTTCCAAGGATATTCGAGTCACTTGGTGGTTTCGAGTACTGACTTGATCGACCGAGTCAAGTACAAGATTGCAACAGAGCTCCGGACTATTCACCACAGGTGGCTGAAGCCGGACACATTCCATCTTGTACAATGTGAGATTCATCTGCCATACTACTTTCCGGTGACAAGCTATGCCACAGGTCATGTTGTGAGAATTGTTCGTAGTAATCCTTAGCTTGACAAGGTTTCACTGCCACTGATGAATGTCTGTGTGTGCAAAACAGAATTGGCAGAACAGTGTAGTTCGGCAAATTGTGCATGTCTGCAGATGTGTTCGAGTTAATAGTCGTGCAGCTCGGCAGCAGAAGTCTGGCCCTACCAAGAGGGGTGACCACCCGCTCCAGTCACCCTTTCACCCCGCTGGCCGGGTGTGGGGCACCCAGGGCCTGTGCTAATAAGCACAGCACTGCTGTGGCCAACAGGTTGGGGGTGCAACCTGAGCAGGACAATGAGCTAATGTGCTTGCTGGCAGTGCTTCCACAATAAGTGTGGGAACCCACACCGTGGCGGCCCTTGGGTTAGTTTGGGAGGCCGTTCTGCATGATTATTAAGTCTGGCTTATTGGTTTTTTTTTTCATTGTGTCCCAATAAATAATGCAGTGTATAGTCTCCTGTTCAAATTTCTTGACCTGCCGGTAATGCTTTGGTATGTGAGTGGAATTGAACCATTCTGCAGGTGTGTGGCTTCAAGCGTATTGCCAGTCCTATTTAGTGAGCACAGCATGTCGCAACATTCAGTGGAGAGGGTTCTGGAGAGGAGAGCAGAGCGTGCCGACTCTCTTCTGCGGGTCTTGGCGGAGGTGGCGACAGAATCTCCTGCGTCTGAGTCATCAGCTGTGTCATCGAATAGCCCGGGCTTTGTTGAATTTGGCAACAACCCACAATTTTGGCGATTGCTGAGTGAGTTCATCACAAGCACTGATGAAGCCATTATTTCCTTACGGAATCGTGTCACCCAATTGGAAGCAATTGTCAGCTGTGACACAGCATCTCAACGAGATGAAGTTCAATCTGATGTTCATCTGAGTGAATGAACTTGGACCTTGCAGAGGTTTCCAAAACACTTCAATGTTTCTTTTCAGTCACTTGCTTGCGCAGTGTGGACCAGACCAGGAGAACAGTTCCAGAGAGAGTGTGTGCGTGTTTGTCAAAAAGTCTGTGATGTGTACAATTCTTCAGGAAGATGTGCCATGCTTGATCGGAGACCAGTTGAGTGCTCTCAGAATATTAAATAGGACACTGTCACCTGTCGGTCTGTGCTGATTCGCAGCATTACTATTTGTCAAGTGAGTCAGTGAAGCTTCTTTGCAATAGGGCTACTTGCTGCTGCTGGTTCGCCCATTGCAATGGGGAGCCGATTTTGTCCACACCGAGCAGGAGCTTCTTTGTCTCCCGGTGGTCATCGCGATTATGGAGGAAGCTGTTTGTTCAATTGTGAGATGCACGATCAACCTTGCATGAGAACAAAATGGGGACACCAAGTCCATTATTGCACACTGTGCATAGTGGATTGGTACAACGAGACGGATATAAGGCGTACCACCCTTGACGACGTCAGATGGAGGCCCACAGCTGATTCCCAACAACGTGGTGAATTAAATGGAGAAGGTGATGAGGATTGATTCCGTTTCACTGATTCTGCTGGCATCTTGTGGCATTGCTGGCAAAACATCTCTTTGTGTTGCAAGGCTTCACATCTTTGACAGTGCTTGTGATTTGTAAATCCCTGTTATCCAGAGCTTTGTGTGATAGACAGACAAGCCCTGCACACAGATTTGCATTGTGGAGCTGGGTGTGTGTGTGTGTGTTCTTTTCCTAAATGCGCCCGCACTTGTACTAAGGAGATGATGCAAATCGTCAGTGGGCCGGCCCCCAGCAAAACAGATTGAATGTACAGCATGTTGTGACAATCCCAAACATGATTTTCAGTGGATGCTGGCTTGTTCTGTTTGATGTTTTTGTCATCGGTGTGCTTCATGTCAATGTCATCACTCGCAATATCACAATGTTCCTGCAGTGTTTTGGTTCAAGAGGAGGATCACTCTTTGTAGCAAGTCGAGCTGCAACATGGGCGATGAGGCAGCTGCCCAGGAACGCCGACTGGCCAAACTTTGGCGGATGAACAAGCGATTGATCGATGACTCGGCTCCACTTTATGGCTGTGTCGGTTTTGACTTGATGAGCTGCCTGGTTCCCCGCCCAATGCTTGGAGAAAGAAAACAAGACTGGGAGGATAAGGTCTACAACTTCAAAGCGCTCATGAAACTCAATCCTTCCGCCTCGCAGCTGATGGGGCTTGTCCTCCATGCTGCAATATTGGCAATGCTTGCACAGCAATGATTCTCCATTTGTAATTCGATCAATTCAGCCAGCTGCCTGATTCGTGACCAAAACAATTGTGCAGATGCCCATTGAGAGTTGCATGTGAGCTTCACTGTCATGTTCCACCTTGCAGACAAGTTGAAGAAAGCAGCAGACGTGGTGTTGCATTGCACAGTCATGTGGTTCCATGATGACTGTGTTTGGAGAAAGAGTCTCAGTCCTATCCTTGTCTCGTTCTGAATTACAACTGACAAGTGGATGAAGGAGTTGTGATGGTGGTCTCGGCTGTGACCAAATACATTTGTCATCATTCCAACCAATATTTGATGTATTCAACACCTGCAAGACAGGATGTCAAAGTGCATTTTGACAACAGTTCCAGCACAACTGGATGCATTTCGTCTGTCATTTCGGTTTGCGTGCAATGCGTTTCGGATCCAAAACGGACGTCCAAACTTTCATTTCAAATGCATTTCCAGCTCACAGAATGCAGATGCTGGATGCATTCAACATGTGCCAGACAGCATCTCAAAGTGCGCTTTGACAACAGTTCCAGCACAACTGGATGCATTTCGTCTGTCATTTCGGTTTGCTTGCAATGCATTTCGGATCCAAAACGGACGTCCAAACCTTCATTTCAAATGCATTACCAGCTCACAGAATGCAGATGCTGGATGCATTCAACATGTGCCAGACAGCATCTCGAAGTGCACTTTGACAACAGTTCCAGCACAACTGGATGCATTTCGTCTGTCATTTCGGTTTGCTTGCAATGCATTTCGAATCCAAAACGGACGTCCAAACTTTCATTTCAAATGCATTTCCAGCTCACAGAATGCAGATGCTGGATGCATTCAACATGTGCCAGACAGCATCTCAAAGTGCGCTTTGACAACAGTTCCAGCACAACTGGATGCATTTCGTCTGTCATTTCGGTTTGCTTGCAATGCATCTCGGATCCAAAAACGGACGTCCAATCCTTCATTTCAAATGCATTACCAGGTCACAGAATGTAGATGCAGGATGCATTCAACATGTGCCAGACAGCATCTCGAAGTGCGCTTTGACAACAGTTCCAGCACAACTGGATGCATTTCGTCTGTCATTTCGGTTTGCTTGCAATACATTTGTAGTCCAGAAAAGCGTGCACCAATTTGATTTCAATGCAACATCGGCCCGCCAGAAATGCATTTGGAGGAAGTGTTCAATGCATTTACATTCTCGCTGAACTTGTCTCAAATGTGCACATCGTTGTCGGCAGACCTGCATTTGCATCATTCCAGAAGGACTGGCTGATTGCCAAACACTCTTAAAAGCACGTGTTCTGCTTCAATTCTGGTTTCAATTCTGAAACCAATGCATTTTGCAGTCAGCTTCTTTGCATGAAAGCTCAGCTACCAATGGCTCCGATACAAATTTGCATGCAAGACCAAAGCTCCGCTACCAATACAAACCCCTAGAAACACCTGAGTCAAGCCACTTCTGAATGCAAACGTAATCATTCTCTCCAAACAGTTTGGTCCAGAAGTACACGAAATTGTGTAGCAAGGGAGGAAGGTATCCTCTAAAAAACAGACCAAAGCTCAGCTACCAATGCAAACCCCTAGAAACATTTGAGTCAAGCCACCCCTGAATGCATCGACTTTGTATATAGCCATCACCAATACAATCAATGCACGTCCTGTGGCAGGCAGGCAAACTCTGAAAAAAACCCAAACCCGAAGCTACCAATGGAAACCGGAGCCAGAAGCTGCAAGCATTGGAATTACATTTCTGTCACCTTCCAAAATAGCAAAAACTACATTTCTGTCAACCTCGAAAATATCAAAAAGTCATCAAAAGTTCTCAAAAGTTCATCAAAAGTTCATCAAAATGTCATCAAAATGTCATCAAACCGTCGAAAATATCAAAAGTTCTCAAAAGTTCTCAAAAGTTCATCAAAAGTTCATCAAAAGTTCATCAAAAGTTCATCAAAAATGTATAGAAACATGTTAAGGGAACAGTTTTAGACTGTATTTCACTGATGAACAAGCTGAGAATTGTCAATTTGGAACACAATTGCTGTTGCACTTTCAATCTACTCATGCGTGCATGTGCGCGCGCGCCCGCGCGCATTCGCGCGCGAGTATCTGAAGAGAACGTTCATTGATGTGCATCTGGACAGAGAAGAGCTGGGGCTTTTCACAGGTTCTCTTTGATGACAACTGCATTTGCCTTGCATTTGCTCTCAAGTGGAAGATTGAGCAGAAACAAGAGTTCACTGTTTCAAATGCATGGTGGCTTGAAATGTATCAACAATTCCTTGCATTTGCAATGTTTCAAATTGGCCCATAATGCAAGAATGTTTGTGTGAAAAAGCATTGGAACAAGATTTTTGCATGGGTAAAACTAAATCTTTGCATGGAAGCTTGCATTTGGGATGTTTCAAAATTCGCCCGTAATGCAAGAATGTCTGTGGGAAAATGCATTGGAACAAGAGTTTTTGCATGGGTGGAGTGAAATCTTTGCATGGAAGCTTGCATTTCGAATGTCTCCAAATTGGCCCACAATGCAAGAATGTCTGTGTTAAAATGCATTGGTTGCATGGGTGGGACTAAATCTTTGCATGGAAGCTTGCATTTGGGATGTTTCAAAATTCCCCCGTTATGCAAGAATGTCTGTGGGAAAATGCATTGGAACAAGAGTTTTTGTATGGTGGAGCAAAACATTTGCATGGAAGCTTGCATTTCGAATGTCTCCAAATTGGCCCACAATGCAAGAATGTCTGTTAAAAAATGCATTGGTTGCATGGGTGGGACTAAATCTTTGCATGGAAGCTTGCATTTGGGATGTTTCAAAATTCCCCCGTAATGCAAGAATGTCTGTGTAAAAATGCATTGGAACAAGAGTTTTTGTATGGGTGGAGCAAAACATTTGCATGGAAGTTTGCATTTCGAATGTCTCCAAATTGGCCCACAATGCAAGAATGTCTGTGTTAAAATGCATTGGTTGCATGGGTGGGTCTAAATCTTTGCATGGAAGCTTGCATTTGGGATGTTTCAAAATTCGCCCGTAATGCAAGAATGTCTGTGGGAAAATGCATTGGAACAACAGTTTTTGCATGGGTGGAGCGAAATCTTTGCATGGAAGCTTGCATTTGGGATGTTTCAAAATTCGCCCGTAATGCAAGAATGTCTGTGTAAAAATGCATTGGAACAAGAGTTTTTGCATGGGTGGAGCAAAATCTTTGCATGGAAGCTTGCATTTCGAATGTCTCCAAATTGGCCCACAATGCAAGAATGTCTGTGTTAAAATGCATTGGTTGCATGGGTGGGACTAAATCTTTGCATGGAAGCTTGCATTTGGGATGTTCAAAATTCGCCTGTAATGCAAGAATGTCTGTGTGAAAATGCATTGGAACAAGAGTTTTTGTATGGGTGGAGCAAAATCTTTGCATGGAAGCTTGCATTTCGAATGTCTCCAAATTGGCCCACAATGCAAGAATGTCTGTGTTGAAATGCATTGGTTGCATGGGTGAGTCTAAATTTCTTTGCATGGGCACAGTCATGAAAATGGCAATTTCCCTTTTTCAAACAAAGTCCATATTGGTTGCTGTGTTGTGTGAGCAGGACAATTGTTTGCATTGCCCGAGCATTTTGGCTCAACTCTGTGAATTGCATGAACATTGTGCTGGCTGTCTAACATTTCATGTTCTCAATTGTCGAACAAGACCAGGTCAACATTGTGGTGGCTGTGTAGCTCATATTTCCTTTTGCCATCCTGGACATCAAACATGTGGGTTGATGTCAATGGATGGGTCAAGCTTCCGCCTGGAGCACAGGTCTGGCATGAGGCTGAGTCGGGTGCACGCAACAAGCGGACTTGGGAAGCCCCAAGCCAAAGCAGCGAAGACCCCACACCACATGAGACTACGGATTGGGCAGGTCGTGGCTGGCGGAACTACGATCAAACAGAAGGAGTTGCCATCCAGTCAAGTCCGGACACTCCAGTGGACATGGAAGAAGACAACGACCGTCCGATTCAGCAAAAGAGCAAACACCAGAAGATGACATATCCTTGCGACTCCTGGGAGGCAGACTCCTGGGATAATCCAAAAGACTCCTGGTGGAAGTGGAAAGGCTGGCATGATTGGAATGAGTCCTACCCGTCTGCGCTGGTTGCCTCCACGGCAGAGGCCAACCCGGGTGAGGTCAACCCGAACCCGGAGGCCAACCTGAACGCGGAGGGTGCCAGTTACACAAGTCTTCAAGGAGAGGAGTCAGTGGACGCAAAAATGGCAGGTGCTGTGCAGTCAATGCAATTGAGTTCAGAGATTCCATTGCCTCCATTGCCTTCAGATTCCAATGCAGCTTTGCTCTTGCCGAATCCGAATGTGATCGCTTCTGATGCTGCGGACTTGGTTCTTCCAGCAGCAACAGCAGCAGCAGCTGCCTCGAGCTCTTCAGGGGATTTGGCTCTGAGTCCAACCCGGTCTGAATCTCAGTTGCCAATGGCCAGTGGCGATGGTGTGCACACTAAATTCAAGTTGCAGATTCTGAAACATAAGAACAACGAGTCCAAAAAGAGGAAGAGCCAAAGGAATGACAAGCACAAGTGACAAATTTTGAACAACTGTATAAAGGATCAAGCAAGTTGAATTCACTACTTGTGCTGTATTGCAGAATTGCAGCAGCACCGTGCTCAATAACAGCTTCTTCCTTTGCCATGCGTATAGATTATGTTGGCTTTTTTTGCATAGGGGCAAGCACGATTGTGACATTCATGTCAAAATTCCAGTGCGGTTCTTTGGGATGTTACTTGTTCAATTGCTTTGCCACCACTGTCAGCGAGGTCAGGCCATGTGATGTCCTCCATGCTTTGTGCATATCTTGGCTCAAGGCAGAAACATGACTTTGGCTGAAGAACAGCAATGGGCTTTGGAAGCAGTGCAGGCTCTACCGCCTACTTGGCCGGAGGTGGAAGGAACCCAAGTCAGTGATTGCTTGTTACATTTGTTGCAGTGTGACCTGCCATTGGCCTGGTCTCATCGATTGCTTGTCTTCAAAGCCAAGACCATGTTGGCGGCTCTCATAGCTCCGTCACCCCATGATGTGCCAGCAAACAATTATGACGATGATGATACACTTCTGACAGCTGATTCATTTCAATTGAGGTGGCATTGTGTCAGTGCCTTCAGAGCAATCATCCTGATGTGTTTGTCCTTTGAACAAAACCGCTGTGTTGTTTGTTAAATCATGACACATAACCATAATAAAGTGTTGCTGCCCCACTGAGGTCACTACGTGCTGGAGGATCTGCAGGTGCTCTGTGACTTGGAGATTGACATTTCCGATTCACGGTCAACATGGCAACAAGTGAGGACTCTCTTGGCTGACTGCTTTCAGTCAAATTCAATTTCTCAATGTTCACACCCGGGCCAGAAAGGGTCGGGCAAAACCAAAAGTGAGATTCGGCAGTGGTACAAGGACAATGTTTACTAGCTCGCTTGTTTCTGCTAATACGGTGTGGACCAACACGGCTCGGAATGGCTGCAACAAATAAGCAGCTCTGTGCTTTTCGGAGCTTTCTGTACTGTAGTCAGCTGTATGTCCTGCAGTGTTGCTTCAACTTTGAATTGTCAATTGTGTTTGCCTGAATTGCTCAAGGGTTCGGTTTGAAGTACCATTGCTACAGGAACACCAATTGCCTGTAGTTGAAGAAGCCATGGCAGGGCTTATTCCCCGACGCCACAAGCGGGCCCGTCTTGCGGATTCCAGGAATGGCAATGGACAGCACATGGTCATGACAGGCCAGATGCAGCCGACCATGCCCCCAATGATGTTTCAAGCTCATCCTTACATGACCATGAACCCCGGCACATTGATGGGCATGAACCCGGGTATGAACATGCCCATGATGCACCCATGCACTGGCATGCAGAATAATATGTCGATGCCCATGCACGGTTCGGCAAACCCGGCTGCTGCGATGCAGGTCAATCCGATGATGAATGCCCAGATGAATATGATGCCAGGATTCTCCCCCCCCCAGGTGAATGAGGTGGATGACGATTCGGAACAGGAAGAGGAGGAGGAATCCGACAGGGCCACAGCACAACATCAGCAGGTGGTTCCGGAAGTTCCATCAGCATCGGGCTCGGGAAATGAAGTGCCTCAGGGCCCTGTGACAGTTCCTGCTCATCCTGTGCAGCCCCTCCCACCCCCCACAGTCGGCTATGTTTACAACAAGGGGGAGGATGCCACAATCACAGGGAGCACAACAGTATTGAAAGGTCTTCCAAGGACAAGGCTTGTGGCCAGCTTGGAGAAATTGTACGGTGAGCTGGAGGCGGGACAGGAATTCCCATTTGTGTCACTTGTTTTTGTTTGTGCATTTGACAATTTGTCTAACATGATGAGAAGATGCTATGAAAGCTGAGGCTGGGTACCTCAGTCAATTGAGCCAAAGGGGACTCTTGGTACTTCTGTGGATGCTGACGAGGCTCAGGCCAAGTAGCCGGCTCTCTTATCTCCGTGACTTGTCAGATGTTATTGCCACGACACTATAGAGGAAATGTCATTTTGGGTCAGTGAATGATCATGCCATTACGGGTTGTTCGTCTGGTCGGTTTTTTTTTTTTTTTTATTCATAAGAACATTCAATTGAGACTTCATCTTTGGCTGTGCAGGTGTGATATCCTACGAAGACTTGCACATGCGGTTCCAAACGGCATTCAATCGTGTCCGACGGTGCGAACCACAGTTCATGGAACAGTTGGCCTCGAAGCTGCCCCTGAATTTGACAGCCGCTGCAATAGAGGAGATTGCTCGCCCTCTGGGCTGGCAGGACTCATTCATGAAGCCTGTCAGCATCTGTTTTGCGAAAGCTCCAACCTCAGGTGACGTTGGCATGATTTTGCAGGCAGGGGCGAAAGCAACAATGCCGCCAGCACGTGCCCGCCCAGCACCTGTGGCAGTAAGTGCAACTCCAAGCCCACCACCTGCACCGGCAAAGGCGCCTCTGCCGGCACATGCCAAGGCTGTCACACCTGCCCCGATCCGGGTCCCACCTGTGCGAGCAACGTCTGGGCCACCTCAGCCCGCAGCCCCTGCAGCACCCCGGGTGCCCCCTCCGCCCAAGCAGGCCGGCCATGCAGCAATGCCAACAATGCCTTCGGCAGAACCATCAACAAGCACATCCCCTGCTGTGGCTCCCAAGGCTATGCATACTTTGAGCAAAGCAATGCCCGCGATGCCCCCCGCATCCCCTGATCATGTTGTGCCTCCAGCCAACCCTCCCACAATTGAGCCCGAGACATTGGAGCATGCTGTGGTTGAACCAGTTGTGGCAGTAACACCCCGCGAGCATCCACCCGCTCCCGATGCAGCAGCCGGACCCCCAGCCACCCTTGCAGCTGGAACAGTTCAGCAGGACCAGCAAGAGATCCAAGCAGAGTCAGAGGCCATTGAGCTTCCTATATGTCTCATTTGCCAGGACGGAATGGATCCCACGAGTGTTGCTTGCTTCAGCTCCATCTCCAGTGTAGACCTTGTGAGTGTTGTGATGTCCTCATTTGACAATTTGTTTTGGTTGCCAGGACACCATGGATGAGGGGGAACAAGTCTTGCTCCGGCTCCACTGCGGGCATTGGTTTCATGAAGACTGCATCCTGCGCTGGGCGGAATCGACAAACACCAGACCGGGAAGTCGTTGCCCACTACGTTGCTCGATTCCGGAGCCGATGGACGTGGATGAGGGAAATCGCAATGGTCAGGAGGCCGACCATGGCTTCGAGATCCTGGAGAACACTGAACCCAATACAATGTTTGCTTGAGTGGCAGTAACTCAGTAGATCAATTCAGCAGTTGCACAGCATTTCATTGTCTTGCATGGGTATGGATGGCACATTAAAGTGACAACCAATTCAATCCTAAATACAATTTTCACAGGGAGCCCAAAGCACGCCAATGGCTGTTGCACTGATGACGATTACTGTATGCTGCATTGCCGATTGCGGCTCATTTCAGTTCCGACACAAGGCTGTCTTCAAATCCGTGAGGGGTTCGCGGAACAAGGGCGAAAAAAATTGCAATTGCACTCATGGCCAATAGCTTCACAAGTTCTCATGTGGTTGTTCTCTGTTCGGTGCAGACATGTTGTCATGTTTCTGTAGCTTCAATTTCGCCTGGGATGTTCCACCTAAATAATAAGAGGGACATTTCCCCCCACGTTAAGGCAATGTGTGAACTGTAAAATTACATGGCTCAACATTTGTGCAATTGGACTTTGACATTTCAAATCGCAAAGTCACAGTACACATAATATGTGACCATGGCTGAGCCATGTTTCCAGCATGTGCCCGCAAATGCAGACTCTTTGGTCATGGAAGGTCTTGCTGTGGCTTTTGGCCCGGTGGCATATAGCAATCCTGATGATTCCCAGCTGTACTGGGATCTGCAATATGTCATGGACAAGCTTATGGAGAATGGCGAGCAAAACGCTCTGACGAAACATGCCAAAACACTGAAAGACCTTTGCTTGTCCGAGGATATCCTGACAGAGAAAGAGTTGCATTATCGTTCAATGAACCTCAGGCCACGAACCTTAACTTATGATATCCTTGACAGTACATGTATGCACACACATACTCAAATACTTGGCAAAAGTGGCCCTGGTTCAGGACAAGTATGTTGAATTGCAATTGTGCCAGTACCATGCTGCTGATGATGTTCTTTGCAAAGCTACTGGACAAAAGCCAAACTGCAGCAAAGTCGACCTACCTCTGGGATATGTTCCGGAAAATCTCAGCAGAGGCTACAACCCAGGCATACGCGGCTGGACAGCATGGCTTGAGCATCGATGTGCATGGCACTGCTGGGAAACATGTCCTCATGTTGCAGCCCAATGGAATGGTCTTGGGAGTGCAAGACTTTCTTTCCTCACTACATGCTTCAGTTCTGGAGTCTTGGAGAAAGGTTTGGGGCAACATGTACTCAGAAGCTGTACTGTCAGGACCTTGGCAGGGAGAACTTCTGTTTTTGGATGTGCTCGCTTTTGTCCTCAATGCTGCGAAGGTCCGTCGATCCAGAAACATGTCACCCTGGAAAAACCATAGCTTGGCTGCTCTGCAACAATTGCGAGACACTGTCTTCCAGATTTTGCATGGAGCTATGGCCCACAGCATTTTGGAGCATGTAGAGGCAAACCAAGCGTTGGAGAGAGCAGTTCCTTCACGACGACTGTCAGGGCGAGGAAGGAGGTTGGCTGTTGGGTAAGGTTGATTTCTGCATTCAGGAGTCAGGGGGCATCATTTCATTTGAAATCAATTTGTCAAGTGAGTTAAGTTATGAAGTTGCAGTTGCATTGCTCGCAGGTCTGCTGATGATGGAGAAGACCCTCGCCGGAAAATGTCCGTTCACCGGATTTGGGACTTCATTGAACAAGCACGCAAAGGTCTCGATGATGAAGTTGGCTGAGATCAGAGAGACGGACAGAGATGGCGGTGTCAGGCCTGGCTCTGTTTCTCTGTGGCAGCGGAAGATGCTGAGCTTGTACAAGCAAGAAAGCTCCTTGTCATTTCTCAATGTTCGGAAGCTGACCATGGTCACTGATTCTTCCCACCACAGCACGAAAGATTGGCTTGTGAGTCTTTTTTACAACAGTTCTGCCAATTGTTTTGCCCATGCCACTGCTCAATTTGTGAACTAGGCCAAAATCCTTCGCCCGGGACAATATGACCTTATGCCAGAAGTCGAACGTTTGGCGGCACGGCGAGAAATTGAGAGACTTTCGACCCTGAAGTTTTTCCAGGCTGTCAGCAGTCAGTGCTTCAAAATCGCCGGGTTGCAAATAACCGATTTCCAGCCGGACTCTCAGCTGCTGTCCATGTTGGCCCCATTGAACCCGGGAGACCAAGCAACTTTTCGTGGTGCAGAATGGGAAGTCATCCGTACAGAGGATCCAGCCACAGTGCACAGTATGAGTTTTGACGCACAGTCTGCAGACATGATTCCGATGTTGAACATATTGATGGATCAAGGCAGCATCGGGTGTGCCGCCAACGCATTTTCCTTGGACCAGAACTTGCTCGTACATTACAGTTACGACAAAATCCATCGCATGCATAGGGATATCAAGGGGCCGCTCAGAGGACAACTCCACAAAAATGTCCTCCTAACGACGTTCATGTGGACCCTGAACTACAAGCCCTTCGGCTCTGGCGGCTTCTTTGCAGAGAAACAGGACGCACTCGAAAGTTTTCTGCAGTCCAACAACGAGGCCAGGCTTTTCCCATTCTCAATATTGTACAATTCATATAATAATATAGTCAGTATTTGTTTAACCAATACAATTCTAGTTGTACCTCAGCCAGGAAAGCGAAATCTTCGACAAGTACAAGACTCGCATTGCTTTCGAGTTTAACATGAGGGGAGCCTCAGACCACGATGTCTGGACCGCGCTTCCGGAAAAAATGAGATCCTGGAAAGTCAAGGGGGGATGCACGAAACCGTCTCGGTGGTTTTCGTGGAATGAGGCTGCTGCGGAAAATCTGTCCGAGTTTACGGCCTCCCGAATGGTTTTGGAGTGGTACCTTCTTTCCGAGCAAGGTCCGGATGACATCAACCAACCTCAATTGTGTTTCAAAGAAGCTAAAGGACTGAAACTGGCCTATCTGGGCCATTCATGGGTGACTTGGGAGAACGCACACATTATTGCACGGCTGCAGGAGCCTTGCTGGGACTACTACAGTGCACAACTCCACGAGATCAAAACTGTCGAGGACGCTGTGACCGAGACACAGGTCATGAGCACTAGCTGGAACCAGCACTGGAGTTTGAGAGGAATTGCGGCAATCATGGTTTCCGAAGAGACTTGGGATGATTTGATGTTTTGGGTCCAGGAGTCTGAAACATTCATAACGAAAGTCATGGATTATGGCTTGGAGATGCTGGCGAATCGGTGTGCAACATTTTCCAAGTATGGCTCCCCTCCGGGGTGTTACACCCAAGTGCTGAGTGGTCCTTCTCCCCATGCCATCAATGCCATGAAACTGATGAAGACAGATTGGCTTTGCTTGCAAAGCCTGGAATGCAGTGGCGCGCCTAAGGCTCGCATGCTGAGTGCAGATCTCAGGTTGACTTTTGATCCTTGCATGCGCTACACTGCCCTTCAGTTTCAGTCAGTTGGCTGGCGTTTGAATTACAAAGCAGGACTAGATTTGTTGCGCTTTCTCACAGCCACATTTCCGGACAGCAAGATCGTCGAGGATTGTCACCAACTCTTACGAACAGCCACAGGTCCGAAAGCACACCAAAAACTCACGGGGACATGTATCCAGCAGCTGCTGACCAACTCAGACATATTGGAGTGTCGGGGCATGGCTCACCCTGCCAAGTTGAGCAGAGAGAAGTTCCTGAGGTACTGGCACAAGGCCAAGGATGATTTCAGAGCCAATCCAGAATTTGTTGCCGCACATCACAAGCTCCCCAAGGAAATGTCGAAAGTCCTAGCAACCAAAACGTGGGACACCATTTCTGAACAACAATTGATTGTTTCTGCAGCATCATGGTCCTTCCTGCGCTACTATTCGCAGAACAACTTGAGCACGCCGAACGTGAAATTGAAGGCCTGGGGTGAATCAGCAAAGTAGCGGTCTGTGATTGAATAGCTCTGTTCTAAGAACAACATGTTCCTGAGGACGGCTTGTGGGCTGTGTTTGCCCAGTTTGGGCAAATCATTACTTTGCGCAAGGTGGAAGAGACCTACATTGTTCTGGGATCCTTCAAATGGGCAGTGTTGGCATGGCGGTTGTCCGAAGTTCATGAGGGCGGCAGGTGCTCGGGCTGGCAGTTGCAAGTGGAGGCCGGTTGCTCATGGCAGTTCCTTCACAACCCTGAGGAATGGGAAGCAGGTGAAGCCACTCCGAAATTGTCAACACAGGCAGGACTCTATTTCAAAGCCACGTGTGGTTGGGAACCACTTGTGCAAAACCCTTTGCGCTCCGGGCACAAAAGGACCTTTGCGGAGTTGACATTGATGGCGGACTACTTGAATGTGACACAACCCCACAAGAATTCCAAGAAGGAGTTGTTGAAACAGTGTAAGGAGTGTTTCGGAGAAGAGTTTGCAGAAGCTTGCCGTGAAGCTGCAGAGTCAGACACTCAGAAGGCTCCTGATGCAGATATGCCTGATGGTTTTCTATCAGCATTGTTGGACAACATGGAGCCCTCAGATAAACAGGATTTCCAGGACTGGGAGAAAGCCCTGATGCGACAGGAACAGCAGGCCGAGCAACAACGTTGGCAAAACATGTGGGATGAGAAGGTTGCAGAACAAAAGGCACCCTGGCAAGACCTTCCAGTGAGTTTCTGAGCTAGGCTTAGACTCAATTGTTGTGATTCAAATGTGACTCAATTGTGACTCAATTGTGATTCGATTGCAGGCCCAAAAGAGCGAGGAGAGCTGTGGCAAAAGCCAAAGCAAAGTCAAAACCGTGTGCCAAAGCAAAATGCAAAGGCAAGGGCAAAGGAAAAGGCAAAGGCCGTGGAAAAGGCAATGGGTTTGGAAGAGGCACAGCTTTGGGCTTGCAAGGGCTGGCTCGCAGGCAAGCAGCGTCACGAAAACGCAAGGAGAAGGTGCTCGAACAAATGCCCGGACCAGCAGTGGAAGAAGATCCAGATATCTCTGAACTCAAAGAGGAGTTGGAAAGCCAGCTGTTGGACATGAATGTCATGGACGATCGGACAACTCCTGATTCATTGCCGGCAGAGCCTTGTGTCCATGCTCCCAGTCCAAGAGAGCCCGCCCCCTCACCGGAGCCTTGCGCCCATCCTCCCAGTCCACACACTGGTGAAGGAGAGCCCGCCCCCCCGGCGGAGGAGCCCTGTGTCGATGCTTCCCGTCCACACTCTGTGCTTGGTGGTGCCGGGGTCGCACACGAGGAAACAAAAGTGCAAGCACAGCCATCAAATGGGACCTTGCCGGATCCAATATCCGGGCCAAGGGACAGTGGAATGGCACAGGCCTCGTCCTCGAGCGGATCAGCCCCTGAGCAGGTCCTTGATGATGCTGCACATCGTGGCCAGGCATCGCAACGTGCTCCGCGC
>CAJNDT010003770.1:0-20665 GCA_905221615.1 Symbiodinium sp. CCMP2592
TCACAAGCACGCACGGCTTCAAACCACATGTGCTAGTTTGTGCGGCTTCCGGGTTGTGGCACTCGAAATGATTGTCCATGTGCTTGCACGTGACAAATTCCACATGTGTGAAAATGCGAACATGTTTTCGCAATCGTCTTCCCCAAGCAGAAACACACAGTCTCTCAGACGCATTCCAATCTAGCAGGACCCGCTGCCATCAATGCAAGCACACAGACAGACACACAACTTTTCTTTGCAGCGCAGCATGAATCCTCTAGTTGTTGCCAGGCCTCCTGGTCGGGCCACAACAGGGCCTATGGTCAATGACGTGTTGTCTGGCCTGCGCTTCTGTCATCTTGGAAGCCACACGTCCCCAGTGATAGGGTACGAGGTGGCTCCACTCGCCTTCAATGCCAGACACACATGGGTTCATGTAATGTGACACAACACACAGCAGATCAGGCAACCACATCGACGCTATAACAAATGTTCCGAATCTTTCCAAGAGACCGCCGTCTGTCACACGAACTCGGAGAAACCATTTTGCTTTGTCAGTGCCACCAGGATTCGGGTCGTACTTCATCTCACCAGCGATCTTGGGACACTCCGGGCATTGAACAGGTGTCCATACCCCTTGGTAGTCAACACGGTTCGGCCGCCGCTGATGTTGGGGTCCACGGACTGCAACCTCCCGTGGCTCGAGTGCTGGGATAGGCACTGCAGGCACCTCCGGCATCTCAGCAGGAGGGGCTGGCACTCTGCCTTCCTCGGGCTCCACGTGATCACAGGCTCTGGGACAGGGATTGCAGCAGGCACCTCCGGCATCTCAGCAGGAGGGGCTGGCACTCTGCCTTCCTCGGGCTCCACGTGATCATCAGGCTCTGGGACAGGGATTGCAGCAGGCACCTCCGGCATCTCAGCAGGAGGGGCTGGCACTCTGCCTTCCGCGGCCTCCACGTGATTATCACTGGCACTCTGCCTTCTGCTCCCTCTTGACCACTTTCATCAGGAGGCGCGGGTTGCTTCCTGGGCAACATACGTGGGCGACAAATCTTTCTCTTGGCTTTCCGTTTGGCCTGTGGCTTGGCCTTTGCTTTTGTCTTTGCTTTGGCCTTGCCCTTTGCCTTGGCCTTTGCTTGCTGCGTCTTGATGGCCTGCCAGGTTTGATGCACCCTTTTGATTCTGCGTTTTCTGACTGCGTCTGAGACCATTTTAAATTCCTGTTTGTCCTCAGCAAGCAGGTCGTCAAGAACCAGCTCATCAACAAAGTCCCCCATGATAATGTCATCCTCATCCTCATCCTCTGTTGAATCTTTGGCTGTCGAATACATAGCCTCAATTTTGCGCATTAAATCCTCATCTTCCGGAAGGTGATGAGAAGCGATCAGGCTCATGAGCTTTGGACGGCGCATTCGTTGCAGCTCCTTTCGCTTTTTTTCGTCTACGTTTCCAGTCTGGGAGATCACATGCTCGGCGAGATTCTGGCAGTCTGCGATAGTCCGACATGCTTGTGACATTTCCCTCAGTCGAGTCAGCAAAAACAAGCACAGCAAAACTTATATAAGTTTATTGTACTATTTACTGTATGGGTCGACAGTTGACAGAATCCTAAATGAAAACATGTCACTTGGGATGCTGCAACATATAGTATAGAAGTGACACTGAGCTTGTAGCACAACGACGGAGGCAAATGAAGCCATTCCAGAAGACTGCCTCTGTTTCGATGACTTCCCAATACTGGGGCTCATACAAATGAATCCAGCAGGCCTTGACGCTGGAACCATCCGGGCACTCTGCCTTCAAAACAAAATATATCTCTCCTGTCGACTGGTCCTCATGCTGTACCACTGGCCACATGAGAGCAGCCCAGGTTTTTGCCCCAAGAGAGAGATAGCATGTCAAATCCAAGACATGGTTCAAGATCTTCAAAGGGGCTGCAAGGCTGCTAAACTTCCCAGCACGCAAGGGAACATGCTGAGATGCCAGTCTTGCATCATTGTAGTAAATTAGCCATGACCACGCAGCTGATGCTCGTTCGAGTGTCTCTTCTGACAGGGTGTTCCATGTCTTGTCGCCGACAATCTCGGTATACTGTGACGGCAGCTTGTGGACACATCCTCTGAAGCACAACTTTTGGCGCTTCCTGTCCACATTCCAAAACTCCCTTTCAAAATATTCCCGTTTGACTTTTGCCGGATGCCTGATTGAACTGCTTTCAAAGACGTTTGAATTCTCGATCACAGTTTGAATCGTGGAGTATGTTTGCTTGCGGGTTTTGTTCAACAAAGAATCATTACGAATCTTGTTGTGCACATCTTCCACAATCTTGTTGTCTGGCAGCGTCTGCACCAGAACACTCAGCAGGTGGGTTGCAGGGCATTCTGGTACCGATATTGTTACAGTCCTTTGAGCTGGCACTCTGCCCTCTTGCCCGTCTAACAAAATGTCACCAACTCCGGCACCGTCATCTGCTTCTTCAGGCACAGAATCCTCCATCTCCCCGTCCTGCTCTGTGTCAACATCATCCACGACCATGTCTTCTGACCCCGGAGGCGCCACTTCATATCCCTGTGCCTCCAATGTGTCCAGAAAAAGTCTCGAAGGATGGCTGATTCCAACTTGCAGGTCTGTGAAGAGTTGCCGGGCCTGAACACTTGGAGTGGACCGTGCCAATGTCGACTCCAACCTCAAGAGTGATGTGTGATGGCCCTTTGCCTTCAAAGCCGTGATCGTCCGAATTTCTGCATCACGTGACAGCAATCCCGCATAGGCATCTGGTGGAAGTGAAAAAAGACTGCAAGTCCAGACCCTGTTCATCAGCAAATGCAAGCTCAACATCATGATTTTTTCTGCGGGCTCGTGTACATCAGTATCCAGATGCTCCTTCCACAACTCGGTCTTCTGCAGGTTGGAGACAATCTGCAACAAATGTTTGTCTGCTTTCCAGGCATCATTCACTGTCATCAACTCGGCATAACCTCGACCATCCTGCGGCGATTTAACGTTTTTTACTTGTTTCCCATACCATGTCCACAACGGTTCGGTCACTTTGTACAATCTCTTGGAGTGATCGAAAAGGTCTTCTGTCATGAGATAGTATGCCAACTTGAAGCCCCCCATGCTGGCTTTCAACAAGCTGAGTTCTTTCCGTGGATCAGTGGCACGACCAGCCTGTGACAGCTTTTGCAAATCACCCAGTGCATCTTCCTGCCTCTCACCATTGTCAGAGTCCGGCACTCTGCCTTCGGACTCTGGCACTCTGCCTTCGAAGAGCTCCTTGCTCGATTGTGTATTCGCCGAGTTGGAATACAGGCTGAGTCTTTCCCTTGAGCAAGGGCTGAAAGATTGATCTTCACCGAAATGATCAGCCAGCAGCATTTTGAGGACATGAAACTCATGAGGTTGCTCACAACATAGCTGGTTCCAGCTGAACCATCTGGAGGATTTCACCAAGCTGCCCTTCTTCATGAAGGATTCGACATTTGCAAGCATATGTTCAATCTCATGCTCGTCACCGGATAGCTGCCTGTCTAAGTCATAGGCAATCTTATCTCGAAAAGCGTCCCCCAACAAGCTTCTGCTCGGTGATGTGCAGGAAACAAAACTCGCCAGCATTTCCTTCTTCTGCTGGTAGAAACCACCACTTCCAAAGGGTTTATAATTCAGGGCAAAGATGTAAGAGGAGTGAAGTTGTGCTTTCAGGAAGAGTCCTTTGAGGCATCTCGACATGCTGTTTTTGAAATCTCGAATGGCCCTGTGAATTTTGTCACATTTCACATGAATCATGTTTTCACGCATAGCATAGGCCATGCCAGCAAGTCCGATGCTGCCCTGGTCAAGGCCCAAGACCAGCAGTGGAATGTTCAGCCACCACTTCTCTGAGTCTGGCAAGACGGGGAGCACATTTGTGATCTCTCCATCCTCAGACATTGTCTTCAGAAAGGAGACATGAGGAAAAGCTGGTGGCACTCTGCCTTCTGGCACTCTGCCTTCTGGCACTCTGCCTTCAGCCGGATCCGGATTGTCCCTCAACCACTGAAAACAGCGGTCAACGTCATTGTCTTCTTTTCCAACTTGGAAAACCACCCTGCTTTCATATCTTTTCACAGGCCTCTGCCCAAGAGAGGGGGCGATCTTGAAAGAGCCCAAATCCATTCGCCCTCTGTGCAAACTCCAGATTTGGTGACTGATCGCTTGAAGCTGCCTGAATGCAGCAATCCTTTCCAGCTTCTTTCGCTTTGATATGTGAAGAAGCAGGTCGTCGTCAAACAGGTCTTGTGGAGAAACTTGTCCAGTCTTCATCACTTGCATGGGTGCAAACACTGCAGCAGAAATCTCATTCGCCCAAGCCACTGTCACAAGACAATCGCTGGTGCTGTGAGTAGACCCATCGGCGATGAAGTTGATTTGTCGACAGTGCTGCATAGCAGTGATAGCTGTCTCCTGGTACAACCGATTGATTCGAAGCTGCCACTCGTCACAGCTGGACTCAGGCACACCTGAGCTGGCAAGTCAAAGAGCGATCGATTCGTTCGCTGAAATCGTTGAGATACAAAAGTACAACTTGGACTTCAACACTATGCGCAAGCAACACCATTCTTCGGCCTCCCATGGAAGAGCTTGGGTCACCGAGGCTACGTCATTTTCGGGAGGGGCAACCTGGCACGTTAGCGCATGTGTCCAGATGTCATAGCCAGATGCCCGCTGGCCGTTGGCCCCAACCCCCCCCTAGACTGCGGGACCCCAGTGCCCTTGCCCTCGCTCCACAACCGGCCAACAGTGTGTCGGTAGCTGCCAAAATTGGCGGGCATGCAGCTGCCGCTTGGTAGAGCAACATACACCAAACCCCATTCTGAACATGGTGGCACTCGTGACAAACACAACCGAACAGCAAGCCGAGCAAGGTTCTCTGCTCAATAAGACAACCATGTCCCAAGAACGGACGGCCTCCCTTCTTTGTTCGGAACCTGGAAGTCTGGCCCGGACAACACGATCCGAGGTCGCAGAAAATCCAGCTAGGTAAGGCAACCTTGAGGAGGTTCGACTGACACTCTAATTCCTGTACTTCTGCTCGATATTTGGCCTCCCATGTTGCTGAGGTGGACACTCGGGTGCCGAGCTCGGACCCAGCCAGCACGTTGGCATATGTGTGACTGGCTGTCATCACCAGGTGTCCGCTCTGGTGGTTGGCCCCAAGCCCTCGATCGGTTCCTTCTTCCGCGGTCCGCCAGAGCGACCCCATGCCCGGCCATCGGCATGCAAGCGCGGCTGGTGAATCAAAACTGGACACACCGCGACTTGTTGGTAAGGTTGGTGTGACAAAGAATTCACTATAATCTTAAACAACTGGCTAACAAAACAACATTCTACTATGAATGAGACGGAGAAACACACCAGCTCAACAACACAGCCATGTCCCAAGAACGGCCTCCCTTCTTTGTCCGGTATTGCTTCCGGTGACTTGCATGACTGCTTCGATGTCACCAGGTCACAGCCCCAGCCGGCGCATTAGCCCATGTGCCCGGCTGTCATCTACCCCCTGCCCCTGGGATAGGTTGGCCTCAAGGCTGTGACACAGGCAAACCGAACGCCTCACACATGGCCAATGGTGTGGGGGGCAACCCTGGTGGGGCAGGGGTTTACTCCTTAGGTAAGGCAACACCGAAGAGGTTCGACTGGCACTCTGCCTCGGCACTCTGCCTCTGTCGTCGATCCAAGCGAACAGAAAGCATGTGCTCAGCAGAAAGAGATATAGCCTAATCATGGGTTAGCGGCCTCCCCCATTTGCTGAAATCCACCCCACTCGGCCAAGGTGGGTCGCCATGCTCACAGGGAATGAATTAAGATGACAGAGCTGTGCCGGATCCCGTCGCAGCTGTTGCTCAGCAGGCCATTTGGCACACCTGCGATGTAACAGATCCCGGAGACTTGGTTTGCTTCGGCGTAAACATCGCCCGCAACGCGCCGATAGAAACAAACCAGGCACAGGCCGAAATCACCCTGTGAGTAGCAGGCCCTAGGCACAGCTGGCGGCTGGGGTAGTGGAAACTTACAGCAGGCTGCTACACTGCCACTACAGGCCATGCCAAACGATCAACGATAGACCTGATCCCAGGGCCACTTGCGCGCAAAAGTGAGCACAGGCAAGAACTGAAGAAGGCACTATTTCACCCTTCTCTTTACAACACAACTCAAGCGGCCTCCCTTTTAGGATCTCACCGGGGGGGGAAGGACACACCCGCCCCCCATTTAAGCCACCCCCAGCAGGCGCATTAGCGCATCGCCCAGCTGTCATACCCCTCGGGCTGTAGGGGAGTTGGCCCCAAGGGTGGCCGCCACGAGGCCACGCAGGCGTCAGTGGCCAAGCTTTCAGCTCCGGATGGATCGCTGCCCCCAACACGGCCAACAAGATGGAACCTGGCAGGTCTATAGGGCCCCCTCGGCCAGCCCGCTGCTCAGGTTTAGGTCGGGCAAGCGAATCGACAAGGACGTTTATGATCAAAAGCAAGCACAGCAAACCACTAAACCCTACTAAAAAAACCCTTAGAAGTTTTACTGGCACTCTGCCTTTGGCACTCTGCCTTTCATAAATTTGATCACAACCTGACACTTAATGACTACTCACTCGATTCGGCCTGCCATGTTGCGCACTCGGTCGATCAACAGTTCAAGAGCCTCCCCTGCTGCCACCGAGTGGGTCATCATCTCGCACTGACTACTGGCTAGCCAGAGCGTGCAGAGACATAAATGGGGGGCTCCCAGCAGGCACGTTAGCCCATGTGTCCTGCTGTCATAGGGATCTGGTCAGCAGATCCCCGTTGGCCTCAAGAGCCCGAAAATCCCAAACAGCGGCCCGCCCCACCCGGCTAACGGTGTGAACTACAAGCTGCCCTGCACTAGCGAACCCTCAGGGAAGTGACCCCGGCTAATGGTGTGCGACTATAAGTTGCCCTGCACTACGTTCTTCCCTCAGAGCCCTGTGCGAGACACAGCGAGTCCTGGGTAGCGGCCACACACATGCCCCCACATGCCGGCAAGCGAATCGACAAGGATTTTCTGATCAACAGCAAGCGCAGCAAACCACTAAACCCTGAACCCTTAGAAGTTTTACTGGCACTCTGCCTTTCATAAATCTTAAATGCACAACCTGACTTAAGCATCCCTTTCTGTAACGGCCTCCCCGGCGTCTTTGCAAAGACGAACGTGCTCTGACAGTCATGCGGACCGGAGACTTAGGCCACCCCCATTCGCCCGAGATATGGGGTCACCCCGCTCTGCCATGGGGATATGAGGCTCTCAACGACCACTAGCAGCTGCAAGCATTTGCCCGCGCTATGCTTATGTCGCCCTCTGCTCGCAAAGAAGCAGGACGTCGTGGTCGTCGTGGTGCCATCCCAGCGTTCGCAGCGGATACTTCTGCCCCCGACATTACCTTCTGCTGGACTTGGCCAACAGCTTGGCGCAAGAGCCGAACGTCGGGTCGGCCATGGCAAGAGCGGTAGTCGAATTTAGTTCGACTGTGGCGCGGGTACGTGGCATCAAATGAATGTGTGACAAAGAATTCACTAATCTTAAACAACTGGTTAACAAAACAACATTATACTCCATATCAAATCACCAAGGAACCATGCAGGTCGCTGCGTTCGTCCTGGTTCTTGAGAATGAGGGCTTGTCGCAAAGAGGTCCCACTTTTTGCAGCGCCCTCTAGCAACTTCCAGATGCTGTTGATGTCCACAGTCTTTTTCAATGGAACACGCTTGCCCAGAAGTGCCCTGCGAGACGTCACAGGCACACCAGCATCATGTACACTCAAGTAGTGCCCAATGACATACACCTGGAGGCCGGCTGACAATGTCTCGGACAGACACTCATGTATGTGCATGAAGGCATTCAAGACTGTCTTGGCAAATCCACGAGCCTGCCCCGACGGTTGAAGCGCTCTGTGTTTTTTTGCCATGGTTGCAAAGGCGATGATGTCGTAGATGCTAGTTTCAACCTCCTCCCAATCTCGTGGCACTCTGCCTTCAGATTCATCTAGGAGAGATGAAGACAGCGTCCTTGCATTGAACATAGATTCCCAAAGCTGACGCAAAGATCGGGACGTGTTGCCTGCCAGCGACTTCATCATCCAAGCGGCAAAGCCTGACACCAACCCAGCTGATTGAAGAAACCATGACACTCTGCCTTCAGCCAACTGCATGACCAGAGGCTCATCACTGATAGTTTCACACACACGTACCATAGCATCATTCAGTTTTCTCTTGTACCATTCCCTGTGGGCGTCTGTCTTTGTGTCGAAGGATGCTTGCAACATGAATCGGGCCAAGGCTGTGGAAGATGCCACATCCTCCTGTACAGCATCAGGGTTTGGCACTCTGCCTTTTTGACTTTGCACATGTGACCCCCAGTTCGCAGCCAAGGGGGTCTTCCTGAGAAGATCACTGAAGAAGTTGTACCATTTGTGTTACTGTCGACGTTCTGAGCCGTTCCTGTTGCTCTCATCGAAAAACAAGTCCAGACGCCACCACAGTTCGCCCTGTGAGAGCCAAGCTGCTCTCGCTGGCAGTTTTGCATCAGTTTCCAAGTTAAGCAATTGCCCATCACGGAGCAATAGCATGACCCACAGTTTCAGAAGCATCACCGAAATCCTCCAAAGCAACACTGTACTTGAATCTTACTAAATACTGACACACACCTGCACTTGTGTAACAAGCCCCAGTTCACAACACATTGAATTCTTAAGAAATCAACCAAAAGACTCACGATGACATGTCAGCAGCCACATCATGTCACTCGAACTTGAGACAGGAAACTATCGCAGATGGCACTGAACTGACAACCACATGGAATGATTAACACAGGCCACCGATGCCTGCAACTGGAGGTCGAGACACCAGCCAGGTCATTGCCACCTGCACGACCGCAGCATACGAACTGAGACAATACCGACAAACACATCTGATCACGGAGTGACTGAAGCTCTCTACATTTTCATTGCACAGCTGCACCAGCTCGGATCACTCAGATCCTGCCACGAGGCGGCGAGGATTTTCCTCGGCACCTCGTGGAGGGAACGGACGGGGTCCAGGGCTCAACCCAGTCCCAACATTGGAAAGCAGAATACCAACAAGACAGAATGTCGAAAGATGAAGCAAGCTCATTTAACTCTAGAGAATTATGGCACTCTGCCTTATTGGCACTCTGCCTTCAGCTACAATTCATGTTGGGACATCCCTCATCATATGAAAGGCCACAGCCTTGCCGAACTCCGGGGTGTACTCCTCCGACACCTGAAGATCTTCAGGACGACCGGTGAACTTCTCACCATCTCGATCAACGCAACCAGCACTTCCTCTGACATGGGAAGGATAGCTGCGCCGCATACCATTGATGTGCTGACAGTTGCTCCACAGTTGAAGCGGTTTCAGGATGGGCTGGCCGAAGGCACCACCATAGGTTTTGACGTTCATAGCCTGGATCATTCCCATGACACGATCGACGAGTGGAATGTCGAACAGCATGCTGGAGCAAGGCTGCTCGATCACAAACCGGTTGTCATTCAAAGCCGCGAGCAAAGTCAACAGCAGCGTCACATACATGAAACGATTGCCTTCTTGGCATGCCAGCGATTGCTCAGGTTCTCCCATCCAGTCATTGGCAATGGACCTTCCAGTACTGTATTTACAGAGTTGGACGAAGGAAGAGCATGGAGTTCCAAACCACACCAGGCCGTGTTTGTGTGTTTGACACACAGCATTGACAGCCCGGCGAAGTCCTCTCACAGAAAGAATATCATGATCTGTGCCGTACCTGATGTCCAAGGCTAGCCCCTGCCAGCCAGCACGGAGCATCTCCCGACTGAGGTTGCCCTGCCCTGCAAAGATCTCCAGGAAGTGGAACCTGGCACTCTGCCTTATGTTCCGCTTCCAATGACAAAAGTTGATGAGGAATATCATCTGTTTCTTCCATGGCCACGAAGTCATGATGGGAAAAGTTTCTGATAACATTTGTTGCCAGATTGATATCATCCAGGAAAACCCACTGGCTTCAAGAATCACATCATAGTTGCACTCAGGCAGAACTTCATAAGGACCTTCATTATGGAACGCCAGAAGCGACGGGTCAACTTCGCAAAGGCGCAGAACATCCTGTCCTCTCGAAATGGCCAAGAATCTCTTCTCCAGTGCGATGTTTGCATCAAACTGCCGCCGAATGTCTGCTAACAGTCTTCTTCTTGTTTCAGTCGGGTCATCTGCTGCTGCAGACATGGCACTCGACATTGCATTGTCCATGGCACTCTGTCCTATCCGCAAGAAAGTGTAACACCTTAACCTCAAGGGTGTTCGAATTAACAACGTAATTGTGAACCAGCACATTCAGCAGTGGACACACTTGTGAGTCGATTGATCCATCACAACACAAGGATGAGACAGACATGATGCAATCACTCGTTGAAATTCACATGTGGCATAGTTGTTGCAGACCATGACTTCATGCTCAAGCAATCAAATACAGCACTGCCAGACCCTCACTCGATTCTCGGTTTTCTGGTACCGCACACAGCAGTCCATCCATATCACTCGACGATTGCGAGACCACCGAGGTGGCAGCCACTTGTCAGGCAGATTCTGCACTGGCACTCTGCCTTCTATGCAGTCTTTGCTGGTGAGCTAAAATAATCAGTCTTCCATCTGACAAACAGCATTAGTGGAAGAAGCATCAGAGTCGGACTCCTCACCTTCCTCCATCACATCTGAGGGGGCTCCATCATCCGCTGAGCCGCGCTGACTCCAGCCCGGGTCTTCTTCTGAGATGTGCCCATAATCAATACCCAAACGACCCCGCCCTCCAAGCTCACCAAGACGAACATCTCGAACACCTTCCTCAATCACATCTGAGTCTGAGGCGTGAATCTCACCTTCGGCACGAGCTGGCACAGTCAACCAGGCATCCGGGCGAGATTCCAAACGAAAAAACATTTGACCACGAACTCCACTTTCGAACTCATCTGGCACTCTGCCTTCCGGCACTCTGCCTTCTGGCACTCTGCCTTCAGTAGCTCCACTGTTGGCATTATTGTTAGGGCCAGGATAGCCATTTTCAGGCATCGGCCTTGGCGGCACTATTGGTGGCGGGGGGTTGTCTGGAGCATTGAAACACATGGCACAAATTCGCCGTCCCAACTGCCGACGTTGCATCTCTTCAGGGGTCAAGTTCTCAAGGGTGACCAGAACAATGCGGCCCTCCCTAACAGTAACCACATCCGGCTCGAAGTTGATCATGATCGGGGTCTCCATAATGTCCACCGCTTCTGCCACAGCTTGGGCAATCTCAAACTCATGTCGCGCAGGGGCGGGAGGTCTTGGGAAAGGTGGCTGATTCACAGGTGTTGGCGGCGGCGGACCCCTGGGTGGCCCTGGCACTCTGCCTTCCGCCCCACCGCCTTCTTCACCAATGCCATTCACACCGGTTGGCGGCACTCTACGAGGCCGTCGCTTCGGAGTCCTCACCCGGCCGATCCTCCCCGCTGCTGCCGGTTTGGCCTGCGGTTTCGGTGCCATGGTGCTTAACTTTAAATATCTTTGATCCAACAAGCTGCAAGCAACTATATGTGTTGGATAGTACGAACAGGTACTAGAAGTTGCTTGTCATGTCCGTTTCAATACCACATGCAATAGGTTCCACTGGACGACACAAGCATTTATGCACATGATCATTAGATTAACACATATTTGAAGACAGAGTGCTATTAATAGAGGATGTAGTTTAATGTTCGAAAGCAGTATGCCCAATAATAAGTGTATGCATATAATCCATACATATATCTATATGTATGTATGTATGTTATACATATACCTAGGTCTATGTGTAAACTTACCACACACAGTAACGGTTTAGGGTTTAAAAGAGCTTCAGGTTTTTAGGTTTTAAGGAGGTCCATGGTTTAAAGGTACTTCAAGGCAGAGTGCCACCTAGTTTATGCTTAATCATAAGATGTGTTACTACTCGTAGGGATTTGGTTGGGTTAGCTGGACTGTGCCGATTCAATGGGATTCGATATTGTATAACTAGCTCCCAAGATTCAATAAGCTCCAACAAGACTTTTGGGAGTGGATGCTACATGTGTGCAATTGTCTGGTACAGGGTCGGTGTGCCTTCAAAACGTGATGGCCCGAACACTAAGATTCAATAAGATTTTTTCGGGTAGTCCACAATCCTGCAAATGTCTTCTAAGATTCAATAAGATTTTTTGGGCGAGCTGGAGGCTGTGTCCCTTGTAAAACCGATAAGATTCAATAAGATTCAATAAGATTCAATAAGATTCAATAATATTCAATAAGATTCAATAAGATTCAATAAGATTCAATAAGATTTTTTCGGGGTAGGCCACAATTGTACAAATGTCTTCTAAGATTCAATAAGATTCAATAAGATTTTTTGGGGCGATCTGGAGTCGTGTCCCTTTTAAAAATGATGGACCAATAAGATTCAATAAGATTCAATAAGATTCAATAAGATTCAATAAGATTCAATAAGATTCAATAAGATTCAATAAGAGTTTTCCGGGGCATGCCACAAGTGTCACAAATGTCTTCTAAGATTTTGCAGGGCCTGTGGGGCGGTATGGGGATGGTGTCCCTTCAAAGGCCATATGTTTTTTTAAACACGGATGCACCCCATTGCAGACTTCCGTGGTCCTTTGTTGGGTCCCTCCCAACTGGTGTTCTAGGACAGGTTGGATCCTGTCTTTGGCGCGGATTTGTCCACAGGCATCTGCAGTATCCTTGTGAAATCGACAGACCGCCTGGGATTACAAAGAGACATACATTCCTGATGGCATAATGCAACACAAGGCAACACAATCATGTCAATACATAATGATCATGGAACACATGTTACAACCCATTGCACTCCGCCTTCAGAAACATGTCTGTGACAATGGCATTGCCACACCTCCAAAATTAATAAGACTCGAGGCCACATCACCGACAACACATACACATGAGCCAGTTATTGTGGCACTCTGCCTTGTTACCGAGCCACCTTGTCGACGCAATCAGTCCACCACGGGGTCGTTGACCTCAGTAGCTTCCTCTTCACGAGTGCGGTCGTCAACGAGTTGAGCTTGTATTTCCTGAACGATTGCGTCCACATCATTAGCATCATCTTCGACAGGAACAGGGGCATTGCTTCCCGTGGACCCCCTCGGACCCAAAAAGAACCTTGCCATAGATGCTGAGCTCGCACACTTGAGAGGGCAAGCGGTGGCCTTGTTCCGCCCGGTCGACTCACAGTATCGATTGATACATTCGCTGTGAAAGAGGTGGCCACACGATAGCGCTTCCAATGCCTGCATTCCAGGGGAGCAACAGAAAAAGACACGTCATGTGAGAGGTACTGTTCTGAGGATTAGTGGAATGTACAAACAGGACAGGCACCACTATCAATGGTTCATTAACCAAATGCAAACGAAACCAGCCTGCCTGGCCCGGGTGCATCTCCGAATGGCAAATGACACAGAGGTCCTGGTTCCACCGGTTCGCAGGTCTGCTCGACTCATTCGGAGCATCCTCCTCCTCCTCCTCCTCAAAGAAGACACTGTCGTCGGCCTCGCGCTCGACCTCGGCCTCGACCTCGGCCCCGGCCTCGACCTCGGCCCCGGCCTCGGCCATGAACTCATCATCGACCTCGACTGCGACCTCGTCCTGCGCCTCTGTGTTTGGTGCCGTCGCCCTGGCCTTGGACTTGGCCTTGGCTTTCGACTTGCCCTTGGCTTTTGCTTTGGCTTTCGACTTGGGTGTCGCAAAGGGCACAACGGCATTCACGTCAGCACCGGCTGTCGAGGCACTGTTCGTGGAGGTGTCTGGCTCTGGCAACTCAACTGTTTGAGGTGCAGTGGTCACTTCTGCAGGAGGCATGACGATCTCCTGATCGGGCCTGATCTCTGCCTCTGCCGGCGCTAGACCATCGTGATCCATGGCAGGAGCATTCCCATCAACTGGCACTCTGCCTTCCACAACCCTCGGCACTCTGTCTTGTTCACTTCCTGCAGCCTGGCTGCCTTCGGTTGTCTGGCTTGCATTGGAACCCGGAACGGCATGAGGGGAAGCAGGCGGCTGTTGAATCGGCACTCTGCCTTGTTCCCCAGCCGGGCTGCGACCCACAGCCTGGCTTGGATTGGAACTAGGAGCAGTCGTTGGCAAAGGACCAGAACGGACCACGTCTGGCACTCTTCCTTCCGACGGCGGAACCGTTGGCGGGGCAGCTGGAGCAGGACTCGGATTGAAACTGAGACGTCCCTGCGTCTCAGTGGACTGCCTTGCTCTCGCTCTACGCCTAGCATAGGTCGTGACATCCTCGGTCATCCATGTGGACTGCCATCCACACTCCAAGGCAACCCTGTCAACAGAATGCTCAGACATATTCACCCCCAGTCCCAGAACCGGTTTGGCTATGCGGTTCCAACTGCTGCTATCGCAGACGGATTGACGCCTATGGGCAGTCTCACATCGCTGACCAAGCAAGCTGTATTTCATATCGACCCTGAGTTCACTGACCTTTGTGGTCGGCTTCAGATTGGTCAATATGAAGAGCAGTTGCAGCGCTGTTTGTTGTGGCAGGTCAGCCGTGACCGCAGCATCCCATGCACTATGAACTCGCTCGAGCAGAGCTTTCACCTTCACCTCAGTCAGTAAGGCTTATCTAGGCTTTGTGGGGGGAGGGTTCAGGGATCATTGCTGACCGTAGGGATACTCTGTTGATTGACAAGCAGCCAGAGGGATCGAACGCAATGTCGTGGCGCTTCTCGGGATTGCATCTGCATCGGTAGTGGACGTTGCCAGCCGATCAATCCCGATCGTTGCTGCTTGCCTTGCTCTGTTCTTCTTGGTTTCCTTACGAATCCTCCTCACCTCTTGGTCTTCTGATTCCGACGAGGAGGAGTCGTTGGCACTCTGCCTTGATTCACCCACAGCAGCCATCTGCTGCTGTTGCTGCATTTGCTGCATCTGCTGCATTTGCTGCATCTGTTGCTGCTGCTGCATCTGTTGCTGCTGTTGCAACATGAAAGGGTTCATCATGGCCAGTGGGTTGTTCATTCCCATTGCTGGGTTCATTGCCCCCGGCATTGGGAACATCATCTGATCACTCCCACGAGCGCTCTTCCTCGACTTTCCCATTGCTCTCGGCGACTGTCTCTGGCACTCTGCCTGGAAGCACCACTGCAGCACTAAGGGACTCGATCTTGAACACACATATGTTGATTGCGGCCAGGTCAAGAAATTCTTGCGCATCCACATAGTCACTAGAGTCCGTACACACTACGTGGCATGGTCCCATCAACGGCCAGATAGCAAGCGTTTCAGCTTCCACAACTCACAATCACTTGCATCATGCATTCCAGCCTTGCCATAGTAGCCAACCACCTTGGACGCCAGCACCTGAAAGGTTTTATGGGGCTGTCACAGAAAACCAAGGTTGAACCAATCAATTCACAGGCACAGTAATTAATCCATCGAGTTACTGCCGACATGACTGTATGCATAGGCATCGTCTTTGTTTTCCAAAACGGCAAGCTGAAATGTGCCAGATCAGACGGACCGCAAAAGTGACAACATGCAAACGCCCCAAGAAATGCGATTTCACATTGGCACTCTGCCTTTCCGGCACTCTGCCTAGTGACAGCGACACAAAAATGAATCTGAACAGGCCACACTGTTTGGTGGCACTCTGCCTTAGTCACACCGAGAACTCTCTGGCACTCTGCCTTGTTAAAGTCCCCAGTGCCCAAGGACGAATGGGATGAAGAAGAGGAGGTCCACTAGATGGCTTTGTTTTGGCAACACAATTAATAAACCTACTCGTTCAGCTCAATCATTGACACTGATCACTCCTGAAAGCCATCTGCAGTTACTCCCCAATCAGGAACGAAGTCCCCAGTGGTCTGGTAAACATCCACATAGTTATCCTCTTCTTCATCTTCCGATGGTGGGACATCATCACCCATCTGGCTCACCGCGTCTAGGTTTTCCCCCCTTGCCTTCTGTTCCAGCTTCTTCTGACAATACACAAGCATGGTGTAATTGTAAGCATCCCAAATCTTGCACGACAAAGGCACAATCCAGCTCTGCAGGTCTTTGGTCCTGAATTTTTCCTTTGAGATGACATCTTCCGTCGTATAAACCTCAAGGAGTCTCTTGGAGGCCTCCCACCAGTGCCAGTATGTCAGCTCTTTTCCCTTGACTCGATCACGGCCATGAACTGGCGGAGTGACATTGAACATGCACTGGAGAATCTGCTCAATGACCGCCACCCCAGTTTCCCTCTGAAGCCACAGGTGCCAGTCCCCAGGCTCAGAATTGTTTGGAATCTCCTTCACGTTCTGGTCACACAACAGCGCCCAGACAACCGCAGTTTTCGAGCCCTTCGACCGAAAGTCATTCCACGCCATGTCCTTTCTATCCACTGGCACGTTATTCTTCTCGCATTCTCGGACTGTGATCTCATGGACAGCCATGAGCAGCTGGGGCATGACAGTCGTAGTCTTGCTGTTGAACTTCCGATCGTTGTGCTGGGGGTTGAACGGCTGATCTTGTGGCACCGGTCTCGCCATACGTGCCCGATTGGCGAGGCGGCCCACCTTCGAAGTCGTCACCGCCCTGTGACTGCATGGCAGCATTCCCCGCCACGCTCTGAGAGTTTTCTCCTCCTCAGTCTCTGGCTGCAAAAGCTCGGCTGGAACCTTGATCTTGTTTTGACCCCTTGGCACTCTGCCTTGGGGGTCCGTAATTCCGAGGTCCTCCTCCGCTTCCAAGAAAGGCTTCACCTCTCCAGGCACTGGCGCAGTCGCACTCTTGGGGTTTGCGGCAGCCTTCGTGCTCGGGTCCACATTCATAGCCTCCAGCTCGTTCATGACCTTGGCGACGACGGCATCGTGCTCGCTCTCAGTCACCCGGGTCTCCGGTACAGAAGGCATCGGCTCATCTTGCTCCTCTCGGAGATGGTCCCCTAGTACCATTGTTGCTTGGCTGTCACCCTCATCCTCGTCCAAGCGATCCGGGTGAATCGAGGCAGCCATGGCGAACGCATGCTCATCCTCCTCGGGCTCCGCCTCCATCTCAAGCGGCGGTTGCTCATCCTGCACCATAACCTCGACAAATTCCATTTCATCGTCCGACGGATCTTGCACAGGCTCCTCCTCGTCCACCACAACATCAACCAAAGTGTCCTCCTCCTCGGCTTCCACCTCCTCCTTGGGGTCCAACCATATTCCTCCCTTCTCCGTCTTCATATGCCGCAAAAAAGCAGGATGAGCTTCGCCTGGACGGCCCTTTCCAACAAGGTGAGTAGGGATATTGGGACGGCCCTTTCCAACAAGTGGCAATAGGGCTGGACGGCCCTTTCCAACAAGGTGAGTAGGGATATTGTCCTCCACTGGCACTCTGCCTTTGTGGCCCTTTCCGGCAGGCTTGCCCTTTTGGGCGAAGAAAGCTGCTTTCCCGATCGGGACGGCGTCGCCCTTGCTTTTCAAGCCCTGGGCCTTTGCCACCCAGGCCGGCTCAGCGCTTCGGCCCTGCGGAACGAAATTGGAGCCTCTTGCCGTATCGTCAGCATACTCGGCAAGTTGCTTGGCGAAATCCTGCTCGTCCATCCTTTGCTTTTCCGTCATTTCAGCAGGAGCACTTGCCGACATAAACTGTGGCTTGGAACCAACAGGCACAGGCTGTCCGTCGCCGAATTTCCTTTTGTCAGGAGGCTGCTTTGCCGGCGGGGGACCCATCGGCTCTGGCACTCTGCCTTGCTTTGCCGGCGGGGGACCCATCGGCTCTGGCACTCTTGGCGGGGGATTCGGCTCGGGATTCGGCTCATCGTCATGCCAGGCATCGTATTCGTCCTGGATGACGGGCATTCTGGCCGTTCTGCCCCAGCGATGTTGCTGCTGCTGGTGGCCAGGAGGAGGATGAGCTGGTTGCACCGGCCCCCTGCCAGGAGGAGGATGATCTGGTTGCACCGGCCCCCAGGATGATCTGGTTGCACCGCCGCCCTTGGTAGTGGTTCCCACTCCTGCTGCCAAGGGTGATCAGGCAGAGGCCCAGCATTTCGCAGCGGTCTTGCTGGCACCTGCCACGGAGCAGGAGGCCTCGCCTTTTGCTGAGGCGGTTGATGCAAAGGCGGGCGGGCCCCCTTCAGGATGATGTATTGCTTCGCCTTTGCCTGGCACTCTGCCTTCTACTGGCACTCCTCCTTTCATCCCTTTGGCTTTTGCAGTCGCAGATCCAGGGGGATCCCAGGGAGGTGTCGAATCCCAACACTGAGGTGGCGGAGGATTCGGCGGCGCAAGTGCCGGCGGCTGAATTCTGCTCATTACTGCCCTTGTTGCCTCGACCCTCATTTGCTGGCATTGTTGCATCAAGTCCAGACCCTGCTGGAACTTTGCTTCCAGATTCTTGCACAACTTGTACAGATCGGACACCATTTCACCAGTTCTCCACTTATTCGGTCCATAGTCCGTTTTGAATTTTTCGCCAGCGGCAAGCATCTTCTTCCAGACCTCTGACGCGTACTCGGAGACGGTGGCGCTGTGGTTTGAGGGAATGGCCCACAAGCTCAGAAAGCAGCTGAGGTGACCCTTCATCCTTTTTGCGGGAACAGCCATAACTGGTAGGCAACCGGAGCAGTCCACCAAGGCAAACGTCAAATTCTCCGCCCCCACTGGCACTCTGCCTTTGTGGTCCGGCACTCTGCCTCCCATGACAGTAATGTTATTCTCATGGAGGTCCCCCAGACGACACCCTTCCTGCCTAAGGGTATGCATTTGTAGCTTCAAGACAAACTTGAACAGCTTGAAGAGGATCAGCATGGTCTCTTTCTCTGGGAACTTGATTGGGTCGGAAAACCTCTGGTTGAGGAAGGCTCCCACAGTCGTCCCTTCGCCTTTGGCTTCTGTGACGAGCACCGATTTTCTCATCCGCGGTGCCACTACGCCCGAGGCATGGGTGACCAAGGTTTTCAAGTCGAAAGCGAGCGGGACAGGAAACGATTGCCAGTGGGTTGTGAACGTTCGAGATTTCAGAAAACGCCAGTCATATTGGTTTCCACACTCTTTTTCATCCTTTGCGAGTACCCTGTGCAGCTTGACACAGAGGTGCACCTGATCTGTCGGATGATCGAAGTCCAGAGCATCTTCAGGAATAGAATCCACCAGTCTCAGGGCCTCTGCTGCGACTGTCGAGGCTTTGAGGACTTCGGCACTCTGCCTTTCAGACCGAGGAATCCTGAGGTCGCGCAGAAGCTTCAGAATGTCGATGACCCACGGCTGTGGGATCTTCGCAATCATTGAGTCCCGATTCCTTCCATGACCGACGTATTTCCATTCACACTTGCACTGTTTGAATCCTTGCCCGCCTCTCACGCGGAATTGCAGGCGGACCTCACCGAAGGCTGTGACATAGTATTCTAGAGGTTTTTTGATCGGCCAGGGATAATTCCCACCCATCTGCAAGGATCCATCCAGCTCTTGTTCGTAAAACTCACAGGTGATGTTGCCGGCTCGCACATTGGCCCAAAACGTCTGACCAAGCGGACTCGTATGCACAGGCGCTGTCATCCTGCGGCACTCTGCCTTGTCCCGCCAGATTGCGGCACTCTGCCTTGTCCAGCCAGATGCAGGCACTCAGCCTTCTCAGTCCAGCTCAAGGCACTCTGCAAAGAATGGCGAGGCGGCACTCTGCCTTATAATGTCGACATGATATACTACCTCTGACGTCAATGTGTTGTTAGATTATAGTTACTAGTATTTGACACAATTTAAATTATATCAACTATATTTTGATATTATGCTCACATTGACATTAAATCTCATGCATATGCCATCATTCAAGGACCACGACTCACTTCACTTTGAGCAACTCCATCGACAGAATAATCATGACATGACACTTTTATTGAAGCAGCAGCTACACTGAGTTTAACTTAATTGAGGGGCCAGACAGACTCAGCATGATCGGGAGCTTAGCACACGAATGAAACCTAATTCAAGGGCTGTGTTGATATTCAAATCTGCCATATGCCATGATTCAACGACCACTGCAGCAACATTTGAAACCTGAGCAACCATCATAAGCCATAGGCAAAACAATCATGACATGACACTTCAGAAGCCCGAGAATGCTAAGTTGAATTTGGCAACGCAGAAGCAGCATGATCGGAAGCTAAGAACAGCAACGATGACCAGCAATCCTGGGGTCTGGAGACGCCAGCTGACGGCCAAACCTTGCATGGTCACTTTCATTCATACTCAGACTCTCTCAGCACAGTCGCAAACCCAACACATCCAACAGAACTCAGAAGTGCTCGGTCTTCAGAAGTCTCAGCACTCACAGTTTTGCTTCTGCAGCAAGCAATGCTCTTCTGGAGGCACTAACTACTCTGACAGCGACGAGGCCTTCTCCAAAACACTAACAACTTTGATCATGACTTGCACCACAAACAAATAACCTGTTGCTGTGCGAAAGGCAGGCAGAAGTCCACATGAGCAGACATCGGCACTGAAAAACTTGAGAAGAGTCAGTCGACGAAGCCTGACCCACCTGGCACTCTGCCTTCCTGGCACTCTGCCTTCGTCACTGTCCTGGCCTGAAAATTAAATTGATATTGGAATTTGGGCCAACCCACTCACTGAATG
>CAJNDT010003771.1:0-20653 GCA_905221615.1 Symbiodinium sp. CCMP2592
ACCGAACGCAAGGACTGCCAAGATCCACAGGCTTTGCTGAAAGCGAGTGCAAAGCTTGCAGCTCTCACCATCCCAAGTTTGGCTCTCGGGGCAGTCTGTGCAAGCAACGCCTTGCAAACCGGTGCTGCAGCTGCCGGGCTTGCCACCAGGGCATCGCGTGGAGCCCACGCACCGGTAAACATCAAGAGGCTTGTCCAAGGCGCTGTAGTAATTAGGCAGAACTTCCGGCACGAACGATTCTCCCAGTTCTGCTGTGCCGGTCACCAGCGCGTCCACTGCGCCTATCACGGGGCATCTAAGCCCCTCTCCACACTCAGTGCACTTTAGAGAACCAGGGCTCGATGCTGTGTTGATGAAGCCTGCTTCACAGCCACAGTCGGCCACCGAAACCGACCCAAACCCGAGCGTCGTGCCACTGGGGCACGGCTTGCACTGCACAGAGCCAAGTTGATCTTGGTAGTAGCTGATGTTGCAGCGTACACAGGACTTGCTGCCTGATTTGTCCTGAAACTCACCCGGCTGGCATAAGTCGCAGCGCAGAGCAGCTCCTGAAGCCTGTCTCGTTCCAGGCTTGCAAGGCTTGCAAACATGCGTGATACCCTGACTGTCATCCAGGCGCACTGAGTACAGTCCCGATACGCATGCGCGGCATTCCAGAAAGGTATGGTCTGATCTGTCACTCGTGAACTCTGACATCCTTGTGTCGAACAAGCCAAAACCAGGGGCGCATTTCGTCTTATCCGGAAGCCACAACTCCCACGCATGAACGTTGGCATGTATCCAGCGACATGCGACGTCAAGGTGCGAGTCCCCGGTAGCCAGCTTGTCCTGCATCATGCCCATCACGTCACTCAGGCCAAACCTCATGCTGCCAACGAAGTCTTTTACCTTCGGTGCTACAGCCGATAAGTCTTGGCTGACGATCTTGGATATGAAGGTTGCATCCGCTGTGCTTCGCTTGTCTCCTCGAAGGTATGCATTGGGGTCATAGGGTGGGAACTTGACATGCACGGGGTCATACGCCAGGAATGTTGTGTCTGGAGTCCACCAGTAGAAAAGACTGTTGACCTGCAGTGCCATCTCTGCCCACGACTTTGCAACCCCAAGTGAGATGGGCATTCCATAAGCTGTGACCTTCTGCATCATGTCGTCGAGGCCCCAGCCCGGATCCTGGGTAAAGTAAGGGACGCATCTGGACGAGACAGCTCGGCACGATGGAGGAGGCCAATAGTAGCCATCTGGACAAACGGCGAAAAGTTCGCCGTTAGGCTGCACGGCAACCCCGGCTGTGTCACCTGTGACTTGCAAGTAGTCCCGGTTGGCTTGTGTGATGGTGAAGCGAGATGCATTGCAAGGTACCATCTGGCTCCGGTTGACCGAAGCAATACTGTCGAAGTACTTCCATGGCTGAGTCCAGGATGTGTTCCAGCCACGAAAATAATCTAAGATGGCACCTTGCTCGGAGAATGCTTGCATCAATGCTTCTCTACGCAGAAATGTCGAGGAGAGGCCTTCGTAACCCATGCTGCCGACACTCACCGGAGCTAGGGAAGGATACTGAAACTCTAGGAGCTTCCACTCCTTCGCATAGCCCTCAGCCCAGCACTCCAGATTAACATGATTGCGCGTTGTCGCGGGTCCACACCCCTGGTCCTGCAAGGAATGCGGCCTTTCGCAGCCAGCCAAAGCAAAAAATGCACTTAGTGCATTTTGACCGGGCCCCGTCTCGACGACATTGTAGCCCAGCTGCTCCTCTATGAGGATGTGTGCTACACCAGTCGTCAAGAGGCTTGCAGACCAGTCTCCCAGCCAGAGACCGATCGGGTAGCTGGCATTTCCGCTTGTCAAATTACGCCTCTGGTCAGGTCGAACTGCTATCTCCAAGCAAGACGCTTTGGCACCTGCAACAAGAGCTGCAAGAGCTAGAACTGCATGACGTGCATGGCGGCAGCAGTGCAGCATCCGACACAACTACGCCTGAGTTTGACTTATGCATGTCGACCCGGCCATGCTGTGCAAACGTCTCGATGGTCGCGACAGCTGAAATGCATGCATGGTCGTGGTTCAGCAAAGTTCGACAGCATCGCACTTCGAGCATGTCTGATGCCTGAGTTCGAGCCCGGATGCTTGAGCCTGGGTTTCGGCGCTGACACTCGGACAAAAGGGTTTTTGGATCACCACGCTCATCCCGAAGATTGCAGAGGCCCTACACAGCGAAGGCATGAGAATCTGCCAGACTCCTGTCTCGCCTGTCGGCTGCAGGACTTTCAACCAAGCCATACAGGCCTAAAGCCTTTATCTGCTGATCCACATAGGCATGCCGGATACCGATTAAGGCAAGTTTAGCCCGTCGTCAGCCCCAATACCGGCAGCTGATCCTCCAAGACCGAAGCCCCCGAACCTCCCAACACAGGCGACCCTTCAGACGACACTCGAATCGGCTGGTTAATTTTGCTTTTTCCGATCCGTATGTATACGGCGACTACTACAACTTCATGACCACGTCCAGAGCAACGACTTCTGCGACCATGGCAATCAAGGAAGGCTGCCAACGTGCTACGACGAGGGTTGCCATTGCGAGAAAGATTGCCAGCAATACTGCTGCTGCCAGTGCGACAACGACACTATTAACATCATTTCTCCGCGTGCTTCTTCTCACGCCCTCCTGAAGTGGATGTATTTTGACACTTTGCCGCACCTGCTGGCCGGCTTGCGCCACCTCGTACAAACCTGGTGGCATCTTGGGGACTATGACTATGCATCGGGATTGGGGGGAGCCGGGGTTTAAGGCACAGCCTGTACGGTTCAGCAGCCATGGGCCTAAGCGGTGTCGGCATTAGGACTGGATCGGGATCGGTGGGCTTCGGCCTCGGGGGCCTCAGGCAAGGAGTACTCGCGCAAGCACCAAGAGCTAGAGTCTAGGGCGAGGGCCGAGGGCCTTCATCTCTACTCGTGTTTAGAAGTTCAGTGCCTCTTCAAAGCTGCCCTGCCCCAGAACCCCCAAAACCTGACTACCGGAAACCCTGCAGCCTGACCCAAACCCCTCGAGCCTAAAATGGCAACCCGGCGCCTCGGATGAGTTGATACAGAAGGTACAGCGCGCCAATCACCGCTACCTTGCGGTGCTGTGGCATGGACTCGCTTTGACATCTTCGGGCAGCGATCTGTTGGTGGCTTCGGGGTCCGCTCTTGTGTCATGTTCGGTTTGGGGACAGATTCCCCCAACTTAACAAATCCGAGAACCACACAGCCTGAAATCCTAGACATCAAAGACAGACCCCATGCATTACGAGGCTCACGGGGAATTCTTTATGCGAGTCTGCTCATATCCTTGAAGTCCTACGCCAGAGAAGTCTTGGGCAGTGGCCAGTCTAAGACAGGAAAGTCAAAAAGCTCAACTGCGATTACGACAAATGTTTTATCTTTCAAAGTGCTTGGCCCGTCTGCTTCGCTCTTTGCACAAGTCTTGTCTTTTTCCGAGGTTCATGAACTGCCCGGTGTTCGAAACCGGTATCTTGAGGAGTCTGCTTCGACGGCTTTGGAGTTCTTGCGATAGGATGTAATGGACTAGGTTGGTGTCCGTGCGAGGCGAGGTTGATGGGCCCGAACGGCATTTCCGCGGGTCCAGCTGCGGCATGCTACATGATTTCAGCGCGTATCGACAGTCCCGCGCCATGATGCATGCGGCGAATCAACTTGAAAACATTGCTCCCGATGCAGCAGTTCGACAGTTCGGGCTGGTGGAAATCGCTATTTCGCCTCGATGGTTTCCATGTAGTCGTGTCCTACCCGCCGTTACAATCCGATACATGGAGTTATGAAGTTCTTGTGATAAAACCTTCTCCGCAGGTGACCTTCCAGTGGCCTCCCACTTGTTGGAGTGTACGCTGCCAGCATGCTTATCCGAAGAGCCCCTTACAGGAATGATGTTGATCGTGAGCTCCTGGCAGGCTTCCTTGTTTTGTCTGGCTCACCGTGTGGTTTAATGCAACAGCGAATCTTGAGCCCTTGCCCCTAAGCCCTAGACCTCGCAGCAAGATCCGGCAAGCAAAGACTAAGGGCCACGCAATCACCAGCAAGATCATCGCGGCATCCTGCGAGCCACCCGAACCGTAAACACCTAAACTGAACTCCACAAACTCACACCCTAAACTTAAAACCTTAAGCCTCTAAACTTGATCTCCGAAGCTTTAAATTTGCGACCTTTAAGATTCGAGCTTCCAGTCTTGGCCTGCTTGAGCTCTCTTATGGGACATCGTAGTACGGCTCTGTTGAGGTCAAGGCTTGGGATTTGGGATTTGGTTCGAGGGTTTCGGGATAGAGGCCAGGGTTTTGTGATAGTCTTCGTGGGTTGTCCAGAACCTGAGCAAGTCCAAGTGGGTTCGGGAGACTTTGTCATGTTGATCCGGGCCTTGCTTGCTTTGACTGAATACCAACAAAAAACCACCTGTTCCAACAATCGCTCAATTATCTATCTCTCAGGTGTTCGGCCTGCGAAAACGCGAAGCCTGAGTCACGTTCAAGAATCCAACAATCGCAGACAGGAGGTACGGACTGTTGCAGCGCAGCTCACCAATATCGAGCTTTGAAAGCCTAGGAAGCCGCTTTTGAATAGGTACAGCTTCCATTGCGGCACTACTGCTTATGACCAGGCAGGAGTTACAAGGAAGGTAACCGGACTCAACTCGCCTGAACCCAAAATCTTCGAGTCCACAATCCGTTCCTTCGTATCCTTTGAAGGTTCTGGAAGTCATGACAAGCGTGACAGAGTCGCATTTTGAGGTTGGGCCTTGCACAAAGGACACTGGAGGGGGGGACGCTCGCTGTCTTGCTGATTTTCAATGTTCTTCTGATCAGCTTAGGATCGGCGGTGGTAATCCCAACGCGCTTGGATCCACGATTCTAGGCTTGCACGTCGACCTTGCCTTCTTTCTATCTGATGTAAGCATACAGCACTCGGATATGTTACCGCCCGGCCACGGTTTCGAGTCACTTGCCAAGGCCCCTAGGCCTCATGAACCTCGCCAACCGCCAGTAAAACCTTGTAACCCGCATGCAGCTGAACTGCCTCAACCCTAACCTAAACCCTGACCTTCAAAACCGCACGCCTCTAAGCCCTAAACCACTTGGACCTGACCCATACACAATCCCTGAAGGTCCCTTTCAGCCAAAGCCCAAGGGGTCCTTGCCATCGAAGCTCCAGCCATGCGGGTGAAATCCACAGAGATTCAGCGACCACAGGGCCTTGGACACGGGGACTGGGTTTGGGGCAGAGAGATTTGGGCCTTGGCCTCCAGGGTGTAGAGTTGGGGTTTTCATTCTGGGTCTCGGGTTTGACTCTCGGAGCGTGGACGATGACACAGAGGGTTCCTGAGCCATGTTGGAAGAGGTCTAGATACCCGCTCACGGTTTCAACTTATGCATTTGTAGGAGTCCAGGAGCTTGAATTTTCGGCAACTCAGGGCTTTAGAAACTTTAGAAGCGTTGGGATTGGTTGGGTATCCCAGCCGCTATTTGAGTGTTGCGTGGTCACCATGGCATGATAGTAGCAGTAGCAGTTGCGACGGCCGCCCATGCGGGGTCTACGAGGAGACAACGTTCACATGCCGATAACCAAGATCCAGCCGGTCTACCCAAAGATTCCTGCTCCCTGCCAGCAAGAATCAGCCGATCAAGGGAGCCAACTTCGGCAGCCATGACTTGTTTTGTTACTGCTGCTAGTTTGCCGTCCTGTCGCCGCTACTCTCTTTATTTGGGGGTTCGCTCGTTGTTCTGACCGCGACTGCTTTTGGTTGGTTCACGCCCAGATCAAACCCAAGGTAGATTTGATCCCTTTTTGATAGATCTTCGGTTTCCATTGGCTGGTTGGTTGCTGTGCAGGAGTCGATGCTGCCTAAAGCTGGTCTGCATTGGCAGGACCTCGTCTTGGGTCTTCAGTTGCGAGCCGGCCAGGCTGCACATCAGGACCCGGTTTATCCCGACTTATCAGGAGCAAAACCAATGATGTGGGCGTTGTGCACATGTGCCATGCACACACAAAGCATTCACTTGAGCTCCTGCCTTTGTCATGATGGTATCACGATCAGTATCATAACTCATCTGGGATGGGCTTTGGCAGCCCTGAAAATTATTTATGGATCCGGGCTGTTTTTGTGCATCCATGTGAATGCAACACCAAGCAGCAATCACTCACGCTTTTTCTCCCGCGATCATGTGGAATGTGAACAGTGGTAACAAGAAAAATGCGACACTGACACTGGCAGCTCAGACGATGGTGGCCTGCAGGAGCAGGCAGAAACCAAAATCTGGCGTGACACTCTGACAATGGAAGCATTTGACACTCATTCTGTGTGGCCAGTACAATAACACACCCAATGCGCACCCCTCCATGCCTGCGCAAAGTTGACACTGATTTCCAGCTGGTAGGCCTGACATAATAGAAACACGTGACACTCATTCTGTGTGGCCAGTACAATAACGCACCCAAGACGCACCCCTCCATGCCTGCTCAAAGTTGACACTGATCTCCAAGACGAAGGCCTGCCATAGTGGATGCATTTGACACTCATTCTGTGTGGCCAGTACAATAACACACCCCTGCCTGCCTTGTCACAGTTGACACTGATCTCCAGCTGGTAGGTGTGTCAACTTTGAGCACGCATGGAGGGTGCCTACTGGGTCCCAACACACACCCTCCATGCCTGCTCAAAGTTGACACTGAAGTCCAGCTGGTAAGCCTGACATTATAAGGAGCAATTGACACTCATTCTGTGTGGCCAGTACAATAACGCACCCAATACGCAAACCTGCCTGCCTTCTCCAAGTTGACACTGATGTCCAGGAGGAAGACCTGACTTTAATGGATTGACACTCATCGACATCCACTGCACCGTAACTGCTTGTCGACATGGTGACACTTGGCAGAGGAATCATCAACCAAAACAGAGTAGCACCAGCCAGGCGGCGAGCGGCTCATTCAGACCTTGACCACTCGAGCAGCTGGACGGTCTGTCAAACTGCTCGAGGAGTCAAGGTCTGAGAGAGCCAGCTGACACTTCATTCCATGACAAAGCCGACGGTAAGCCTGACATAACGGAATCACTTGACACTCGTTCTGTGTGGCCAGTACACTAACGCACCGAACACGCACCCCTCCATCCGTGCCTTCTCTAAGTTGACACTGATGCCCAGGAGGAAGACCTGACTTTAGTGAACTGTCGTCGACATGTTGACACTTGGCAAACTTAAAGGTATCATCAACCAAAACAGAGTCATAGCACCAGCCAAGCGGCGAGCGGCTCATTCAGACCTTGACAGCTCGAGCAGCTTGACGGTCTGTCAAACTGCTCGAGCTGTCAAGGTCTGAGCGAGCCAGCTGACACTTCAGCCATGACAAAGCGAATGGTAAGCCTGACATAATGGAAACATGTGACACTCATTCTGTGTGGCCAGTACAATAACGCACCCAATTCGCACCCCTCCATGCCTGCTCCAAGTTGACACTGATTCCACCTGATAGGCCTGACATAATGGAAGCATGTGACACTCGTCATTCTGTGTGGCCAGTACAATAACGCACCCAATTCGCACCCCTCCATGCCTGCTCCAAGTTGCCACTGATTTCCAGCTGGTAGGCCTGACATAATGGAAGCATGTGACACTCATTCTGTGTGGCCAGTACAATAACACACCCAATGCGCACCCCTCCATGCCTGCTCAAAGTTGACACTGATTTCCAGCTGGTAGGCCTGACATAATAGAAACACTTGACACTCATTCTGTGTGGCCAGTACAATAACGCACCCAAGACGCACCCCTCCATGCCTGCTCCAAGTTGACACTGATCTCCAAGACGAAGGCCTGCCATAGTGGATGCATTTGACACTCATTCTGTGTGGCCAGTACAATAACGAACCCAATACGCACCCCTGCCTGCCTTGTCACAGTTGACACTGATCTCCAGCTGGTAGGTGTGTCAACTTTGAGCACGCATGGAGGGGGCCTATTGGGTCCCAACACACACCCTCCATGCCTGCTCAAAGTTGACACTGATGTCCAGCTGGTAAGCCCGACATTAAGGAGCAATTGACCGGCCAGTACAATAACGCACCCAATACGCAAACCTGCCTGCCTTCTCCAAGTTGACACTGATGTCCAGGAGGAGGACCTGACTTTAATGGATTGACACTCATCGACATCCACTGCACCGTAACCGCTTGTCGACATGGTGACACTTGGCAGAGGAATCATCAACCAAAACAGAGTAGCACCAGCCAGGCGGCGAGCGGCTCATTCAGACCTTGACAGCTCGAGCAGCTTGACGGTCTGTCAAACTGCTCGAGGAGTCAAGGTCTGAGAGAGCCAGCTGACACTTCATTCCATGACAAAGCAGACGGTAAGCCTGACATAACGGAATCACTTGACACTCGTTCTGTGTGGCCAGTACACTAACGCACCGAACACGCACCCCTCCCTCCGTGCCTTCTCTAAGTTGACACTGATGCCCAGGAGGAAGACCTGACTTTAGTGAACTGTCGTCGACATGGTGACACTTGGCAAACTTAAAGGTATCATCAACCAAAACAGAGTCATAGCACCAGCCAAGCGGCGAGCGGCTCATTCAGACCTTGACAGCTCGAGCAGCTTAACGGTCTGTCAAACTGCTCGAGCTGTCAAGGTCTGAGCGAGCCAGCTGACACTTCAGCCATGACAAAGCGAATGGTAAGCCTGACATAATGGAAACATGTGACAATCATTCTGTGTGGCCAGTACAATAACGCACCCAATTCGCACCCCTCCATGCCTGCTCAAAGTTCACACTGATTTCCACCTGATAGGCCTGACATAATGGAAGCATGTGACACTCGTCATTCTGTGTGGCCAGTACAATAACGCACCCAATTCGCACCCCTCCATGCCTGCTCCAAGTTGACACTGATTTCCAGCTGGTAGGCCTGACATAATGGAATCATGTGACACTCATTCTGTGTGGCCAGTACAATAACGCACCCAATTCGCACCCCTCCATGCCTGCTCCAAGTTGACACTGATTTCCAGCTGGTAGGCCTGACATAATGGAAGCATGTGACACTCATTCTGTGTGTCCAGTACAATAACGCACCCAATTCGCACCCCTCCATGCCTGCTCCAAGTTGACACTGATTTCCAGCTGGTAGGCCTGACAAAATGGAAGCATGTGACACTCATTCTGTGTGGCCAGTACAATAACGCACCCAAGACGCACCCCTCCATGCCTGCTTCAAGTTGACACTGATTTCCACCTGATAGGCCTGACATAATAGAAGCATGTGACACTCATTCTGTGTGGCCAGTACAATAACGCACCCAATTCGCACCCCTCCATGCCTGCTCCAAGTTGACACCGATTTCCAGCTGGTAGGCCTGACATAGTGGACGCATGTGACACTCATTCTGTGTGGCCAGTACAATAACGCACCCAATTCGCACCCCTCCATGCCTGCTCCAAGTTGACACTGATCTCCAGCTGGTAGGCCTGACAGAATGGAAGCATGTGGCACTCATTCTGTGTGGCCAGTACAATAACGCACCCAATTCGCACCCCTCCATGCCTGCTCCAAGTTGACACTGATTTCCAGCTGGTAGGCCTGACATAATGGAAGCATGTGACACTCATTCTGTGGGGCCAGTACAATAACGCACCCAATTCGCACCCCTCCATGCCTGCTCCAAGTTGACACTGATTTCCGGCTGGTAGGCCTGACAGAATGGAAGCATGTGACACTCATTCTGTGTGGCCAGTACAATAACGCACCCAAGACGCACCCCTCCATGCCTGCTCAAAGTTGACACTGTGATTTCCAGCTGGTGGGCCTGACATAATGGAAGCATGTGACACTCATTCTGTGTGGCCAGTACAATAACGCACCCAATTTGCACCCCTCCATGCCTGCTCCAAGTTGACACTGATTTCCAGCTGGTAGGCCTGACATAATGGAAGCATGTGACACTCATTCTGTGTGGCCAGTACAATAACGCACCCGATTCGCACCCCTCCATGCCTGCTCCAAGTTGACACTGATTTCCACCTGATAGGCCTGACATAATGGAAGCATGTGACACTCATTCTGTGTGGCCAGTACAGTAACGCACCCAAGACGCACCCCTCCATGCCTGCTCAAAGTTGACACTGATTTCCAGCTGGTAGGGGGGGGGGGGCCACAAGGAAGCTGCTGTTGACCTCATGCTTGTGTTTGGCCAGTACATAAACGCACCCAATTCGCAACCCCTCCATGCCTGCTCCAAGTTTGACACTGATTCAGCTGTAGCCTGACCTAATGGAAGGCATGTGCCAATCATTTCTTGTGGCCCCCAGTACAATAACGCACCCAATTCGCACCCCTCCATGCCTGCTCCAAGTTGCCACTGATTTCCAGCTGGTAGGCCTGACATAATGGAAGCATGTGACACTCATTCTGTGTGGCCAGTACAATAACGCACCCAATTCGCACCCCTCCATGCCTGCTCCAAGTTGACACTGATTTCCAGCTGGTAGGCCTGACAGAATGGAAGCATGTGACACTCATTCTGTGTGGCCAGTACAATAACGCACCCAAGCCGCACCCCTCCATGCCTGCTCCAAGTTGACACTGATTTCCAGCTGGTAGGCCTGACATAATGGAAGCATGTGACACTCATTCTGTGTGGCCAGTACAATAACGCACCCAATTCGCACCCCTCCATTCCTGCTCCAAGTTGACACTGATTTCCAGCTGGTAGGCCTGACATAATGGAAGCATGTGACACTCATTCTGTGTGGCCAGTACAATAACGCACCCAATTCGCACCCCTCCATGCCTGCTCCAAGTTGACACTGATCTCCAGCTGGTAGGCCTGACATAATGGAAGCATGTGACACTCATTCTGTGTGGCCAGTACAATAACGCACCCAATTCGCACCCCTCCATGCCTGCTCCAAGTTGACACCGATTTCCAGCTGGTAGGCCTGACATAATGGACGCATGTGACACTCATTCTGTGTGGCCAGTACAATAACGCACCCAATTCGCACCCCTCCATGCCTGCTCCAAGTTGGCACTGATTTCCAGCTGGTAGGCCTGACATAATGGAAGCATGTGACACTCATTCTGTGTGGCCAGTACAATAACGCACCCAAGACGCACCCCTCCATGCCTGCTCAAAGTTGACACTGATTTCCAGCTGGTGGGCCTGACATAATGGAAGCGTGTGACACTCATTCTGTGTGGCCAGTACAATAACGCACCCAATTCGCACCCCTCCATGCCTGCTCCAAGTTGACACTGATTTCCAGCTGGTAGGCCTGACATAGTGGAAACATTTGACACTCATTCTGAATGAGTGGCCAGTACAATAACGCACCCAAGACGCACCCCTCCATGCCTGCTCAAAGTTGACACTGATTTCCACCTGATAGGCCTGACATAATGGAAGCATGTGACACTCATTCTGTGTGGCCAGTACAATAACGCACCCAAGACGCACCCCTCCATGCCTGCTCCAAGTTGACACTGATTTCCAGCTGGTAGGCCTGACACAATGGAAGCGTTTGACACTCATTCTTTGTGGCCAGTACCATAACGCACCCAATGCAAACCCCGTCCAAGCCTGCTTCAAGTTGACACTGATCTCCAAAAGGTGGGCCTGAGAAGGGCAGGCAATGACAGACAGTTAAAAACAAAAGCACATGGCGGAAGCAGGCACTGACACCTGCAGTTTCTTTTCAATTGCCGAATGACGCTGACTTTGACGGCAAGCTGATTGACTCTGGCGTTTTGCAAAGAATAGCGGACCCCGTTTGACACTGAATCATACTATTCGACAATGTCAATGACGATGTGACACTGGGTCCTGCCCTGCTGGTACCTGAAACAAAATTCCAGCACGTGACTCTAAAATCGACACGATGACACTGACTGACACTCACTGGTCTTCACCAGACGCAATGACAGCTGTGTCTTCCATGTCAGAAGCAAAAAGCGTGGCCGGGGGAGTCTTTGACTCTCCGACCCTATCCTTGGTGCTGACAGTGACACTGATTTCCTTGGCAAGATCTGGGTCCGTCTTTGCGAGCGATCGTTTGACCACTGACTGGGTCTCCATGACCAGCGCTCGCTTCCTGCCCAGGATGAGGGCAGAAAGATGTTAGGATGTTCAAAATAAAACAGACATCAACACGACTGCAAGGTGCAATTTGACCTATCATGTTATACAAAGACAACCGAATGCAACTGAATGTAAACGACCTCATTGAAAACCACGAACTGACATATATATATATATATGTATATATATATATATACAATATTGTAAACATTGTGATAATTATTGTAAAACTTAAAAGTTGGCATGTTAAATCCTGATAAGTGTTGCTTATTCATAATAAATAAGACTATATTGTACTCAATATTCTGTTTGACAAAAGTACTTTAAACAATATGTAATAATATATGACAATTCAATGTCTAGAATATTTATTATGGCCAGTTATTGTTCTTAGCCGACTTGTTTGCTGCTAGCAAAAAACTATTACTGTTCACCATCTTTACTAAACTAGACACTCGTGGACTTAATAGTAATTATGATACCTGGCCTGTTTTCCTGACTCTTCGACAGGATGGGGCGGAGATCCAAGAATTCCTCGGACGTGAGCCTGACCCTCACAAACTGTGACTTGACCTCCGTGGCATGGTCGAGGAGAGCATTCACAGCTTGACTCTGGCCCGTGAGGACAGAATAGCCCACAAAGCATGACGTCTGCGGAACCACATCCAGGCTCAGCTGACGACTGGAGTGGTGGAGCAAGACTTCGGATGGCCATGACAACTTTGCAATACAACAATTGCAACCGAGAACACCTTTGGTCTGGAGTCGCCAGGCCATGCCAGCATCTGACACTGATTCGAACAAGACGATGTTGTCATGACCCTCCACACAGTAGGTCTGTTCGTGACTCTTGGTGTTTGTCTTCATGAAGTTGAACATTGTGAAAAAGTCTGACGACTGTGGAGGCCATTTTTGACACTCCTTTATCATCACACAGTAGTAGGTGAAGGAAATGTCGTTCTTGTCCATGACACTTTGCCTGATGGAGTGCTCCGAAACCACTTCACATGCTCCTCTGACGTTCCTTGCAAACTTGACGCTGGAGAAGATACCTCAGGGTGTCACTCAGAGATGACACTGAGGATGAATGGTACAGGAATGTTGTTGATTGGTAAGTCAGGTCCAGTATAAACTACAGTCTTTCAAAAAGAGACATGTTTAGAAACTTCTCGAGGATGACACTGCTGCAGTAGAAGCACATCGAACTGAACACAAATGGAATACTCCCAAACCGAGTCAAGTGACAGCTCATGACACTGAGCTTCGTCTGCTGCTCCGGGCCCGGAAGAACGGTCAGGGCACGGTTGCAAGTGACGCTGCCACCCCCCGATGGAGTCAAGATGCCATCACAGAAAGCCCTCTGGGCCTCCACCCCCAGTGTGATGGACAACATGACTCTGGAATCGCGAAATATCTGCAGAGCACGGGGGGTTACTGACTCTAAGGTTGGCTCGTGACACATCGACGTTGAGAATCCCAAGCGTCTCGCTGACACTGACAGGCTGTCCTCCGGGTTTGATATTTTCGGAAGGTTGAGGAAGTTACTACCTTCTGTTTGGTGAAGTTGACTCTGATTTATAGTATTGCTTTTTTTTGCATACACAAATAACAACAGTAACAACAATTAGCTACTATGGTAGCTATTATTTTGAATTATTACACTGGTCTTAGTTTCAGCGAGTTGCCTTCTGACAACTCCTAAGTTGAACCTGAAGTACTTACCTGTGTGTCTGTCGTTGCCGCAGGATGCTCAAGACATTTAACCCTGCTGATAGCAAACCCTGTAAACTCTGACAGGGCACGTAGAAAGCAGCCAGCTCACTCTGGTGGAAAACCGTCCCTTTCTTGACACTGAAGTCCGCCGCAGTGGGGACAAAGTCTCTCTTGGAAAGACAGGCGTAGAAGGTCGCCATGACTCTGCAACTGACAACAAGGGATCAGAAAGGGACACGGACGGCAATGACACTGACAGACTGGAGCCAAGAAGCCGCAGTGACCACTGGCATTTCATCTTGACAGACCAACCAATGACAACTGCTTTAGCAACCACCTCAACTGCTGAGCCTCGGACAGCAATGGCAATGATCGGACCATGGAAACCTGGCAACTGACAGCTGCACAGTCAGTGCTTGGCAGTGTTCTGACTCATCTTTTTTGAATGGCGCTGCAGCGCTTGACGCTCAGCAGCATGCATCCGTGTCTAGTGACACTGAACGCACGGGCATTCTTATTAATTAAAGTTGGATTGACACTGCCACTGCCACACAGGTTCCACATCCCCGGTGGATCCAAAAAGCAGCTCGGGCTCCAAGTGACACGACTAACACTGGATGATGAAGGCGTTCTTTCGTTCAAGGAACCCTGCGACCTTCTGACTCTGAATCTGTGAAACAGAGCAGGACACCTCGACATCACTCTGAGTCTGACTCTGAGTCTGCGAGTCCGAGCATGACATCTGCACATCGCCAGACTGTGGGCGAGGTGTCGTCATAATAATATCATCGTGACCCTCGGCCTTCGCCTCCGACACTGCACCTTCACCAGAACACTGGGCCTGCTTCTTTGACTCTGCAGCCATTCTCGCATCATACCTGTCGGCACATTCGATGACCCTGGTGAGGCGGTCTTCCAACGGCTTGGCATTCGCCCACACCTCGGATGATGTCAACTAGCTAGTGTTGTTTATTAACTGTTGCAGAGTAATATCACAACAGTCAGTCATTCCGACCATCAGCTGTAGCTGCTGCTGCAGTTATAACGACGACAAGAACTGTCAGACTAATAATAAAATAATCAGAACAACATATTCGAGAAATCATACTCATTCGTCATTGATAGACAGTGAATGACACCTGCTGTTTCACATCGTAAGTACAGACAGACTCTACTATCTTCCCATCACAATCAATAAAGCCGGGCACAAATCACATCCACAGTGACAAGCAGATTAGGTCTAAGTCTAAACTCAATAAATATGACTACTGTTAAACGTTACTATCCAGTGCAAGGAGCTGACACTCGCAACTCGTCACGTCTTCGCCTCAGCCTTTCCACCGAGTATCGCCCTTCGTCCACCCAGTTCGTGATGACTCTCCATCCTTGACGCTTCTTATGACTCTGGGCTGGCTCTGACATCCTGCAGACCATCTTGGACTCTAAACGGGCGGTGACACTGTAACTCTGAGAGGCCGAAACAGCAACATTATTGTTGTGCACACTGCGACACTGCTGTCGTAAATGACGCAATTCAACCAAGGATTCTGACACTGCCTGACACTGTCCAAATCATGCCAGGTAAGCCACGAAGCAATGGAGCTTTGACCCTGGCACGGTTAGCGTTCGTGCGGGGTTCGGCAGGGTTTGTTACATGCTCTGTGCCTGTTGCTGCAAATGAATGACTCTGACAATGAATCACAGGTGCACTGTGTCATGAAGCAGCAGTTCAAACCAAGGACAAAACCCCAGGGATTCCTGCTGAATCTAACATGACACCTGTTGCCTGCCACATGGGGAAAGACAGAACAGGCCTCGCAACTTCCCCATCGTCTGACACTGACCTCACAGAGAAAGGAGATATAATTGGTGCTGCGTTTTGACACTTTCACCCTGAATCATGTCGTCGAAAAGTTAACACCTTCAGCATATTCAGGCTGTGTTCCCAAAGCCGTGCATCAGACACTGAATCTGCATCAGAATGCCGTCTCACAACATGACTGACTGAGAAAACTGTTAAACAGAGTGTGCCAGTAACACTGTACTCTTGCATTGGATGCTCCAAGCATACAGGCAATGTTGCTCGACCACGATGGACCCATCATGTGACATACCCACAAGAGCAAAGGAGCAACTGTTCGAACGTCTGAGGCTGACACATGCTATTGCTTGCTGCTTTGCAGCTTCATCGCCTGCAGTGACTGATGCTCTGAGATACCACTCCGAATGTCCCAGCACACAGGACTGACTCAGCGACAAAGTCAGTGTCATTGTTCGTTAAATACTGTTTAACTGTGACTAGTGAATTAAATATTCAGATCTCAGCTCCCTTCTGCAGTTGCGACATGACACTCAGCCCCAGGAAACATGGCAAGCACTTCCAAGCTGTTTGAGGTCACACTCACCCTCTGGAAGCTGAGCCTTCTGCAAGGCCGAGCAATTGGACCATGACACTGACCTGGATCGGACACAGTTGGTGTATGTGTGAGACAATGATTACGACCAACAGTGTCATAGCAATAAATTATACTATTATTGTCTGACACTTCACACGTGCCACAACCATTCAACCGGCATGGCCTCGCCCAAGGTAGGTCGGTGTTCCAGCTGCTCCTTGGTCTGACAGCTTAGAGGCTTAGAGAGACATGGAACGACTCCACATTGAGGAATCTTGGCTGAAACTATTAATAAGTGTCCATAACCCTCCCATGTGTCAAAGACCAGTCTCCTTTCACATAAGAGCCATCAACATATGCAGCAAAAGACAGTCAGTGCCTCAATGACACAGTGTGCAGCCTCAGAAAATAGTGGCATGCCAATACGAAGGCCCAGGACTCTGAGACTGCTGCTTTGCCCAGCAAAAGTAGCAGCACTTCGGAGCCGCAGTATGACACTGACACCTCGGAGATACATGGTCAGGAGGCAGTGCTGTGATCTGAGTGTGCAAGGTGACACTACTGGGCAAAATCTCTCCCGAAGCACGCACGACAACCACGGTTTAACAATGCCCCTGCACACTCAAAATAAGCAGGTGTCCTTTTTTCCACAATGACACCTGCCATCTCATGTGGGAAGACCACAACGTGACGTCTTCACGTGACACACCCACACTGGCAAAGTCGGCAATGACTCACTGCAGTCGAGCTGTGACACTAAGCCTTCAAGTCAGCAGTGTGACCACTGACCCTGACATCGCTAATCGACATCAAAAGCACGGTGCAGTGCATAACGCTTGCCCCAACCAGACGTTGATCGCCGAAGCTTCGTCCGAGACCGTGACGCTTCATGCCTAGCAGACTTTCTTGACTTCTTGCCGAGCTTCTTCTTGGTCTTCTTCGCAAGCACCCTCCTGACTCTCTTTCTTGAACCCTTCTGATTCGGTAGTGACTGTGACTCTGCAAAGAGTGGTAGAAGCAAAGCCTTGTCGAAGTTGTCTGGTAACACTGGCCGTCCATTGTTTCGCATGTCCTTGACTCTGAGAAGGCTCAGACCCACCAGTGTGACCGCTGCGACGACCTCGATGTGCCTGGGCTGTCGCTGTGTGAGGTGGGGTGGTTTTTATGGCACTACTGATATAGGTTTCGAAACGACATTTGCCGAGGCACATGGTGTTGCCTGCAAGGCTTGACAGCTGACTGCTTGTTATCGACACCGGTTCCAGCTGGTCCATTGGGAAACCATGTAGAATCATCTTCTCCATAGGGGTAATGACACTCTGGCTTTTGACACTGTACAGCACTGACCCTGGAGTGATGCAAGGGCAGTAGCCATCACAAGCCCAGGCACCGCGGCCAAGAGACTGTGACACATCCACAACCAAGTCATCCTTGCTGTGACACTGGTATGTCAGCTGCAGTGCGTCTTTCATCCGCGGTGTGAGTCCAGAGTCACCACCAGCTATGACTCTGCAAGTGTCCAGTCGGTGCGTTTTTCGAAACACAGCATGCTCACGCTCCCACTCTTGGACAGGTGGCCTTTTCCCTCTGACTCTAGTCTTGCATGTTGTGGGCTTGGGTTTTTGGAGTCTCTGACACTTCTCTTTCTCTGGATAAAGACTCTGTAGCTCATGATCCTTCCCCAAAAGACGATCATGTAGGCTGACACTCAAAGGGCGCTTCATAGAGTTGAAAACTTTGCAACCCAATGATTGAAGCGACTCTACATTGTCTGTGATCAAAAGGTCCTTCCTCAGTGCCAAAATATAAACTCTTGGACGCCTGACACTATGTCCCAGCATCGTCGGGCAAACGACAAAGTGGAACAGGCGATATGGCCTCAGGCACTGCATCCTTGACGCTATGTCGGAGATGAACCGCAGGATCCCGACAACGTTCTCGAAAATGGCTAACGCTGGTGTCAAGGCCAGAGTCACTTCCAGCATAGCCTGCATTGATGTATTGTAATTCATAAAATTATTATATATTATATCTGCTACTTATTTATAGGCAACAAAAACAATAATTCAATTTAAGCCAATTAAATATCTATAATATTGAAACCAAAATGAGATACTCTGCTAAGTAGTGACTATTAATGTGTCATATCAATGTGTCAGCCCATTGCAGGATGCTACACTACAGGGAACAGCTTACCGAATGACCCTGCCAATGGTGTTACATTACCCGCCCGGCCTTGAAGGGAGCAAAGTCCTGACTCTCGAAAAAGAGACTCCTGTTGTTGAGTCTTGACCACGGCTTGCAAGGGAAACCACAGTAATAGCTGTTGACACTGGGCAGTTCACTAGGGTGGCGACTGACCATGTCTTCGAAAACTTGTGGCTGACTCTGGCCCCGCTGCTTTGACGTCTGCACAATCCAGTCTCGACAATGTTTCATCTTGTCTGAAGCGAACTTGTGAGTGACACTGAGTCCGAGGGCGTGCAGTGCAAAGATCGGGGCATCAGCCCCACTGCAATCCGTGCCCACATCAAGATGGACGGAGCTGACACTCGCATCTCTCAGACCATGTTCCTGGAGCCAGGAAGTCCTCGAGGACTGACACTGGCAGAGCATTGGGCGAACCCAGCTGTTGAGACACTGCAATGGTTGCGACTGCGGCTTTCCATGGTCACGAAAGAAAACCATTCTGTCCGACTCTAATTTTCGCTGTCTGACACCGTTGCTAGTTTTGACACTCTGAATGCAATGAGCGGTTTCTCTAGCTGGCTTGCAGTCAACGATGAAGATTACATTAGATTATTTAATATGTCTTAAATTTCAATATTAACTAAATTCTTATTAAATTATTATTCTTTAAGTCACCCAAAACAACTAGTTCAGGATTAAGTGTTCATGATGCAACTGGCATTAATGAATCTGAAATCAATATCCATTTAATTTGTGCTACTTCAGAATACCAACTGCAGCTTCTCAACACAATTAATATAATCTGTTCATATAGTACTGACTGACCATTAAATCCAACTTGACTCTTCTCTTCGGACGAGCAGCAGAAGCTCACAGGCTGCATGCATGTGGAAAAAAGTCTGCGTCAGCTGACATGATTCAATCAATCACTGGCCTGATCTTGCATACACATTGAGTCCCCGGCAAAACACCGTGCACACGGATCTGCAAAGACACCTTGCCGGCCGAAGGCTGATATTGACAGCTGACAAACAGAGTTGAACAAACTGCCAAGTGCGAACCTAAAGAGGGAATTCAGCATGACAACCTGGCACTGGCTGCTGGCACTTGACACTCAGCAATGATTCGTCTTTTTCGCGCAAGCAAGCATCAAAACTGTGTCATTATGATGCACCACAAATTTGCGTGACGGTGCATCGTGACTTGACAATGTAGTCAACTGCAGCGATGACTCTGACTCTGAAACTGACCACCGGCTGCTTTTGCTTCCAAAACTCAGCAGGAATGACACTGCGACTCTGAAGTGAAAGCCAAACCCTCTTTCTTAGTGACCCAATGATGAATGACAGTCGTAATATAATACGACGACTATTATTTTCGACATATGTTCCATGTGATGGTCTGAAAAGGAGGGACATTGCTGACACTGCTTGAAACACAAAATTGCTCGTCACCTGTCATCACCATCTTCGGCCGCACTTGATTCTGACTCTGAGTCAGCATCACCCTCGTTCAGCTGCTCGAGGATGACATCTGCGAAGTGATTTTCGACCAGTGGGCCCAAGTCTTGGTCGAAGTAGTCGCTGTCCTTTGACGCTATGAGCTGGAGAGCCTTCAGGTCGAGAACATTTGACAACCATGAGTGGTGAACTTCATGTCGAGTGACGCTCACGTAACTGAGCCCGTCTTCCAGACAAACACAACCCAGGCAGCCTGACCCTGGTGTGAGGTCCACAACACATGACACGTCCAGGGCCCCAAGGAGGGCTCTCCACAACTCCTGACTCTTGGTCTCTTGGTAGAAGAGAGGGCAGCTGGCACTCGCATGCTTGGGAGGGCAGTCTGACCCTGCGAAGATCTGCTGCTTCTTCTCGAGACTGATCTTGGGCCGGGATGACACTTGGGGGACACCGAAGAAATTGAGGTCGTGGGTGGTAGTCTTCTGACGCTTGCCTGACTTCTTGTCGGTGGTTTTCCAGGGTGCTTGGAACTCGTCTGTCCGGTCCTTGACACTGATCTTGACACGGGTGACAGGAGGGATCAAATAGCCTCGCTCAAATGACTCTGACCCAGCAAAGATTTTCCTTGCCCGGGTGCTGACCCTCTTGCGGTTTGAGTAGAAGATGCCAACCTCGTGACTCTTGGGGAAGTGAGCCTCGATGAGCTTTCGTGACTCTCGAGAGCATCCATCCAGCAGCAGAATAACGTCTGACTCTTTCTGGACGTGGCAC